>VZRF01003547.1:24727-540326 GCA_013396875.1 Vireo altiloquus | reverse complement strand
TCTCTGAGATCAATAAAAAGAATGGTTTGTCTTTAAAACTGATTTATTGACATGCTATCTTTAGCTTGGCTGAAGTCCTGACAAAAAGAGAGGTCTCAAATCTTGGCAGAGGTAATGATCAAGAAATTAAGTGGAAATGGTATGACCATAGTGAAGTGCTTTTATGTTTTGTGACTATTTTGTTCTTGCTTCCGCAACAAGATCCTTCTGTGCTGCCTGACAGACAAAATAAAGGTATGACAATGGAAATGAGGTGTAAGAGAGAGGATAATACTTGAAGACTGAAGAGACAGGGTACAGTTTTATAATTTAATGTATTTTTTTCACTTTCAGCTTAAGTAAAGATAACTCATCTTCCACTAGCAAATAAGCTCTCATTCAGAATTATCCAAATGCTTCAAGACCTGACACTTACTTAAACAGGAAAAACAGCTCATCCATTTTTGTTAGACTTTGAATTGCTCTACAATTTACAGTGATTCAACGAGTAGGTTGAGCAGAATCTTTTTCCACCCTCCCTTTCTGGGGCCTGTAAGTGGAGAAATTAGAGCAGAATGTGCATTTCTGTGAGCAAAAGTCACATTTTTCTCTTAAAAACTTGTAGAAGTGATTTATCATAGTTTCAAATAAGAAAAGTCAGCAACACTGCTCTTGGTTTCAGATAGCTTTCTGTTTTATATTTACAGATCTGTTTCTCATCATGCCCTCCTCTTAGGGTTCAAATGGCTTCACTTGAAACCCTTTCTTTTTGTCTGACTTAGGTTTCTAATGGAGATCAGGAACACTGCGGAAAAATAATATTTTAGTCACTATCCTGTCTAAAGGAATTGTGTTGTCTTGTGTCTCTAGAGTGTCTTGAAGAGTGTATGTTGTTTGCAAAAGCTGTGTTCTCATTTAAAATCTCATTGTGTTATTCATGTTATCACTGACAACACTTCTGGGAAGTATCCTCCTGCCATCAGTCCTGTGTGGTTATTTACCCAGACAAATAGAAATCTTGATTCACCACTGAAAGAATGAATTATGTAACTTCAGTCTTTGCAGATTTTCTAAGGACTAATGCATTTTTTTTTTTTACTAGAATCAGGACCTAGGATATTTTAAACAAAAACAAACAAACAAACAAGCAAAATGAACAAAAAAACCCAACCAAACAAAAGGCCCCCCAAAACCAACAACAAAAAACAAAACTAACAAAAAGGAACAAACAAAAAACCAAAGGAAAACAATAACCCTCCAAGCAAAGAAAAATATCCCTAGAAAAGAACAAAACCCAAAACAAACACCAAACAAGTTTGGGTTTTATCATCCTTTTACTTCATATAATCCTCTTTAGTTCTATACCCTTCAGAAAGAAATTAAGCCTAGAATAAGGAAAAGAGGGAATCTCATTCATCTGAAAGGTGTGACTAAATTGTATTTTGCCTTATATTCTGTCTTGTGAATGTCCAGTTTCACATAGAAGAAACTGTGCAGAACCTCAGTGAATTAGGACTCCTTTCACCTCCATTTGCAGGCAGCTGTTTCTTTTCCTGGCAGAATTCACTGTAGCTTTCTTCCTGTCTGAGGATTGATATTTTGTTGATAAGAAATATATAAGGAGAGTGGAGTTTGACAATCACAAGTGTCCTTAATCGGGAAGTAATCAAGATTTAGAGTATGTCTATCATGCAAAGTGAAACACCTGAGATGCTTCAAGACTGGCTTTCAAAGAAACAAGTATGTGCTTAGGATATTCCCAAGTGTTTTCGCATGTACAACAACAACAAAGAAACTTTTTGGTGTAGGTTTTCTGCAATTGAAACATATTTAGTCTTCTTTTAATTTTCCTCTTTGTTTCCTTTTTTTGTCTGGTCATCTGTCTGGGATGATGCATTTTAGTAAATGCATTAATTTTACAAATTAATGACTACTTTTATGGAATTTTATTTTTCCTGGTTTCCTATCTGTCTTTATGCGAAGAAATACTATTTACATCTCTTTGATATTATTTGCTCTTTCCTGATATAGCAATTAGTTATAAGAAAACCAACAAATTTTGCTCAAGGATATGTATATGAGAACCAGAGATTTAATAATTATGATGCTGCAAGCATTTTCAGATGGTAGATTCATAACAATGTTTTATTTTTGAGATTAAAAGTCCTGGCAGACTCAAAGTAGGGGATTTCTGAAAAAAAATCTTCCTTGCCTCTCTTGGAAAGCAGAGAGCAGAGAAGCCACAAAGAAGTGTCTGTGAACGTTAGATGAACCAGTTTTCCCTCGTGGCTCCAGCAGTTTAAGCCTCGTGTATAAAGCACCTCTGACTTCCCTGGGCACAGAGGGTCAGAGTTCTGCTGCAAGCCCTCCACTCCCTGCTTTCTTCTAGCACTGCTGGACTGGGAGGGCTTGGAGGGACTGTTCAGCCTGCTTTCCTGTGTAAATGGAGCTTAGGAGATTTCACTGTCCCTCTTCAGTCTGTGGTTCAAACTGAATCCCACATCTGATTTTTGTCTCCATGCCCAGGAACGTTGTTTATCAGGGTGGATTCCCAGAGGCATGCAGACTCAATCCTGTGGCCTCTAGTGATTCTGCAGAGAAACAGAACAGTGAAGGGGTTCTTATTGCCAAACAAATGTTTTCCTCTTTTATATTAATGTTAGAATTTCATGGCCATACTTCTGCATAACTTATGCAATCTATAAGGTGTATTATGTGTGCAGTGTCACAGTGAATTGAAGAAAAATAGTTTCTTGAATGTTAAAATTACCATGAAACAAAGTTATGTGCAGTTGAAGAAATATTCAGAATTATTAAAAAAACAGTAAATACTTCATGCTGACCAAAATATTTGTAACATATGTTAAGTACAGTTAGAGCTATTAACATTTTTAAGGGACAAAATCAGGTTTGAAGGCTGCAAAAAACATCTGATTTATGTTGTTTCTCCTATTTCCTACTGCTTTATTAAATTATTAGCAATATCTAGCTTTATCTAACTTCTTAAATGGAATTTTAGTGATTGACTGAAAAATTCTATCTTTTTCCTTCAGAAAAAAAGTCAATATATTTATTTTGAAGAACAATAAATCTTTCTATAGAGTAACCATTTTTCATGCTGGGAGGGATGCTGCAATATAGAAAATAACTTTATTAGTTCTGTTTAAATATTGAGTAGATCTCTAGTATGGTATTAATTCTGGTGACATTTGTATCTGTTTATTTTTATTGTTATATTTTTAGCATAGATAAGCAGACAAAATCAATTATATATGTGGACTCATTTTAAAACTTATTTTGGGAGACACTGATGTGCACTAGAACACTCTTTTTTTGTAGCAAAACTCACTTGGATTTTTTTGAGGAGTTGAATTGAAGGTTTTTACCTATGTTAGTTATTTCTTGGGATTTACTGTTCTTTTGTCATCTTACTATAAAACATAATAATTTAAGTTACCTAAGGTTATATTATAATTTAAAAAATGAATTATTTGAAAAACAGGTATTAATTTAAAACAAAATTTAATGCTGATTGAAAATATGTCCCAGCATAGAAATCAAATGTAAAATGTAAATGTAGAAATTAGTGAGTAAAAACAGGGGAACTCCCCAAAATTCCCTAAATAAAACTACTGGTTTTGTAAAATATATTGTTTTTCCTATGTGTAGCACCCTGCAAAAACTTAGAATGCAGTGATCAAGTTGTCTTTCTATCATTATAACACTTTTATAAACTGTATTCACGCATTATTAAAATAACAGTGTTAATATAATATAGTGTTAATATAATTTAGCATTGTTATAACATTGGCATATAGTTCTCGTTCTCAGATGATCGTGTGGATAGTAATTGGATGTCATAATAGTGAGCTCTAAATGGCACTTGATCAATTCTGTTTTGTCTTCTCTAAATGTGGGAAACTGTACTTAATTACATACTGTCTACAATTAAATACTAGAGCTGTACAGTCCTAGACCATTCTTAGTTGAAAGGGATCCACAAGGATCATGGAGTCCCACTCTTGGCCCCACACCAGGCAGACCCAAGAATCACATCATTTGCTTGAGAGAGGTTTCTGAATGTTTCTTGAGCTCTGTCAGGCTGCTGCTGTGACCACTGCCCTGGGGAGCTGTTCCAGTGCCCAAACACCTCTGGGGGAAGAACCTTTTCCAATATCCAACATAAAGGTCTCCTGACACAACTTCAGGCTGTTCCCTCGTGTCCTGTCACTGTCACCACAGAGCAGAGCTCAGTGCCTGCCCCTCCTCTGCCCCTCACCAGGACTTGTAACTGCAGTGAGGTCTCCCCTCAGTCTCCTCCAGGCTCAACAGACCAAGTGCCCTCAGCTGCTCCTTCCCCTCCAGACCCTTCACCATCCTCACTGCCCTCCTTTGGATGCTCTCTAATAGTTTAACATCTTTTTTATATTGTGGTGGCCAAAACTGTACACAGGATTGGGGGAAGCTGCACCAGCTCAGAGCAGAGCAGAACTATCACCACTCTACTTTTAGAAACTTGGAAGTTCGCAGATATTATACATTATCCAAAACAGAAAGCCAAAAACATGGGGATTTTTACTTAAGTGTGACTCTTCTCTGTACAATGTTACTTGATAAAAGTACAAGGGTATTTTTCCCCAAAGCCACTTTGCTGGAATATAGTTCAGAGTAGTAACAAGTCCCCTCGTCGTCTATCACTCAGGGAAGCTGTGCATGTTAAAAAATGTACAACTTCACACTTCCACTTCCTGAATTTCTATGGGTCTAGTAAACCACCCATAACTCCTATTAAATATTTCAGTAAAGTAAAAAAACCCCCAGGTTTGGGGCTTTTTTTGTTCCTGTTTGTAGCAAGTCTATGAAATAGTGACATATGTTCAGAAAGAGAAGTAATCATTCCTGAATTACTTGCTTCCGGGGTTCCCATCCTTAGCCTGGAATTCCTCTGTTCTCAACACATCATTCTCTCAGATTTGATAGAGTTATTTCGATTTCAATATAAATTCTGATTGAAGGTGTGAGAAGAGCCAAACTCCTGATGTTTTAAAACAGCCTGTTTCTCTTCTCCTAAAAGATCAGGATGTAGAGATGTATGTTTTCCACTGAAAGAAAACTTTCTAATAAACATATTGATTTGTATTTTGAAACTGTGGTGCTGTTCTAAGAAAATTGTTAAAATTAAATATGCAATGAGCATCAGTTCCTGAAAGTCTTACTATGTTTGTATTATGAACTACTTTGAAGCAGGCTGATGAATTTAGTAATCAGAAATGAAATTATGGGAATATGTAAATCAGATATCCCTTGAGTAGCAACACTGGCATGCTTAGGAAAGCATTTGAATTAATAAAAGATCAGACCCCAATGCTATAATTATGCTCTGAAGAAGGAAAAAGTTGAATTCATAGGCTAAGATGCTGAAGAAAATAAAGTGCAGCAGGGATCAAGAAACGCCCCAGTGGTTGTTGTAGGGAGTAAAGCCAGTCTACTTAAATTAATATGACTCTATTGGGACAGAAATCCTTTTCTCAGCACTGAAAGAGCTAAAGCAGCAGCTCTTAGGAATCTAGAGCTAATGGAGATATGAAAGGCAAAGGAAGGTCCAACAAGATTTAAACAGGGGAAGAATGAAGATGGTGTGATATCTGCTTACAAAGGGTTGGTTTGTCATCTGTCTCTTGCCACTGACATTCTCCCACAGGTTGGTCCTGCTCAGAGGCTTCAGGCAAATGCTGCTTTAAGGGAGACAGGAGGAGGAGAAGCAGCAGGCAGGTGATTAATTCTGGCTGCCAAAATCCTCTGGTTTTCTTTACTAGGTTTATTTACTGGTTTATTTACTGGTTTATTTACTAGGGATTTTGGGGTCTGTCTTAAGTTCAGGACAATTGACCTTATGCTGTATGATCCTTCCAGCCCTGGGCAGGGAAATAACTTTGTTGCTGTAATCAGATTTCTTCCTTTCCTTCTTGACAATTGAGTGTTTCTGCTGGCTTGGTTGATTTTGTTCTGGTTTTAACCTAACTGAAATCTCAGGCAATATTTTAGTCTCCCTTGTCTCGTTGAACCAATACCCATGGCTTGTCCCTGTTGTTGTGAGGCAAGGCCATAACGCAGTGATGGATAACAGGAAAATTGTGGAGTGGGGCTGTCCATGGTACTGAACACCATTTTACTTGCTTTGCACTTGAAGCTCCTGTATGTAAACAGTTGCAAGCCTAAATAGATTCATCCTCTTGCCTACCACAGTTATTTTCCACGACTGGGAAGCCACTTCTGCAGGCTGGACATTGCTTAGGATACATTTATTCCTTTAGAACTTGCTACAATTGCAGCCAAGTCAGTGTACAGTGACTACTAGCCCAAATCTTTTCTGCCATCATACTCTTACAAGCAGGCAGAATGATATTAGTGGAAGGTTTTTCTATTTTTGTCTGATATGTGACTAATTTTTAGTTTTGACAGAATAAAAAGTATTCAGAAGCATTTCTTGTACCTGTCAAAAAAATATTTTAAATAGTAGTGATGTAGAACAAACACTAAAGGATTTTCTGATAGAAAAAATGTACGTACAATTTTAATTTGTTTTAAAATAAAGTGTAAAAGATATGGATGAAAATTCCAACAGAGAGGTTTATACAAATATATTTTATACAAATATACAAATACATTTATATTTTATTCAAATACTTGAAGGAGGAGATATCGGCAGTAGCTTATCTTAAAGGGAGGCTGTAAATGACCAACACTAGACAGTCAATATGTATAGCTTGTTCAATATTTCCAATCTGCTACTTTCATGTAATGGGTTGGGTGTTTTCCATATCTGAAAGCGCTGACAAATAACAATCTACAAATTTCAAAAGAAAGAGGTAATAGGTACAGCTTAAATATAATGTTTGAAAGGAAATCAGAATGCTGGGGCACATGTGTTTATTTCAGTGCTGCTGGGTTAATGAATAGAGATGATACTTTCCAGTTATAAATTCCATAGGAAAGCAAATTGGAGTTTTCTAGTTTTTGATGCACAGGAGGTATATAAGAACTAACTTGGGTTATGCAAGGGTCTGGATAGTTCTATAAGAATCAGGAAAATCTGTGAAATCATAAAGGTGTTGCAACTATTTGTTTTTAATTGAAAGAAAGCAAAATAAATTGGTTTAAATATGGCAGAAAAAATTAAGAACTGCATTCACATTGAGTTCGATTAAAATCACTTATTTAGCTAAAAATGTTGTTGTGATATTAAGATAAATCCATCAGTATTACTGATGTTCTTAAAAACTCAAGACTAGGCTGTTTTTAAAGAAACTAGGCCATGTTGTTATTTTTAGTATACTGGGAGCTATTTTATGAGTAGTTTGATTTGTGATAGATGGAAAGAATTGAAGATGGAGGACGCAATTTTTCTTATTGTTGACATTGTTTGCTCAATTATAGCTTTGCAGAGCAGGTAAGATATCAAAATGTTGCAAATATCAGAAATTGCAAATAAACATGGTATCAAATTAGGCCATAGTCTATTCTGCGTAGAGGTAAATTAAAAACTTGTTTGACTGAGGATTGTCTTTACATCTTGATGCTACATCAGTATGGAAATTAATATATTACAGTGGCGTTCAGTGGCGTGTGCTGCCAAATCAGTGTGTAGGTTTTTGTATTCAGAGTTGAATTTTATGTGTTTAACCCAAAGCATTATAGTTAGCATGCAGTAGCAGCAGAGTTTTTGCAAAAAAAAAAAACAAGTATCTTCTTTCTCCCCGCAGTATTTCTAAATCAGTTTTAAAGTTAAATTGAATTAATATACTAATAAGAAGCAACTGTGTAATTTGGGCTAAAAACACAAAATAGACCTCTGGTCATGCACTTTACAGTTCAATACTAAAATGAATTGCATCACAATTTTGTGTCATGTTTGAAAGGGACAAGAAATGTGAATTTAAAGGGATGTGGCTCATTTTAACAATTACATCTTACTGGAAAAAAATGGGAAAGTGATGTTCTTTTATTATTATTATTATTACTATTATTAATCTATCTTTATAAAACAACAAGGATTTAGTTTGATTGCAAGCATTGCATTTAGTTTTATTTGAAGACAATACTGTTTATCTAAATATTTTTTAAGATGACTAAATTACCAAGGTCAGCTCTCACCTGAACCAATAATATATAATTTTTTTTCAATGCTTCTTAAGCCACAGAGAGTGTTTTTGTGGTGAGTTGACCCTGGCTGGCTACTAGTTGGCCACCAAAGCTCCTCTGTCACACCCCTGCTCAGGTGGAGACAGGGGAAGAAAATATAATGAAAGGCTCATGGGTCAAGATAAGTACAGGAAGAGATCAGTCACCAGTTTCTGTCACAGGCAAAACAGACTCAACTTGTGGAAACAATCGTATTTATTACCAATTAAATCAGAGCAGGGCAATGAGAAGCACAAATCTTAAACCACCTNGCAGTATTTCTAAATCAGTTTTAAAGTTAAATTGAATTAATATACTAATAAGAAGCAACTGTGTAATTTGGGCTAAAAACACAAAATAGACCTCTGGTCATGCACTTTACAGTTCAATACTAAAATGAATTGCATCACAATTTTGTGTCATGTTTGAAAGGGACAAGAAATGTGAATTTAAAGGGATATGGCTCATTTTAACAATTACATCTTACTGGAAAAAAATGGGAAAGTGATGTTCTTTTATTATTATTATTATTACTANTTTTTTTTCAATGCTTCTTAAGCCACAGAGAGTGTTTTTGTGGTGAGTTGACCCTGGCTGGCTACTAGTTGGCCACCAAAGCTCCTCTGTCACACCCCTGCTCAGGTGGAGACAGGGGAAGAAAATATAATGAAAGGCTCATGGGTCAAGATAAGTACAGGAAGAGATCAGTCACCAGTTTCTGTCACAGGCAAAACAGACTCAACTTGTGGAAATAATCGTATTTATTACCAATTAAATCAGAGCAGGGCAATGAGAAGCAAACACAAATCTTAAACCACCTTCCTGCCACCCCTCCCTTCCTGCTGGGCTTTTCTTCACTCCTGAGTTCTCTAAATCCCCACCTCCAGCAATACAAGTGGATGGAGAACTGGGGCTCTGATTAGTGCATCACACGTCTCTGCTGCTCCTTCCTCCTCAGAGGGAGGACTCCTCACACTCCTTCCCTGCCCCTGGATGGGGTCGTTCCCACAGTGTGCAGTTTGGGAACACATTGCTCCAGCACGGAGACACAGCTGCTGCCAGCCAGCCTGCTCCAGCATGGTCACTGGTCCTACCAGAAGCCTGTGCCAGCACAGACTTCCCACCAGGCCACAGCCTTTTTTTGGGCATCCCCCTGCTCTGGGCTGCAGGGGCAGAGCTGCCTCACCGTGGTTTGGCAGCACAGGCTGCAGGGGAATCTCCACTCCTGCCCCTCCTTCTGCACTGACCTTGCTGTCTGCAGGGCTGATGTTCCTGCATGTTCTCACTCCCCTCTCTCACTTCAGTTACACAGGAGTTTATTCCCCTTGTTAACCACATTTTCCCACTGGTGGCTCAGCCTTGGCCAGCAGCGGGTCCATCTTGGAGATGAACTGGAGATGAATTTGAAATTATATTTGATACCAGCACAGGCAGGAGTGACAAGAATCTGGAATTGCTTTAGCAACCTGAGGTGTGAAGTTACTAAGCCATTAAAAGATATTAGACTATTGCTTTTTAAAGGGCAGTAGCAAAGGCTGAGGGATTTGTATAGGTAAAATCATGAAATTGCCACTTTTATGACTTGTCTTCTAAAGAACAAATTTATCAGTTTCTAGAGACAAGGGGCACAGTCAAAATGAAGCCTGGATGAGATTAAAACTTTCAAATAAATCTGGAACTCTTCCTGATTTAGAAGCTTTTAGCAGAGTATAAGAAGTTGTATATCTCCATTTATTTTGCTGAAATATACAATTGTTGAGTAGCATTGTACCCAACTTTCTTTGTCCATAGCATCAGTCATGGATAGTAAAAAATGCATCTGGGGAAACCCTTGTGTCTTCCTAACTAAACAGAGCCAAATATGCTAAAGAGAAAAAAAATTTGCTTTAAATTATTGTTAACTCCTTAGCAAACATTGACTTTTTTTTCCCACTGTTTTTTCACCTCTTCCATCTCCATCAGCTGTCCTGAATTTCCAAAATTCATAATGATAATAACATAATAACCAATATAATGCACACCAAGCAACAAAGATTTCATAGCTCTTTGTCACAAAACAGTTAGGAAACTACATATACTCTTTTTTGATTGTTTTAATCCTAACAAAGTGCCAGTAATGTGTCTCCAGATTGAATCACTGGGGGTTAACTGCCTAGAAAATTAATTTCTTCCTTATTTCTAATAGAATCTTAAACAGAGTTACATACTCTTAATGGGTAAATTCATTCTGGTAACCAAATGCTAGCAAATTGTTTTGGGGATACTTTTCCACCAGATGTTTTTGCAGTTCTGTGATTTATATTGTTGTATATATATTTATATCTGAGTAGACACTCTTATGTCAACCTTATGATTTTATGTGATTTAAGGCAGAAGAGAGATTTATGTAAATGACTGAAGATTAGCACATTAATGTTGAATTTAGGACTACATTTTCTTAAAGGGGTGCATAGTACCTTTATGTGCTTCTTGGATCTGTACCTTACACTGGATGAAGGAGAGGCAATACATTATTTTTCTCTTAAATAATTTTGTGACCACAAATTTTTCTCACAGAAATTAGCTTGTTTATGGTAGTTCTTCATGTTGGTGCTGGGCTTTTCCATAACAACAAATTATTGTTAAGCACATTTTGCTACCACAGTGAAAAGAGGAAAGTATTCCCACTATTGCTCATAGAATAGTTTCTGATTAAGTTTATCAGTAAAATGCTGTTTCTGTCAATGACAAGGGGAAATGAGGTTGCAGACAGGGTTGTGTGATATAGGATCAAGGAAAATCAGAATTAACAAATAAAGCAAAATTGTGTCATTTCCTCTTAGGTAAGTAGGTAAGGCCTCTGATGAATCTCTAATTTACTTAATATGGGAAAATAAATCAAACTTAAAAAGTTTTACTTAAAATCCTCATCCACTCAATTTTTTTTGCTGTTTTAATTTGTATTAGGAATCTATCTGAACACAGAATTTATCTTTTTTTCATATTGCTTAGTCAGTTGTCATGAGCATTGTGAAAAGCATCAGGATAAAAGGTGGCAATTAGAAATACGATGATGTAATGCATTTGAAATTAGTTGGTGAATTCTTTAATCAGTTGTAAAAGTTACTTCTCTTTTTCTACAAAAAGTTTAATTCTGGTTTCTTGAGGAAAAACAACATAAACTGTAATTAAGTCTTCATTATATTGGTGATGGTTGATTAAGTAAACGTGTAGGACTAGTATCACAATATAGATCTTGAACAGTTAACAAACATCCATTAAAAAAAAAGACAAAAAAACTACTGATGTTTTACTAAAAAAGTCCTAAAAACCTAAAACTCCATAACCTTTTATATTAACATATTGTTTATGCAGTAGATAAAATGGTTTGTTATAGGATGGGATGTTAACAAAAATATGGGGGTTTTGTCAGTTTTGTTTGTTCTTGGTAAGTTAAGGTTACTGGTAGCAGTCTAAACCAAAAAGAAGGCACAGTCAGGGTTTTAAAAAGAGAATAAAATATCAGTAAGAAACCATTTTGGTGGACAAATTGTTCACATTCATTTTATTATTTAAGTAAAATACTCTGAACCAACAAGGATATGTTGCTGCTTTTGAAATGCATGTGTTACAAGGCCATTCACAAAACATCAGCACGGCCCACATGAAGTAAAAGCATCTTTAGGTATCCAAAACTTTTCTGTACTGGACTTTGATACATGAAAGTGTCTCTAAAGTCCTTGTGCACAGTTGTGTAGAACTTTGTGCAGTATAACTCTTAGATGTCATTAACCTGAACATCATTGTGGGTCCTGTTAACAACCTGACTTCAAAGCACTGGTTGTGCATATCTGGGAGAAAGTTCCTTTGGCTCCTTGAATGATGCATTTTCTTAAAAATTAATGTATTGTGAAAAGAATATTAAAAAAGAGTGGTAGAACATTGGAAATAGGCTTAAATGGGTAGAAGTCCAGAAGCATAAGGATGGCATCTCCCAAAACAAAAAATACTTCTCTTTGCAGTGATTGGCAGCAAGCTTGTGAAGAGGACTAGCTTAAGATCCCCTGCATAGCATCTTTTAGTTAATCTTTGGTTGTAGTTAGGGAAAGGCAAGCCACAAGACTGATTAGGAGAGGTCTAAAAGGAAAAAAATGGAGCAAGAAATAAAATGACAACACATAATAGAATCCTTGAAAAATTCAAATAAAAAAAAATAAAAGAAAAGCAGCATGGGAAAGAAATTAGAAAAAAATGAGGGAAGACAGATGTATTTTACTGTTAGGTATTCCTTCAGAAAGGCTGGGAGAATTGGGATTGTTCAGCCTGGAGAAGAGAAGGCTCCAGAGTGACCTTATTGTGGCCATTCAGTACCTGAAGCAAATTGACAAGAGAGCTGGAGAGTGATTTTTTTTACAACAGTATGTAGTGACAGGACAAGGGAGAATGGCTTCAAACTGAGAGTAGGTTGAGATTGGATATTAGAAAGAAATTCTGTACTGTGAGTGTGGTAAGACACTGGCACAGGTTGCCCAAAGAAGCTTTGGATGCCCCATCCCTGGAAGTTTTCAAGGCCAGCTTGGATGGGGCTTTGAGCAACCCAGTCTAGGTCAGAGTGTCGCTACCCACGGCAAGAGGGCAAGAGGTTGGAACTAGTTGAACTTTAAGGTCTCTTCCAGTCCAAACCATTCCATTATTCATTATTTTCTTGTTCTCTCTCCTTTTTGGGGGTTTCCTACCTCGTATTTAGGATATAAACTGAAAGCTCTTGCCAAGGTGATACTAGGAATGCCTGTAGATTTAGGGTCTCTCAGACCTTTAATTTTCTTAGGAAAGCAGCATACAATATAGCTGGAAAGTATTTTCTAAAGGATAAAGGTGTTACTAACAACTTTATCAACTTACCCACAAGCAGTTGGGATTTGTTTAATAATTATCTTAAGAACAAGATAGAGAANTGGGGCTTTGAGCAACCCAGTCTAGGGCAGAGTGTTGCTACCCATGGCATTACTAGTTGATCTTTAAGGTCTCTTCCAGTCCAACCCATTCCATTATTCATTATTTTCTTGTTCTCTCTCCTTTTTGGGGGTTTCCTACCTCGTATTTAGGATATAAACTGAAAGCTCTTGCCAAGGTGATACTAGGAATGCCTGTAGATTTAGGGTCTCTCAGACCTTTAATTTTCTTAGGAAAGCAGCATACAATATAGCTGGAAAGTATTTTCTAAAGAATAATGGTGTTACTAACAACCTTATCAACTTAGCCACAAGCAGTTGTGATTTGTTTAATAATTGTCTTAAGAGCAAGATAGAGAGCAACTTTACAAGTCACTATGGTAATATTGATGCAGAAACCTGTGAGTGTTTGGTAGTGTAAATGAAACAGTGTTCTACATACACTTGTGGAGGTCAGAAGTAATGCTGGAAGTGTCAAGTTAACTCCTTTGAGGATTTATCTTTCCACTTTTTCCTTTTTTTTCCTCATTTCCTTTTTTCTTATGTTTGATTCAAAATATATCATAAAGCAGCAGCTCTTTTGTTGTCATTAAGCAGTTGCTTCTAGAAAGCACAAATGAAAATGAAACTTAATACCAGTAGTGAACTAGGCCAGAGTTTTCAAGCTGATTGTGGGAAGTCCCCTGCTATTGTAGAGGTAGCTCTTTTGACTTTGGTGAATATTTTTCCCTGTGCTTATCCCATATTTCTCTTTTTTTTTTTCTGTTTCACTTGGAAGTTTTCTGAAAGAGTGTATATAATTTTTCATTTTATTTAAATCTTGGAAAATAAAAAGAAAGTAATTTAATTGAAGATGATTATATGAATTTTTTGATTATTACATATGAATGTTTTGGCAGTTATATGTTATTATCTTAAATGAGTTGAAATCATTATCAAAGTGTAAAATCCACTGTACGAGAGGTAGACATCCTTTAATATAACGTTCCTGCAATTTTTAGTGTGAGAGATTATTTGAACCTTAATTTAATGGTTGACCATTTCCTGCTTATACTTGGGCATCACAAGAAAGAAAAATTAAAGTGATGAGTATTTCTATCATCTTCTGCTTCTCTCAGTAACTTAAAATGCAACATGTTTAAAACAAATAATGCATAAAAGTATCTTACTCAAAATTGTGTCAGTACCTGAAGCTATGAATGTAGAATCATAGAACAGTTTGGGTTGGAAGGGACCTTTAAGGGTTATCTAGTCCAGTGGCCATTCAGTGAGCAGGGACATCTTCCACTAGAGCAGGTTACTCAGAGCCCTGTCCAGCCTGACCTTGAATATTTCCAGAGATGGGACATCTATCACCTCTCTGAATAACCTGTTCTAGTATTCCACCACCCTCATTGTGAAAGGGTTATTTCTTGTGTCTATATGGCGAGGTCTTTTCTGAGTCTTTTTATTCTTAATATTGCATAAAAATATAACTTTTAATTAAATTTGTTGGCTCACTCGGTTCGTAAAGTGATTAGAAACTGTGTAATTGCAAGTGTGAGTATCTCCAATGGCCTTCTGAGTGAGCTGGGAATCCAAAAGGCAGTGTGTCCTTTTGCTTTGTCATTTCTATATGAAGAGCTGAAAGTGCAAGTGAAGGTGCCCGAAATATTCACAGTCAACATTCCTTCTGGAGAACCATAAACCATGAGGCCATGGGAGGCAAGGCTGTGCAGGCTCCCAGCACTCTGCCCCTGTGAAGGTGTGTGGCAAGGGTGGAAGAGGATGTTAGTAGGAAACTACAGCTGCTGGCAAATTTTAGGTACTAATAAAAATTGTGAAAAGCATCTTTGTGGTTAATTGCTCTGGGATGAGCGTAGGAAAATGTGGCTTTGAGAAAAAAAGTTAAAAAACTTTTGTTCTCTTCATACAAAAATGCTTTTTAAAAAATCTGAATGTCTTCATGGGAGGCTGTGCTTTGCGCAGTACCCATTACAAACAAAAATCTCTTTCATGGGCTGTGGAATCCAGGCAAACTTCATCAGCACATGTGGTTCTGTTTTATTGTGTGAAAAGTGTCAAATGCATAGAGTACTCAGAAAAAAAGCATCTCAGATTGAGTTCTTTATGGTGATCTGAAATGCAGATGGCCAGAAGGCTTCTCCCATCCTCTGGTGGAAGTTCACACTTCTGCTTCCTACGCGTCCTGTGCAAGGTTCCCATTCCAGCATTGGGGATCTTAAGTTCCAAGACCACCCCTGCCCCTGAGCCAGCTCTTTTCTTCTTTACTTTGTAAGTAAGGCCTATTGCATAATAGGCCAGAGGATAAATGAGAAAATTCCCTTGTTTAACTTCATGTCAATTGAAATAAGTGTGGAAATCATGTACTAGTTGCTGTTTTGTGTTTGTGTACTCTGGGAGAGGGAGAAAACCTAATTTAACATTCTGTGAGCACAGGAAAATGGCTCAGAGTATTTAAATGGCTTTTACTTAGCATTTCACTTTCTAGTACTATACTGACTGGTTTTTTTCTGTCATTTAGAAAAGTGGATGCATAGATAACAAGTAATTTCTGCTAATATTGCTTCTAAAAACTCCCGAGTTTCAGAAGTAGAATTTCCCTTATTTATTCTCCTTGCCTTGATCTCCTATTCTGAATGAATGGGCCTCTGCATATAAGTAGGAACTTTGTTCTGAGTTATTTTTTCAGTAGATGCTGTGGATCTTAACTTCACACAGGTGCATGCAGTACCACAAAGGTCTCAAGTGCCTTGCTGGAAATAAACAACTTATTCTAATAAATTTTTCCTCAAACCCTGCATTGTTGTGATTTACCCATGTAATGCTCCCTACATAATGCAAAGGTTCTAGTGTGTTCACGTGTTTTCAGCATGAAATACAGTGAATATGTGTAAAAATTAGGTATTTATTTTAAGCTGGACATTACCAAAAGAGAAGTATATAGTGGAAAGGCCAATTCAGACTTGAAAGAGTAGACAATATTTGCATTTAGACAAACTACCTGGCCGTTGCTGCTCTTTATTCCTAATAGTGAAATCACATACTTGAAAATAATAGTCAAAAGTTGGGCCAGGTATTGTTGTACATCATAGAAAGAAAAGAAAATCGTATAGCTCCAAGTAAGAGGCTTTTATGTGTCTTTTTTGGGTCTTAGAATATCTTGCAGTTTCTGCTACAAAGGTATCTTAAAGACCTTAGAATTCCGCAGGCAAAGCAAAGTGCTGGGACACTGTGGGGCAGCAGGATGCTTGAGGTGACGTGACTGGACTGTCATGCAGCTTGCAAGGATCCTGTAGAAAAACATTTCTCATTCTGTCAGAACAGTATGCAGATTACTGCACGTTATGCTCATCACAGCTACTTCTTATTCTGAAACTGTGGGACTTGAAAATAGTTTGGAAAAAAAACCCCAATGCGTCAGCAGAACTCAGTTTTTACTGAGAGGAATCTAAGAAAGGAATAATTTTTGGGGTGGGAGTGCATGTGTGTGCATGTGTGTGCATGTGTGTGTGTGTGTGTTTGTGTGTGTGTGTGCGCTGTAACAACCTAAAGGAAAATGTAAGAAAAACAAACAAAAATGGAGTAAGAATAAGCTAAATCTCAGCAGTGCAAACCTCTGCTTCATCTACAACTCCTGTCCAGGACTGTGGGTAAACACCACAGCAACCTGCTAATATTGACCCCTGTGCCCCAGCCTCTGCTGGTGTTGGAGTTCAAGCTCTCCCTGAAAAATTGATGCAAAAGCTGAGACAGGGCATTCAGCTGACTCTGTGCAGATTAATTGATTAGTAGCTGGCAACTGAGTTTTGATCATGTTAGAACAAGTAAACTTCCTTTTGTGAACTTCAAATTTTTGTGAAGTTTGTGAATTTTGATCATAAACTCATGACCAAAGGTGTGTATTAAAAAAGCACCAGAAGTAGTTATGTTCATCTTTTACATTCCTGGAGAGTTGTATCCTACCAATTTTAACTGTTTCATTTAAAAAATTTATTTAATGTTAATATGCAGGTTTACTGACTTGCTCTGCACTTTATACTATGCATTTAGGAAGAGAAAACAAACATATAATTTTGTTCCAGAGTAGGATATACTGAAGTATTTGGTTTCCTCCAGAAAAAGTAGATTCAGCGTTTTACTGGAAAGCCCTTGTATGTAGATAGGATTCAGACACACTTCCTGAGATTGTGAAAATCTGTCATAAGTATGAATATCACAGTGTAGATTATTGATGTTATTTCAGTTCCTGCTTATTTTAGCAGTAAACTGTTGAAAATTATTTTACACTTTTCTGCTTGTACATTCTGAGGAATTCAAGGAAAAATACTCATGATCTACTGATGACTAAGAATATGAAAATATTGATTATTTATAAATATGAACTTGCTTCAACAGGTGTACATTGTTAAAATCTAAGCTACAGATTCAGAAATGTGTTGTTTTTAAACACAAAGTAAGGTAGCTACAGGAATACTGCAGGAAAAATTATTTTCTTTTATCATAAGAGATGTAGAAAAATGTATTCCAATGCATTTAGTAAAACTTGAGAATGATCAATATTGATTATCATTTGGTAGTTTTTAATTCTGTGTGTAAGTAGAAACATTGCAACACTTTTTCTTAGAAGTGTAGTTACCCCCAATTGTGTTAAAAATAAAAAAGAAAATATCAAACCAACCAACCAACACCTAACAAACTCCAAACTTAACAAACAAAAGCAAGAAAAAAACCAAAGCCTTAAAAAAAAAAAACAAAAAAAAAAACAAAAAAAAACAAAAAAAAAAGAAAACAAAAAAACAAAAAAACAAAGCAAAACCAAAACCAAGCCCAAAACAAACAAACAAAATCAAACCAAAAAACATGGGGGAATGGGTTATTAGGCTTCTCACAATTGGAGAAAAATGTGTTCCCTAATGGAATCAGAAGTTTTTCAGTCCCTGCTTTCCTTTTATTTGAGTCAATAGCTAACAGGAACTTCAAACATTGTGGAGTTTAAATCTTCCAGTGCATTGCAGGCTATTAAATAAGTGTGATATGTACTACCTTTGGGTGTGTAGAAGTACATTTGTTCTCAAGTTCTACTTATTAATTGATGTGCAGAATATTACTGCAATGATCTCTAGTAGACAGCAATGCAGGAGGGGATAAAAGGCTGCAGAGATGTTCTGAAAGGTACTTGTTACAAAATGATGTCTTTGTGTCTACTCATCTTTGGATTTTTCATTTGAAATTCAAATAAAAGTGAAAACTTTCACCTCTTTCCATCTGGCCAGTATGTGATGAAGTATTTTTTTCCTGCTTAACTTCCTTATGAAGATGTGAATGTGTTGGGTGTTTTGCAGGACCTTCAGGATGGCATTGGGCAGCAGCAAACTGTTGTCAAAACACTGAATGCAACTGGTGAAGAGATTATTGAGCAGTCATCAACAGCAGATGCCAAGGTGCTGAGGGAACAGCTGGAAAGTCTGAATACCCGGTGGAAGGAGATCTGCAGACAGCTGGTAGAGAAAAAAAAGAGGTAGGTTAGAGGAGAATAAAACATCGTAAAATTATTTTTTGTTATTTTAGATTTGATTCTGGCTTGAACTTTCAAAGGAACTCTCAACTTCTAGAGTTCTCAAACATAAACTTTGCATCTTATAACTTGTTCATGCACTATAATTTATTTAATTCTTTTCTACCTACTCCAGTCAGCGACCACCACTCCCTTCCATACTCCGTATTTTTATATTTTAACTCCTAATGTTTAAAAAATACAAATAAGCATACATAATTGCTCAGTTTTAAAGCAGAACAGTTCATTTAGAGAAATTATGATTAGTTTATAATTTTTTCTGTTTGATTGTATGTCATTAAGGCACATCTCTGTAGTACTAATAATACCTTAGTTGATTTATACAGGTAATCTTAATCTAGTTCATCTATCAAAATTAAGGACATTAACGTCTACATTTCATAGGCTGGATAAAAATAATGGATTTATCAATTTAGTATTACTCATGATCACTTTTAGATCAATTTGTTCTTTTCATGCAGTCACAGGAAGCCAGAGTGTTTGAGTTAGAGATAATACAAAAATGGTTTTATACCTTTAAAAAGAGGATTTCCAATGTAAAAAAAATAAATATGTTGCTGTTAAGCTAGGTATTATTAATGAATATGTCCTTAACCTAGATGATAGGTCTAACAGGATATGCCATTCTACTTTAAAATAGAGTAGAAGATACAGGTAGAGCTTTCTTCATGCATGTTTTTTTAAACCTAGAAAATTCCTTATAGAGATACATTAATGTGTGCTGGAGATGTCCTAGAAGAACTGGTAGTGTGCAACAAGTTTTTTTACTTCTGGTATGTTACACACCATTTTTTGTTCAGAGCCGTGGGGGCAAAATGTGAAAATGTTTACCAGAGTCATAAGGGAGTGTCCTGAAAGGTTATTACTGAGTCTAATAGTTATTAAAGTTTTACTTGAAACATGTTGTGAGTTATTGGAACAGGCTGCCCAGGGAAGTGGTTGGGCCACCATAGAATCATAGAATAGTTAAGGTTGTAAGGAATCTTAAAGTTCATCAAGCTCCAACCGTCCTGCCACAGACAGTGAACCTTTTCCTAGATCAGGTTTCTCAGAGCTTTATCCAGCCTGGATTTGAACACTTCCAGGGATGTGAACTCCCTAAGTTCTATGGACAACCTATATCAGTGCCTCAGAACAATTCAGAAGCAAATAATTTCTTGTTAATATCTAATCTAAACCCTCTTTTATCTTAAAGCAATTACCCCATGTCCTATCATTACACGCCTTTGGAAAAGTCCCTTTCCAGCCTTCCTGTAGTCCCCCTTTAGGTACTGGAGGCTGCTATAAGGTTTCCCAGAGGTATTTAAAAGACATGTAGATGTGTCACTGAGGGACATGGTTTAGTGATAGGAGTGCTGGGTTAATGGTTGGACTCAAGGATCCTAAAGGTCTTTTCCAACCTGAGTGATGCTGAGTTAAAAGAGCAAGATGCAACAAGTAATCCACAGCTGTCACAATCTTCAGGGGTGCTTTAATTCTTTCTGCTGTATTTCCAGGTGTTGATGGTACTGTTACTTGTTACACAAGGGAGTCCTTGGCCTTTATTTGTCACACTGAAAGCTGTTCTTTCGTACATTGGAAACCCATCTGTGTTTCCAGGCATTAACTTGTTATGTAAGTGCTAACACTTACAAAACAATAACACATCATTTTAACAGCCCTGTAATCTGCTTTGGCAACACAGAAGAAAGAGATTGGTTGTTGAGCTTTGCCTGAGAGTATGAAATATGTTCCTGACTTGTTTAAGATTTTGTTGTTCATCCCTTCATTTATCAGTAGAAATGTGTAACTGAATGCTCTTTTGGCTCAACACAGTGTTAGTAATATTACATGAAGTTTCTTGGCATATCCTATATTTTAAGGAAGACTAGGATTCCTTAAGTGGCAATAATCCAGTTATGTTCCCCAGATGAAGGTTCTTAAATAAACACTTGTACATGCATTACTCCTTTTGGTCTGTTTGGTATGTAGACTGATTGGGTTGTTTTCCTCTGGAACGGCAGCTTGTGTAATTTTGAGGAAAATGATTGCAGAGACCTCAGTTTGTGAACTTTGCGTAAATAAATGCATGGCACCAGGAGGAATACAGTGTTGTGTTAAACTGATATAAGTGTTCCTGGTGTACTTTAGTGAGACTTATGTGCATCAGGATACTTCTTTTCACCACGCAGTCTTCTTGGCTGTGTCAGACCCAGGGAAGGCTTTTTGCTCCCAGGTCTTAGAAACACATTCTATCCTAGCTTCTGCCACCACACATATAGTGTCTTGTTTTGTCTTCTTCATCTTTTTACTCTTCTAGATTTTCATGGGAAAGAAACCTAGTTTACATGAAAAAGTTGGGTGTTCTAAGTAGGTCTTAATTATTGATTAACCTGGGCATGAAGAGACTATAGGCTTATCATAGCCGTGGTGTCATGGGATTTGTCATTATGCTTTGACATCTATAAGTTTTTCATTATTTGTCCTAATTTGGTTTTGGGTACAGTCAGGTTATCTCTTTTTAAGACTTGAAACCCATGTCATCCAAAATGCTTTAACTTATCCTTAAAATCAAAGCATGAGGCAAAAAATGTTGAAGGAAGTGGCCTCTGCTTGCAGTCCAGAAGAGCTAATATAGTCATGACATTGCATGTGTTAGTACTATGTCAAATAGTATCTCAGTAGAATATAAATGAAAATAAATATGGGTCAATTGAAATATTTTGAGTTCTCTTTTTCAGAATAGCTTTAACAGATGATTAAAAAAAAAAAAAGAACCTGCAAAGTCAGAATGCTTATATTCTGGCTCGCAAGTTTTGAAAGTCCTTTTATACTTGTTTATTTTCCCTAAAAATTAAATTTTCATAGTTAAAAGAATTTTATTATTATGAGAGGGATTCTAAGATTTTTATAAAGTCAATTTTGAGAATAAGAAAGTGGAAGCACATTTTAAAACCACATTGGCAAAAGGTGATGCTGAAGGAGAGCAGACTGGGTATAATGCATTTTCATAAAATAATTTCAAAGAAAAATAAAACGGATATTAACATTTAGAACCTTCTGCAAATCAGAAAACTGACTCTAAACTTTTAATAGGTTTCAAGTTTTATTCTTTGTAGTTAATACATTATGTTCTGCTTTCAAGTTGATTCTTAGTAGCTCAGAGGAGTAGTGATCAACTGAAATTTTGTTTTCTATTAAATGTTTTTGCTCAGCAGATCTCAAGATAAAGCGGCAAGAAATTAGCAATTGAATGGATTCCAGAAATGAAATCTGTTAGTGATTTCAGATTCAAGTGTAATGTTGCTAAGCATTATTTAGCAAAGAAAATTTATATACTGTAAGCTCTGGTTTTGCTGTTGAGAAAGAAATTGATTTTGATAATCCTGCACAGTTTTATATGAGGCATTGAAATTTTATGTGGGGCATCGGCAGTCCATTCTAAACATATTTCTCGAGGGGAATTCAGACATCAGTAGGGGCTGAGGGGAGGAGGGGAGCAATTACAGGAGTAGCAGAAAGCACTACAGATATTTTTAGACAGTGCATGAATGTGAGAATTTGGTTGGAGACAGGAGGTGTATGGTGACATTTCCAAGGATGCTGGTGGTGTTATGCCTCAGGTAGTCAAAGGCTGATTTGATAGTGGGAGCTCCAAAACTGAGCAGATGGGCAACAAGTGGCAGATTATCTTCATCAGAGACAAATGTGAGGCAAGGAGTATTTCAGACAGATTATCCCATACTTAAATGATGCTGAACTTGTTACAACTCCAGTGATCCTCATATTATTGCTGATGATGTTTGCTGGCACAAGGTGGAGTGGCAGCAAAAAAAAAAAAAAAGCCATCACACTTTAGGCGGCATCAGCATTATAAACAAAATAAATGCTGTTGTGCTGATATCAAACACTGTGGCATTATCCCGTTGGTTACTGTGTGCAGAGCTCTGCACATGTCAAAGGATATGAAGGGTACACAGAAAGTATTCCTGGAGGGAGGCAGATGAAAGGAGCCAAGGTTTGGAGTGGCTGCCCTGTGAGGAGAGACTAAGCAGGGATGTTCAGTCTGGAGAGGAATCTCAGGAGGGATATAACTGAGGTTTACAAAGTTGAACTGATGGGTAAACTAAATGCAGAATAAAATGTTATTGACCTAATTCCTCAGTACTAGAAGTAAAGATTACTTGCTGGAAAAGTAAGAGACAGTAAAATGGATTTAAGATTTACATTATGGTTTCTGAATGTCTGAGATGTGCTGGCCACAGAAGGTTATGGAGGACAATATCATGACTAAGCCCTATAGAGTTCTTAACCCAATGACCGTGGATCCTGGGAGAGTTTGAGTAGGAGTAATGAAAGTGGCCAGACTTTTCTGTTCCCCTTAACCAACATCTCCTGTTACCAATGCTGGTGGTTCTCTGTTGGACTTTTCTGAAACATTAGGGCATTTTTCATGTTCTGGTGCACTGATTATATTTTGGGGAGGGGAGGATAAATTCTACAAGATTGCTTTCTGAGTTTTCCTGGGGTTGCACAGTTAAATTGTCCACTATTTGTTTGTAGGAAAACATAATACTATCACTGCATTGATAACAACCCTGTAAATTCAAAATATTTCCTGTAACCACCATGAACCCCGTGGTTAGTTAACTTGAAAAGGGAAGATTTAAACACGATATAATTTGAAGAGTTTCACCATGATAATCCAGTTTTCATAAATAATTTGGAATAAATATTAAACTACCTGAATAATAAGAACTGTAAAACAGATCAAAATCATGATATTCTATAAATAACTGAAACTGATCATAGGTTCACTAGATCCTAATATTAATCTCCATGACAGACTGGCAGTTTTAATGAATAAGAACTATTTGGACTGCAAAAGGTCAACTTAATTAAAAACAGGCAAGAAAACAAACTAAATCTCAAAACAATTTGAGGAACTTGTACTGCTCTTCCATAAAAAAGGAGCTGGTTTTCACTTTTAAAAGGTCCAATGCTGATCTCAAGCAAAGCACAGACTTAAAATTGACTTTGAATCTCCTTTCTTTGGTACTGAAGATCAAGAGGTTATGCTTGAGTTATGTTTGTGTAGGATGTTATCTCCCCCTTGCCTTTATCTAAGAGTTTCAAAGCTGTAGAAGTTTGAATTCAGTGTTTAAAGTTTCTGTATCTTGCAGTCTAATCCATCCAGCTAAGAATTAGATGAGAATGTAATTTTAGCACGTCTAGTCATTTTATCTTACTGAAAACTTTGAAATAGACCAGACAATTGAATAAAGTGGGACTTGATTGAAAGTCTGATACGCTGGTAGTTAGCAAATTGGGAATTTAATTGAGTTTTTGCTAACATTTTGCTACAAGAGACGTGTTTTGGAAAAGTTGGAGTTTCTACTCTAGTACAGTGTTACTCTGAAAGGGAGACTTTGGAGACCACAGGAAGTCACAAAGGCACTTTGAACAGATGCTACTAAGCCCAGACAAAAGAGGGGAAATACAAAGTGTCTGCTTCTCCCTCTTCATGCTGCAGCAATCGTTTTGAATAATGAATCTTCTAAACTGCATCAGCTCTGCCTTTTCATCCCCTGAGACGCATCAGGCCATACCATGCTGTGTCTGCTCCGATTCATGCCTCTGGGACATCTGAGTTTGGGATGATTTAGGGATGTGGTGGCTTGCCATTAGGGCCACTGTGTGCAGCCAGCCCCAGGGCTGTGGCTGCAGCTTGGTGCTGCTCAATCAGGAACCCACAGGCCAGGCAGGGATAGCCGAGGGAATATAGATAGGAGGAGAAGCAACATCTCACTCACCCAGGAGATTCATAAGGGGACAGCTCATAAATGAGGCTCTTGACAGATTTGTGACCGTGGTGCTGGTTGGTCTTTTTATTTTTCACCTTTGCTAAAAATTTCTTGTGTGATTTTTGAAAACAGATGCCCAGGAAATAGATTCCTTCAACGTTTCAGAAGTAATCAGTTTTGGGTTTTTTATTCATCACGATCTGACATTTGTTAAAATTGGGTTCAGTTGAATGGAAGAGAATTTTTCATTATTTTAGCTGCAGATACATTTACGCTTTTAATGAGTTTAAACCTGCAGACTGCCTGTTCAGATCTCTACCCAAGCGAGTTTGAAGTAGTTATGGAAAGAATGACAGAACAAAGGCTGTTTACCAGAATACTTCCAAGTACTTTTCTGAATATAAAAATACAAGTTTTCTATTCTAAAAAAAAATTGTTTTAAAGTAAATATAGTTCTTAATATTTTGCATACAATGTCTTTAATAAGGTATTCTTTTTCTTCCTTAACACACTAGCTACAAGTCATTGTTTTCCTTCACTTGAATACTCAGTATATTGAAGGCTGTGATTAGCTTCATACTGCAATTTAAAACATGGTTTAGGATGAAGAGATTTTATGATGGTTATGTCAATAAATGTATTTGCTCTTTCCAGCACATAATTAGCTTGATATTGAATTTTTCTGAATTTTCTTTTTTTTGACTGCTCAGATTTCTTATAATGAATTACTAGTAAAGAATTACTGGCATAAATTTATATTGTGTTTAAAAGTAGTTTAGCTAAATTTCTTACTCTCTAGTTTTTACATCTAAATACATAGATGTATGTATTTAGACATAAAGTTTATGTGCTATTTTGATTTTACTTATTTAAAGTTCCTTGCCCTAATGAAGCATATTTGCCCATTCTTTAGAGAAAGAATAAAAATGAAATTTTTTTTCCAATGGATATTTTCTCTAAATTTTTGTTACCATTTTGGTGGCCTCTTATATTCTCAGTATCAGCTACTAAGCACAGTAATTCCTAATTTTAGAAATACAATAAATACAGAATCAACAGCTGAATGTTAAAAAGTGAAAAGGCACCAAAACATTATTGGACTTGCAGATGGGAATATGAGTCACAAGTGCAGATCTGTCCTACTCTTATGATTGTATATTTTATTTCTATAGTTGACACCTCCCAAATAAATCCAACATCACTCATGTGCAGTTACAAATTCTTAAGCATCTGATGTGTTTCACTAACTGTTTACGAGTTGCTATGGTATTGCTATCACGTTGACTATGGAGAAAATACTTGAGCTGCAATATACATTTCACATGTTTTCTCAACATTTCATGCATATTTCATGCACATGAAAATACTAGCTTACTGATACAGGCCATGAATGTTTGTGTAATAGTTAACAAATATAACTAAGGATAGTTTGAAAAAAAAATTAAAATCTTTCCTGGGTCTTTTGTGGACTACCATAAGAATTTGTTATTGATTCAGTTTAATAATGGTAGAAAAACTAATCCCTAATCTCTCAGTTATCATATATACAAAATGTAATTAGGAAAAATAATTAATTTATTCCTTAGTATTAAAAACTAAATATTGATACATTTGCTTCTGAAAGTCTAATGTATATAAGATTCCTATAAGAAGATGTGCATTCAGAATAGCTGACCGAGGGACTCTATGAATTTAGAAATGCTAACAAAAATCTGCTATGTTTTACTATGGAAAATACTAAGTAATGTGCCTAAAAATAGCAGTTGTATAGAAGACGAAAAGTTACATAAGAAATTCTGTGCTTCTCTGTTATATAGTTTGAGAATTTTCCGTCAATCAAAATGAGTTATATCTCAGGGTTAATAAAAACTTTTGCCAATAAAGAAGGAGCTTAAAAGCTTTTTGGGAACTTAGGTTGGTTTGTAAGGACAAGGCAGTAGCATATAACACCATGAACACCTGTGCTGGAGATGTATCTGCTTGGCTCCATAGGGCCAGCTGCTGGAGCTATATCCTATTCCCCAGTAACCTGCTCCTCCAGCAAGCTCTACTCCCAACTGCTTTCTCTTGCTCTCTCCATGTCTGAGTCAACTGGTGGCTCATGTTCCTTACCTCAGCTTGTTTATGCTTGGATTTGAAAGCCCACACTCCCTAAAGAACAACTAACCGTTAATTTTTCATTACCGGCATGAATTAAAACACCTAGAAATTACATGTGTCTGTTGTTCCAAAGGTAATTATGGTGATAGAAATCAGTTTGTTCAAAAGGTGTAATCAGTCATTGAGTTAAAAGTTTTAATTCAATTAACTGGTTCAGCTAACACCGAGCACTTTGTTTTAGTGTCTTGCATAATATGACACTTGTCTTGCAGGGTGTTATTTTTAATAGAAGTAACATTCTAGCAGGTTCAGAAGAGATGGTAAAGTAAATTTTGAAGTGCACCTGCATGTCCTGTTAATTGCAACAATGCTTTTAACTCCTTTACTGCATTTTTTGCTTCTGATTGGAATAAAGAAGTAGATCTATGGAATACTTTTTTTTTTCTCTGAAAGCATTCTGTGCACACACACAGACATATATATAACATGTATATATGTGTGTGTGTATATATATATGTCTGTATATGTATAAAATGTCTCTGAAAGAATTCCTGGAAAGTTTTAGGTTAAAAACATCCCTATCCTACTGTTCAACATGTAAATTAGTCATCAAAGTAAAAAAATCTTTCCTTCACGACTAGAAAAACTTTTAATGTTTTACGAGTTGCAGCTCAATTCATAAGGGTGATTAAACTGACAGTGTACTTAAGATGAAAAAGGAATCTTGCCAATTGCTATCTCTTCTAGGAGACGAGAAATCTTTTTGATTTCTCATTCAAAATACTATGCAGCTCGATAATTTTGCTCTCGGGTGTATTGAGTTGAATGCTATGCCTTTTCTGTGCCAGAATTAACATATTTAAACTTGGATAGTTCTCAGGTTTATCCTCAGGGTACCATCACATAATGCCTCCACTGAGCTATGCACTTGAAAAATGAGTAGAAGTGGGAGGAAACCAAAAAAATGGAAGCTGTTGCTGCGAGCTTGGGTTCTGGTGTACCTGGTCAGGTTGAGGGACAGAGGTTTTATGATAACTGAGTCCCAGATTTCCACAACTGAAGCATGGAGGGATACTGCCTCAGAAAGATTTGAAGTTGTGCTTCTACTTTCAGGATTACATGAAGTTAGCTTTTCTGTGGATCTCAACATAGATTAACATCTGCCTGATTTTCACAGAAATATGTGTTTTGATTAGCTGGTTTTAGATGACCTATTTTGGCTTGAGAAGAGCATACAACCTCTCAAGTCATGAACATGAACACTTCTAAGTGAAAAACAATGTAATAAATGTGATGCTGTAAAGTTGGTTCTTTTTTTGCATGACCTGTACAACCAAAATGGGTAAATCTGTGCGTACCAGGAAGGTCCAGGATTTCTGTCTGCATAACAGTACTCCATAAGAGATTCAGAGTTGTAATAAACAGATATATTAGTACAAAAAATAGTCCTATATGTAGGAACATTAGGACTTTTTGTTGATATTGGTCTCATTTCCAGAAATCCTGGGCAAATGGCAGTTCCTGGAAACAGTCATGCAGGATTTCATTAGAAAAGCTAAGACAAGACCAAGAAAGTAGGACTGTTAATTCTTTTGCTATTTATGGTATTCATTTTTTCATGTATTTGTTTGTATAAATGTGTATATGGGTGTATATATGGGTATACTCATATTTTATATATAAGTGTAAACAGTTTTGGAGGACTTTATTGTTTTCATAGTAAATATAACCTCCTACTTTTTTCCTCTAAAGAACAATTTGGCACCAGTGGCTTATGTTTGTTTAATCTGTAGGCAAATACTGCAGAGTAACTTGTTTCTGAGCTGAAAAAGAAACCAATGAACAGCATCGGGGTCATATGTCTAGTAAATATTAAGATATACTGTTTTAAGAACAAAAACAAATAAATCTGATGATTTAGAAACCATTTTAGATCTAAAACATGAACCTGATCTAGAAGTGTATTGAGATCCCGTTCAGAGCAGCGCAAATTTGCCAAACGTTTCGGTTCATATATAAATTTAAACCAGCCTTTTCGTGCTCTGAGTGTAGTTATGAATATTGACTTTTATGTGTTGAAAATACACTTTCTCCTTGGTAAAGGAGGCTGAGGGGAGAAGCCTGAAAGAAGGTTGTAGTGAGGTGAGGGTTTATCCCTTCCCCCAAGAAACAAAGGATAGGACAACAGAGAATGACATTGAGTTGGGCCAAGAGAGGTTTAGGTTGGATATTGTTACAACCCACTCCTGAAGAGAGGGTAGCTGAGGTTCTTGTTAGCAATAGATCCCTTGGAGCAGATTAGAATGACACAACACTGAATTACCAGTTTTCTGTGTGTATATGGCATGGTTTATTTTAGAACCATTTGATGGCAGCGGGAAAGAGGTTTGCAACCATTTTCGCTATTGTCTATAGAAATGAAACAATATAAAAGTATAAAGATCTCACTTAAGAAAATACATAAACAAAGGAAAGAAAAAGAAAGGATAAGAGTAGATGGCAGAGAGGAAAGAAAGAAATGCCCATCAGAGGATCAGGCAACAAGACTTGATTGTTGCGATTTTGATGTCCATTGGTCAAAGTGGTGGTCTTGGTCTTAATCCATCATGGGTGAGGGAAGCCTGCATAACATAAAGTCCAATGGGCTAATATATGTTCCGGTTCAGGTGGGAATGCTCAGGTGTCTCCCCTGGGGAGGGGGCAGTTAAATACTCTCTGCTGCAACACTGTGGATCATGCACAGTCCTCTGGTGAAAGGCTCCAGAAATGAGTCTGAGGGCACTTCGGGTATTTTTGATGATTTGTGACACCTTCTAAAACGAAACAGCTACCTGTCTTGCCAGCGTAGTTGAGCCAATTATGTCTCATCAGAAGGGATGAATATTTTCAGGCCTTTGTGTGAGCGTGAATCTCCTGATACCACATGAACCAGTTGTGTAAAGAAGGAAATTGACACAATAAAAGCAATTATCTCACCTTGCAGGATCTACTTTTTATTGTTTAGTTTTGATAAGAATTTATTCTTTCATCTTTCCGTACAGGTAATACTCAGTGCGTGAATAAGTTTGGTGGATAGATTACGAGTATTTTATACAAAACATAATTTTTATCCCTTAGAAGGGCTCACTCAAAATGGTAATCCCAAGGGTTCACATTCATCCAATGCTCTTCCCTGCTGCTCTTGAGATTTTTTGCCTGCATCTCTTGATAACTTCAGAAGCTTTTGCACAAAAGTTCACATCTCGGTATATTTATTTAGTCATCGTAAAAATTAGCAGATGAGTTGTAGACGGAGACAAATGGAGAGCAGACATCTAAAGCTAGGCATCATGAATCCCATCTTATTCCTTCTTGTCAACTACAAAACTTTCCTACTTTTTGTGAACCTTAATACAAACTCTGTGGCACAGTTACTGAAATTTCTTTCTTGCTGGGTATGTCCCAATGAGTCTGTGTCACTTTTTACAGGTTCAGTTTGGTAACACTTGATGCTAGACTTCTTAGTGGTTGACACTGAGTTTCCCTGCTGTTAGTTCAAACAGAATTCTAGCCTGAATAATTAACTGCTTTATTTCTGGTGTGCTTGTTTGCTACCTGCCATATGTAATTTGGAAGCTGGTCGTTTAAATTATGCCTTGAGCTTTTCTTTTAAAATATGTTTAATGCCATGTTAAAAGGGTGTTAGTGTTTGATCATTTTGATACAAAGAAATCTGTGGCCCACTTATAAAAATAATTATTTTAAATTCTAAGAATTAGTAATCCCTCATCCTTCAGTATGGATAAGCACTTCAATATAAAAATAAATTTACAGAAACATTAATTAAACATTTTTATTACAGGATAGAGGAAGAAAAGAACATTTTATCAGAATTTCAAGAGGATTTGAACAAGTTGATTTTATGGTTAGAGGAAGCAGAGAGCATTATTCGTATTCCCCCTGAAAAAGGGAATGAAGACCAGTTGAGAGACTGCCTGAGCAAAGTAAAGGTATTGTAAGCTCTGTTCTTAATGTTTCCTTACTTAATCAATTCTACATTGAAGAAAATTAAAAGCTATTTTCTAAAATGATTTCTGACATCAAACACAGCATTCATATAACTTTTTTAGATAAATCAAAGCAGGGAATTTCAAAACCCAGGTACAGATATATACTGATCATACTAAAACCAGAAAAGTAATGGAAAATATACTAAAAGAAAAATATCATGAAACTAGGAAATTAATCATTATCTTTTTCATCCCCATTTCTTAATTCAGAACATGACTGGTTTATATGTATAGCATTTCTCTATAGGTGTCTTGTTAACACTTCATAACTTCTCACTTATTAAATGGTATTCAGTATTTCACAAGAGTATCCAGAACTGCATGCATAATTATAAATGTCAACTCATTAAAATATTACTGCAACATTTTCTAGACTAAATATCTAGGTGACTTATTTTTAAGAATATGTAAAAGAAGCCCCCATCAGAATATTAAATATTTGTTTTTAAAGGCTCGAATATTTTCATGAATATGTTAGATTTTGATACTGCTAAAAAAGATATTCAACAGAAGTTTCTCTGTTTAGTTTTTTAAAGTGTGTTCAGTAGAAACACTACTTTAATGACTTGTACAATAATAAATTAAAATGTAATTGGAAAACGTGTATTACTTATAGAATATATGCCTAAAGGTTTTCCTTTCCTTCCTTGAGGATAAGGACCTAGTTATACTTTATGCAAATCCAAGTTGAACAAATTCTGCAAGTGATGAATAGAACATTAGAGTCTGAAGAAAACTGGTTAGTTTATTCTATCTTTCACATAACAAAATATGAAAAAAATAACAACTTAAGGGATTATTTAGTAAAGATCTATCTTCAAGTTTCTTTTAAAATAAAAATAGGATAAATATAATTTAAGTAAATGGAGACTCAACCATGTGGTGAGTTTTTCCCTCTGTTTAGCATAAGATGCCATTGAGTTGGTCAGGGAATTTGTGAGGCTCTGTTGTTGAGGATATCAGATCCAAGGCAGAGAAATACTTTTAAGGGGTTTTAAATACGTCTTACAATTTACAGAAAATATTAAGTGTTTAAAGACTAAATGGATTGTTTAGAACCAGGAAGGCTCCACTCTTCACACGTACACAAATATTTCCTATATAGTATTTCCAAGGGATATATAATCCAAAATTAAAGATGATATCATCTCTTATTTGTATCTTGTTTTTACAGTCCACCTTCTTTTGGAGCTGCACAAAAGGGAATGCATCCTAATGGAGCAAATAATAACGCATTGCCTTGCAGCATGGCTCATTTCATACTTACCTGCTTTTGTTAATAAGAAAGAACAAACAAACAAGGAAAAAACCCTACAACAATGAAACCCCTGATGAACTTTGTCCTTTAGCAATGTTAACCTTACTTGATATATTAAGTCACTTCAAAAATAAAGGTTTTTAGTAACGCCATACATGAAGTGGTACATTTTCATGCTGTCTTGCATTTCCCGTTTTTTGTTTTTTTTTTTTTTTTTGAATGAACATACATGAACATTCTTAATTAAGAAGTTAAACTGGAGTGGAGGACTTTTCACCACATACCATCTGGGTGACTGTTCACAGCCTGTGACATATTAAAACACTTATCCAAAATGCTCCATACCATATTACAAGGTTATTAAAATTGATATACATAAAGTATTGACTGTTCAGGGATGGAATTCGTAATGTAATAGTGATTAATATCCTGAGAAACCCTTTATTTTGTCATGTAAAACTCTCTTTAGACTTGATTTACCTATACAGTCTCTTTTGGTTTTTCTTTTTGAGCCTCCTACATTCAGAAAGCAACAGTTATTTTGTCTTGAATTGAGTTTATTCCTTTGGCTGATACACAAATCAATAAGGGTCAAGATAAGAGAGCTGAAAATTCTACCACAGTTCATCTTAACTGCTGTATTTGTCTGTTCCAGTTAAGAGTTGGAGACCTGCCGCCCCACAGGGGAATACTGAAACGATTAAACGAAACTGGAGGAACAGCACTTGGAAGTGCATCACTGAACCCAGACAAAAAACATAAGCTTGAGAGTACACTGAAGGAGGCTAACCATCGTTTGTTAAAGGTTAGACGTATTACTGATATAACTGTGGTATAAAATTTTAATCTGCAGTGAATGTTTGCATTATATATTTTCTGATATGTATAATTTTTCTCTGTTTGAAGAGACATTAATGTGCATAATGAACCTGAGGAAGAAAAATGGGTACAGTATACTGCTGTGAGGAACAGTGATAGCAAATCAAGACCATTAGTGACTGGAGTGATGATGTTGCATTCAAATAAAATCCCTAAATTACAGTTCTTCTGCTTAAGGGTGGAATGCAGAGCATCATTCTTTTGGCCTGGCTCTTTTGCTGGTACAGCAAATATACCAGGCTTTGTGATCAGGTGCGTGAGAGGCAAATGTTTGATTTTCTTTATGGAATCACTTCCCAGTTCTCTCCTGTTCTCAACCCCAAGGTGGACACTGCAACCACTGTTTCACCTTCCACCACAATTCCTCCAACCTTGAGCATTCATTTCTGGTTTTTGTGTAGCAAAGTACCAAATATTTTGCTTTCTAAGATCTCCATACTGATGAAAATAAGTGAGGGAGGATTTTGTTCTGTTTTATTGCTGAAGTAGCATATTTTTATGCTGAAAACTGGTGGAAATGAGTAGTAAATATGGTAAAAAGAGGTGGATAATTTGAGTGTTTTCATGGTAGAAATGATAGAAAGCACTGTCGGGACTACTACCACCCAAGGCATGGATCAGCCTGGTTGGAAACAATCAGGGTAGAATCAGTGAAGGATTTCTGTTGAGATTGATTGCCAAGTCAGAGTCAGGGACATTAACCTGTGGTATCTGTTTGTTAAAGTTACCAGGATGCTGGGGGAAAAAGGAAGAATAATTCATTGTGTTCAGTTCTGGTGGGGGGGGAAAGTGAGGATATAATCTTCTGAGTACCTTAATGAAAAGACAAGGTAGAGTTTCTGGTCAAGAATACTACATCCTGGGGTGGATGTTTTACCATTTCCATAAACACAGTTGAATTTCAAGCACAAACCTGAGAAATAAAAAGGAACTTGATGTGATACTCTTACTATTTTTTTCCTAATAGCAGCAAAGTTCAGAATAGCAGATAATGACTTAGACAAAAGCAGATAATAAATATTGATCACATTCACAAATGTCAGGTTGGACACATAAATCATTTTTTCAGAGGTTGGACAGAAGTATCTTTTCCTCTACAAATGGGCTTCTGAAATCAATGTATATAGAAAAATTCAGGATACTTCAAGATGAAAATATTGGAAAATATGAAAATATTATTTACTGACTGAGGAAAGCACATACATAGCTGAATCCAGACTGTGTTAATACCTAAGCTGTGATTTAAAAAAGACAGCATAACTTTTCAGGAAAAAACTTTCTTTTTAGTCAGATTGCATAAATATATTTTAAGAAAATCTGCAATTTGTCACTGAATGTAGCATTTTACTGATTAGTCATATACCTTAAAACTTGGAATTTTCATTTTCTGCTGGCTGATGCAAAAGTGTTTTGGCTTTTTTGTCACAGTCAGAGCAACTATGAATGTTGTTGAAAGTTCTTAGATTTAGGTGAAATATGGGAGACAAAACTACTGTTTAGTGAATCATTACAATTTACTGAATTCTTAGAATTTTATGTCTCTTAGATCTAATGTGTCTGGCAAGATAATTATTTTTGGAATTTATTGCTTGAAAAATTTCATTTACTACTAAAAGAGACTAAACCAAGAAAATTAATCTTCCATTTGAGATTATTACTTAACCACATCATTTTTATTTCTGTTATATATCCATGGAGATGCATAAAACTGAGTTCTCATTGTCCCTTGGTCTCTGTATGTAAAAAATCTGAAAAATGCAGTTGTTTGGTTTTTTTGTGGGTTTTTTGTCTGATTTTTTAAATGAACAGAAATTAAGTTTGAAAATTGCAATATGGAAATCCACACATGAGTTGCATCAAAATTCACAACCTAAAGGTGCTCTCTTTCTCAGATTTTCTGTTTTCTCTGTGACAGATGTAGAACACAAAACAAGAAGCTTATTTCGGGGTAAGATTTTTTTTCCCAATGATACTGAAGGGAAAAATAATTGTATTTTCATTTGCATATTTTTTGCTATCACTCATGGTTTGTGTAGGAATCCTCAATTATTTGTTTCAATTTCTGCCCTGAAAATCTAGGATATGAATTAAAACTAGAAACCATGGAAAGAAACTCTGCAAGCCTGACAGGGGAACTTCATGTTCTCTTCATTCAGTTGTAGATATGAAAGGGCTGGAAAAACCCATAGATATTTAATGTGAGCCAAAGCTCACAGGATGGGCATTTTTATATCAGGGAAACTTCTTAGGTCACCTGAGGATGATTCTGTAGTCGGTTGTTTTGATGAGGATATATTTATTCTGTTCCTCAAAGCACTGTAGACAAACATCATCACAAAAAGATTTCTCTGGGGCTTTTCTGTCTCTCTACCCCCTCTTTAGAGTGTATCCTATGCTTTAATCCTTTGTTTCAAACCATATGTTTTCTTTTCTGGCATCTCTGCTAGAAATGAGCATGTTACAATGTTTTATTTATGATTATCTCATTTTGCATGATACTACTATTTTCAAGATATGAAACATACACAACAGTTACATAAATGAAGTTTGGTAGGTCTTTATCTAGTGTACACTACGGTAATTCTGCTTACTTCAGAGAAGCTGGGACAATTCATGCCAGCTGAGAATGTAGCCAAATATCTCCTAAAGTTATCACAAATTTTTGTTTTGCCTTGATCTGCCAGGCAGGGGAATAGGGGATAACACCTGTGAGTCTTAACCTTCAAGGCGACATATTTGAAATAAGTCATGTTCAAACCTTCTTTACAGTCACAGAAACTGTTGCCCTACAGCAATGGAAATAACCTAGAAAAGAAATTTAGTATGAAAGGAATTGCAGTCACATAAAAGTATTGTTTTAGCTTTTACTTCAGAATTGTCTTTGCTTTTGGGTTTTTATATCACGTGCTGATGACCTTGAGAGTAGATATGCAAGGAGTTTTTCTTCCTTTGGATAGTAATAATTTTAACAACATAATTTTAGACAACTTTATTAAACAGTGGTTCCAACAGGCAGTTACTTAATACAGTATAGTTTAAGCAGAGAATGAAGATTAAAGCCCACATTTGAAAGGCATGACTTTTAAATTCTATCCTGGTTTTACTCTCTCCAAAGCCCGTATTTCTTGTAAAAATGAAAACAGCACTATCTTTGTGAAGTCTTAACATTATGAAAAATGAAGTGTTTTATGACCATTTTTATGCTTTCACATCAAGAATTTTTCATTTATTTTCAAAGCTTAAAGTTATCTTCTGCTGTGATAGCCAAGTAAGGTAACCGCCTAGTGCTTCAAAGCATACAAAAGGGTACTAGGCACTGGAGTTAGTGATGAATTCAGTTCTTGTCATATACCACCTGCCATGGCATGTAACAGGTCTGTAATGGGTTTCTTACCTTTTACTGTGCAGTAAATGGATTGATAGATTAGTTCTGAGACCAGTGAACCATGGAATCAGAGGTTTGCTGGAAGGAGTTTATTACTCTTTAATATTATTCTTGGTCTGGTGTCAGCCAAGAGCGATGAGCTAAATTATCTGAAAGTAAGCTGGATGCCAAAATCAGCATTCTCCTCATTTATCCACCTTAGTCTTCACAAAATCTACTGTATGTATTATGAAGGTTATTATAAGTGCCTGATGGAGACATTTTGTTTGCTGCCTTTTAATTTGTGTACTAGTATTAGTTCTAATTACTAGACACTGAAAAGACTCTTTCGCTGTTTATTGCCACAGCAAATCAATTTGTTGTGTTATGTGGACAAGATAAAAATTAGAGTGGAGTGACATGGCTATAATTTGTGAACATTTTCTGTACCACCAGAACAGGCATAGGTTGTCTTAGCTTGGTTGATCAAGTGTGGAGAAAAACAGATGGGCCCAAAAGTGCAGAAACACAAAGTCACAACAAGGTTATAGTTCATGTATTGTAACTTGCCTTGAGTAGAAATTATTAATAGATTACCTGCAATGACATAAAATTTCCAGCATGTCAGTGCAACTTAATTCGAGCTCACAGTCAGAACTACTGCAAATGCTACTGTTGTTATTTGTGGTATGGAGGGGAAAATATGTTAGAAAATGAATGCTACAGTTTTATTTCTGTTCTTTCTGTTTGAAATAAGAACAGTGTAGGTGTCATTTCGGGGATCAGAAGGTTAACATTTTCCTGAATTTACTTTCATTTAATGAGTGACCTGAGTCCATTAAATATAAAAAAGTCTTTTGTTATGCTGAATTACCTGTGGCATTTTGTCATAGACGGCTAATTAGGTGTAGTCCACGTTCATGTTATCATTAGCTATACTCACAAATGACCTCACATATAGCAAAATGAAGTTTGATGTAAATGTTCATTGAACAAACATGAGAATGTCACAAGCTCTACGAAACAAGTATATATAGGCTTGATTTTTTTTTTTTTTTAATTTTCATATTCCTAGCAGCTGGTATTAATTAAAATTTTAAAACCTAAGCAAAGAAAAATATTTATGAAATACAGTCAAGTCATGCAGGAGTAAAAGTCTGTATTAGCCAGTGAGGCCATAAAAGCATGATTAAATACTTGCATGTTTGTATATATACAGGATATATATCATACTATCTTACCAACCATCTTAAAATTCCTTTTTTTCTTGTTTGCCATATAAATCCAGAATATTTTAATCATATGTTTAAGAAGTTATGCTAAGTACTTTGAATGTAAGAAGAATTAATGGTCAATACGTACATGCTGACAGCTACATTTGGGAAATATTGATGTCGCTGAATAACCAGATATCAAATAAAGCACTTCAGGCAAATCCTTACACAATTTTTTTACAACAATGTTCTATGCATCTGAGAGAGATTTCACTTGTAATGAACAATGCTCAGATACCACTGCACACCAATCAATGACAATGGTTTGGGCTTTTTAAAACTTCAGTTCCAAGACAGACACTGCCATTGTCTGTCAGGTATTTCATCCATCTCTATTAAGCAAGACCATGGGGGCCTAAAAATCAATGTTTTATTCTTTGCTGTTTACAAAATAAAGATTGTACTTTAATTATATAGACCTGTCTGTACAGCAACATGCCTATGTAATTAAAATTCCTACAAATGCAATAGTTTGAAATAAATTTAAACTTCTGTTCAACCCTGGATGTATGGACAGACTGGGGAAATGAGATTTTGGAAAGCAGTGCTGTGGAAAGGGGCCTGGGGGTCCTGATTGATGAAAAGTTGAATCTGAGCCAGCAGTGCCCTGGCAGCCAGGAGGTACATCCCTGTCCTGGGGGCATCAGGCACAGCATGGCCAGCTGGGCAAGGGAGGGGATTGTCCACTCTGCTCTGGGCTGGGGCAGCCTCACCTTAAGTGCTGGGGACAGTTTTGGGTGTCACAACATAAAAAAGACATTAAACTATTAGAGAGCATCCAAAGGAGGGCAGCAAATATGGTGAAGGGTCTGGAGAGGAGACCGTGTGTGGAGCAGCTGAGGTCACTGGGTCTGTTCAGCCTGGAGAACAGGACAGAGGGGAAACCTCACTGCAGTTACAACAGCCTCATGAAACCTCCTCGTGTCCTGTTGATCCTTCTCTTCTGGTCTTCTCAGTGGTGAGGGTCCCACAAAACTAGAGTTCAATGGATTAATATATGTTGGTAAGGTGGGAACGTCCAGGTGGGAATGTCCTTGGCAAGAAGTTTGACACAGTCTCTTGCAAGAGAGTCTGGATCTGTTGCATCCCTTTGCACCAGATGACTATCTGACACAGGGCCTCAGGAATGGATATGGGGAACACTTTGGGGGTCTTTGATGGTTTATGCACCTCTTCAGCTGCGTCTCACATGAATCCTGTGGATGTGGCCTTCCTGGGGTGGGAGGTTTTACAAATGAGCCAGTTTGTGTAAGGGAAGATGGGTGTTCACCCCTGTCACACACCCAAAAACTCTCCTCCTCCCACCCCAACCCCAGCCAGAGCTGATTCTCAGCACAACTGCAGAGTTTGACTTTCTTCATGGATACATTCTTCTCCCCCCAGCCTTGTATACTTCTCCCTAGACCTGAGATAATTGGACAATATTATCACCTTTATTTTACCTCAAGTTCCCATCAGGTGGCTGAGCTCACAGTCCAGTTCCCATCGGGTAGCAAATTTCAGTGGTGGTTGCAGTTTCTTTATAAAATTTTGCCATAATGGACAAAGTCCTAAGTTTAAGCCCTTAATCATTTCAGGGCCTCACAGAACTATCTGTAGCCCAAGGGATAGATATGGTACTTTCTGCTGTAAACCAGGGAAAGGATATTTAGGGTGTTATACATTTATTTTAGAATAATTTTCCTGTCAGAATATCCTTCATTTAGAATTACTGGAATAACTATACTCTAAAGCCTTTATGGCTCCTTTTGGATTTCAGGACCTGAGTGAGAAAAAAAGATAAAGAAAAGAAATTCCTGGACTAGATTATTTAGCTGAGATTTAGGGTGGAGGATCTTGAGCTTGAAAATGTCCTTGACAAAGGAGAGTTGCTGAGATAGTGGAGAGCAGAATGAATGACAACTAGTTACAAGTATTACACATAAAAAATACAAATATTCAGAAGACATGATCATATTACCATGGAAGAAAAACAAAGCAAACCTTTGGGGTGGAGGAATATGTTTGTTTGCTTTTTCAAAAGCTAGACAGGCAGATGAAGCAGAAAATTGTTTGGTAGATTGTTTTTTTTGGACTGCTTTAGCCTTCTGCATTGATGAGGGAAAAAAAAAATTAAATGAAAATGAAATTTTAAAATAGTACAGATATTCCATTAAGAAGTTTTTGAAAAAAAAAGACCAAATAAACACCTGCCAAGATCAGGTCCTGGGAGCCTTACAAGGAAAAAATGAAATGCTAGATACAAAGCAAATAAAATTCTTCTATATTTAGCAAATGAAATCTTCTATACATATTTTTAGTAGCATGCTTTAATCTTCCTCTAATAATACAGTCTTTGCTCCAACTTTGTCAGAGACACTATGGCTCATAAATATTCATGAGTTTAAAGAAATGACATAGATTTTGTTTTAAAGTCAATATTGAGTTTGCTAATGCAAATGGCTGGGTTAATTAACTAAATGGCATCCTAAAGTGAACTTATATGAAACTCTTTTGTACACTGATTGTTTTTCATGAAGAAATGATGCATATAAATTAGGTTTTCCCTCTTCCATTTTAAATCGTTCTTTTGTACATGTTCTAGGGACAGTGATTTTGAGCAGATAAAACTTTCTGAATAGTGTCTGTAAGAATTGCTGTTTTATGTAATCATCTTACAAGTGCTATGGTAGTGTCACTTATGATTTAACCTTAAGTCTGGATTGAAGTTTTCATTTAATGGTTATTATGACTTCAGTTATTTCTTTATAGTCCAAGTCCCCACTTGGATGACATCAAACCTGCTTTCAGTCCAGTTATGCTCTGGGCTGATTGCAGTGTATTCAGTCACTGTCTCTTCCTAATATTTCCATTTTTTCAGAAATTGAATGGTAAAAGAAGAAGCTGCAGCTTGATTTACATTTAGTAAACGAAGAAATTCATACAGAAAGCTTCCTCAGTTCTTCATGCACAATACTTCATTTTCCTCTATGCAAGCAATTCTGACTTTTTTAAACCTGACACTATTCGTTATCATATATTTGAAGCCCATTCTCATGAAGTGCTTTCTATATCCAAGTGACCCTCCCAAGGGGGGCATATAAAAAATAACATTGTTGACAATCTCCACAGATATCCCACAAGATACTTTTGCTCATATTTATTGCAGCTTATCTTATTATGCATATCAAGATAGCTAAATTTTAATCCACTCTCAGATTCCTCAGAATGAGATCCATTTATAAGTGCTGTTGTATAGAGTTTGGTGAGGCAGATACAAGAGAAAGGAGTACTTCAGTATTGCAGGAAAAAAACTGGCATAGTTTCGCTGCTGTTAAAATGTTGGAATTTGGGATGTCTTTACTCTCCATTTACCACTAAGAATATTCTTCATATTCTTTTTTTTAAAAATTACATGCTGGAGAGATGCACGTCCTCATCTATATTCTCAAATAGCTGAGTAATAATTGCATTATTTTCTCTTTGGTCATTTCAGGTAAACAAGGGAAGAGATTGACATGTGAGAGAAGTGATTTTTGAAATCAGGCATCATTCACTTGAAATATAGTATGTGAAAGTCATTTCAGTGGCTTTCCTTACTTTTATTAATAGTGAAGCCTCACTAGTAATATAACTCATCTAGTTAATTCATTTGTAATAACATTTCTGGCTTCTGCAAAACTATTCCCCAATATTTGATCTTTGTTACTTACTGTCTCTACCTAATTAATTTCAACTTTTCATTTTTAGCATTGTTCCTGAGCTAAAAGATTGAGCTGTAACTCCACAATCATTATTTTAATTGACACTGCTTTAATTGAATCTACTTTCTGGATATTCATAAGAATTAAACAGAACTAGCAAACAGAATATGGCTTTACAACAGGTGACATACTTTATAAAAATCCTTCCTCCCTTTATACCTTTTATCACAAGAACTGATACTCTTTTCCATCTAGTTATTCCAGCTAATACTCTTTTCCATTAGCAGAGCTCTGATTCTTNAAAATCCTTCCTCCCTTTATACCTGTTATCACAAGAACTGTTACTCTTTTCCATCTGCAGAGCTCTAATTCTCCCCATAGTGCATGCACACAATTGTGTGCAGGTTGAAAAATAACTATCTAAAGCTAAAATGAGAAACAGCAGTGGAAAACTGGAGCAAGGGAAATTATCAAGGAGATCCAAACCACCAAGATGAGTGTGTGTAAGATTTTCCACCAAAGTAATCAGATTGAGGCAGGGACAGAAGCAACATAGCACTGTGTTGTTTAGGCTGCTTGTGGGGGAAGATCATGCAAGACATCAGGTTAGGATGGAACAGCAGCAAGCAATGCAAGTAATTTTAGAATTCATAAGGAGAAGAAATTAAAATACTTAGAGGAAGACCTGGGTATTGAAAGTATGCAATTATTCTAATTTCAGATATTCTCGTGTTTTGAGAGATGTTATTTTTTTGTGCTGGCAGTTTTTTTGTGGATTTCTTTTTGTGTGTGTTTTAGTGAAAAGAACAAAATTTAGAATAAGTAAAATTTAATATCTGGAAAATGGTCTGATAGTTTCAAGTTAGAATAAAATTCAATATTGTGAAGACTAGCATCAGCTGGTAAAATTAAGCTCTTCTGCTGTTTCACCATTTAGAGCTTAAATCTTTTCCATTATTCTCTCACTAAGATTCCAATTGTTCTTACTTAATTAGCACTGGAGCTAAAGGACAAAATTTTAGATGTATCACATGCTTTGAGATTAATGTTTTGACATGTAACATTGAAATTATATAGTCCTTTGATGTTGAACTCAAATTTGTTTTCTTTGAAAGAATAATCTGAACTTTTGGCGTTTCCACTTGCAAATTTATTTTGCATCGTTGGTTGCAAACCAAGGTGTGTTGTCCATGCTGATCTGTTGTGAAATGAGGCAAAGTTGAAAATGCTTAATTTGTACGGAAAGAGATAACCTAGATTTTTAGAAAGATATTCCAGCTGAAGTTATCTTTTATTCAATTTTTTGGGGAGTTTTTTTGCATGCTGTCTTCCTTGCCAGCCTGTAACACTGCAACACTGCTTCATCAAGCCTGTGTTCAGTCCTAGGCAGATCCTGGGGAAAGCATTTAATGTTTGCCCCGTTTTCACTCTGCTGCAGGTGCTGCCTTATGACCACTGTTCCTTGTCCCTCTTAGAAAAGAGCATCAGCCGTCCTCTGATAAAATGTAACAGTCTTTCTTAAATAGAAAGGAAAAAGATAAGATACCAAAGGGGGCAAATAAGTAAACACTGGATGGTTAGCCCTAGACAGCAAGTGAATAAAAGGAGGATGGTCTCAAAGCAAAAATGTAGAAGAGAGTATTGAAGTGGGACACTAGCTGCTGCTCATTTATCCCTGGAGGCATCCAACGGCTTGTAGGAACTCATTCAGAGAGCCCAGAAACAGCAGGGCAGTGGGACTGCTGTAGCTCCCACTGGCACTGGGATCCCACCTCAGGGTGGCAGCTCCTGGAGCTGTGGATAACAAGGTGGAAGTAAAGCAGTGAGTAAATCAGCAGGGAAGTTCCTGGCGGGCCCCATCTCCATGTGCACTCCTCTGCCACAGAAAGGGCATAAATCTGGACAGCCAGTCATCATGTCCATGTCCATTACTCCGTGGAGGTTTTCCAAGTTATGCTTCTGGTGAGCTGCAGAATTAGCTCAGGAAACAAGCTGTCCCCCAAGAGACAGTCTGCAGCAGTACCCTGGCTTGATAGGCAGACTTGTAAATACCTTAAACTCTAATTTGGCTCTAAGGCTCTGACTTGATTAGCCAGCTTGACAGCTTGATGCCAGAGCTTACAAAAAAAAAAAATCAAACCACAATGAGCTAGCAAATGAAATCCCTGATAACCAGAATCTAAGGCTCTGATTCCCACACAACAGCATGTGACACATTACTTGGATTTTACAAGGAATTGCCTTGTTAAATGCTTATCTGTAGGCCTAAGCTGAGTTGGCGAAAGTTCTTTATTTATTTGCTGTTGTTCTTTTTATCTCTGTAGTAAAATTAGATGTCATTAAATTTCCAAATATAATTAACTGATTCATATTTACATGGATTTTTTAAAATTTTTATATTAAAAATATTATGATCCTATGTTTGTGCTATAATTTTAGAGCAGGAGACAATGTGTAAGAAGAAGGTGCATTTACTAAATTACAGTTTATCTCTCATTATAGGTGGAATAAATAAATGTTTTGAAAACAGTGGTTGAAATACAGTTTGTCACCAAAACTTAATCATTTGTCTTCTGCTGTTCTGGATTTAATATTGGTTATTTCCGCCTTTCTCTTTCCCTCCCCAAAACCTCTACAAATTTTTCTTTCTCTGTCCTGTGATACACCCAAAATACTTGATTAATATTGATTGGGAGCAGATTAATTTAAATTTCATATCTTCAGAAGTCAGTTTGGATTTTTATCTGCCTATGACTACCTATTTGCTTCCAGTTGTATTTCTATGGTACTTATTTACATTAATATTAAAGCTAGTAAACATTAGAGATTAACATTCAAAAGTTGTAAGAAAGATGAAACCAATCTTGTATGAAATTAGGCCAAGGTCTGCATAAATTTTCAGTTAACACATAAGGGAAATGAAAGCATTTTAATTGTTTTCTTTCTTTTCTGGGGCCATTCTGGAAAAGCAGATTTTTTTATTATATCTTAAAAGACTAGTAAGATAGTAAAAGTAATCTGCTTCAATTAAAAAGTCCTTATTAAATAGGATATTATGGGGCGGCTATAATGAACAATGGAGGTAATGTAATATATGGCAAATTAACTTCTTGAATTACAAATATCCCTTACAAACAGTCTAAAAAGTTTCATTCAGGGATTATGTAGAGGGATTATTTTAGTACCTACAAATCAATATTAACACACCAAATTTTTAAAGAAATGTAGATGTCATTGTGTTCCTTGCATTCCACTAGTGGGTGGCTGTTTGGTTTTAGTAACACTGTGCTTTCATGATTCTGAGTTTGGATTTATTTTCTGAAAAATTTCATCATTAGGGATTAGAAGTACAGAGCACTTATACTTTCAGTAGCTAAGCAGATACTAATGCCACCATTAATGCTGCTTAACTTTATAGGGAATATATTTTATGACATGTGTCTGAGCAATCTCATGTTTTGCTACTTTTAAGAGGGTCATTTTGGTAAAAATATGCTTAAAAATGAATACTGGGAAACCTTGCTTTTTGTGCTACGGAAAACTAACCATATTTCTTGACTGATTGTACTGATGAACTGCTATTGTTCTATATCTGCCCAAACCATATATTTGCTGGGGTTTTTTTTGTTTTTTTTTGGTTGTGGGTTTTTTTGTGGTTTTTTTTTTGTGGGAGTTGTGGGTTGTTTTTTTGGTTTTTGAGTTTTTTTGTTTGCTTGTTTGGTTTTTTGGTTTTTTGTGTTTTGTTGGTTTTTTTTTTGGTAAAGTACAGATGGTTTCTCCCCTAGCATTTGTTTGCAGTGCTGCCCTTTGGGTAGTGTTGTGACACCTCACCTCTCTAGCTGTCAAAAACAGTCTGGGAAGGACAGCATGGAGCTTTGTGTTGGCTTATTCATCTGTTCCTACATTTACTCAAAGTCCTTCAGAGCTGGATTTGAACTGTGCCATTCACTGATTCTTAATTTCTAGTATTGTTGGCACAGAAGAATGTGCTTAGTTAAAAGTCTGACTGCTTTGAATGCAAATCAGACAACCAAGATACCTGATCTGAATTGATGATACATATCTTCATTATTTCTCTTCACTGTGTTCATCTCCTTATGGATATTTGGATCCAGTTGGCAACTCTAAACACTTTATAAGAAAACACATGCCTATAAATATCTACATTCAAGGGAACAAGAAAGGCTAGATATAATTCAAGTGATTAATTCCATGTTTTCAAATTTTTTTTCCTGATTAAAAATTGAGCTTTAAAACGGTTTAGTATACTGAGATAACATTTTCTTTTTTACTACAAATACTGAGAAGCCTGATGGTAAGGCTTGATTATTTTTTTAAATTTTATTTTAGGTTTCTGTATGTGTGTTTGAGGTTTTTGCTGGGTTTTTTTGTTTGTTTTTTTAGGACAGACTGTGTTTCAATTGAATTGCAAGATACCTGCCATAATCTAATCTCTCTTTCCCTTCTTCCAGTATATAAAACTTGTATTTTAACATTTTATATAAATGTATATATGCATAGCATTAAATTGTTTTGTAGTTTGTTTGTGGTTTTTTCACTAAAACAATGACTTCTGGTATTTTTTCAGGTGTCCAAAGATCTTCCAGAAAAACAAAAAGAAATAGAGATTCTGCTAAAGGATTTTGTTGAACTTGATCAAAAACTAAATCAGGTGATATTGTGGGTAACGCCTGTCAAGAACCAGCTGGAGCTTTATAACAAAGTGGGTCAGCCAGGAGCCTTTGATATTAAGGTAAATTTTCCTCCATTTTAAAAAAGCATTGGAGCACTTAGTGGTCAAACCTTCAGTTGCAGCATCAGCTATGTGGTTTTTATTAATGATGTAACTTTGAGACAGAAGTCAGCAATAGTCCCCAGAAGTTCAAAGCTCTATGAATTAAGGAAACCTTTAATTCTTTTCTGCTGAGTGGTTTCTAGTGAAAGGGCAGATTAGAACAAATGGCTCCAAGATGAAATAGAAGTATAACCTATTGGTTTTTTACCTATCATATACATGAAACAACAACCCCAAAAGTCAATGCATCAAATTTTAATAAAAAGTGAATTAAAATTCATAATATAAGTGTTGAACCATTAAAGCTATTTCATTAAAGATATTATGACTACATGAAAATCAGAATGTTTAAGACCATAACACAATTCTCATATTGCTAGGAAAGATATTTAACTGTGCAGGTAACCCTCCAGAATAAATAAAGGAGATTATTTAATAATGGTGAGAAAAATCTTTTTAATCTTAATCTTTGATATATATTTATGTATTAAAAAGGTGTCTGTATATGAGTTGACTGAGGCCAGAGAAATTAAGGCCGAAAAATACTGTGTAGATTCAAATGGCCTGCTGGGTGTAAACTTAGACATTTTGGCCTTGCCTTTTGTCTATGCCTATATGGTCTTTACATAAACTGAGGAAATATTTAAAGTACAATGTATAATCTATGAGGTTATAGTTTTTAGTAGCTCAGCATCTTGTTCACATAGGCGAAGATTAACAGAAGACACTGAGTTTTGTTTTTTTATCAATTTGATGATGCAATTTTTTGTGGAAAAGGAAAAAAATGTAAAAATTCAAAACTTTTCTTGTCTTGCGTGAAATGGAATAATATCTTCTCCTGAAGAGGTGTAGTTTTTCAGAGCATGTTTATTAAGTTTACTGTAACTTAGTTTCTACTGAGGAACTGGTTTAATGCCCAAACACTTTTTAAGCCAGACGATCACATTATTTAAAACACTGAAACTCAAGTTTTGTTGCAGTCCTATCATTCACAGAATGAGTTCAGCAGTGACATTCATTCCCTTTCTGAAAGATAAAATTAGTATAGCTTTTTGCAAATGTCTGTATGTATACTGAATGGCTGATGGAATTTTGGTTTCAAGAAAACTTTGGGTTGTTATCTCCTGTGTTTTAACTAAAATTTTAGGTGATTCATCTATTTTTTCCACATATTTTTCTATTTTGTTCCTTTATTTCTAGCATGATTCCACCACTGAATTTTATATAAAATGAAAATAGGGCTAAATTTCTACAAATGATAAGACTATTGTTTTCCATACTTATTGTGAGTGAAACATTCTGCTTGGGTCTTCTATCTCGTGATGATGTGACTAGAATATTTCTGAAAAACATTTGAAAGAACAGAAAAAAAAAAAAAATAATTAATTAAAAATCTGTAGTCCTGAAATGGAGGGAGGAAATCATGTATGTCCTGAGAGCCAGGGGGAAAATGAAGAGCTCCAAAGAAACTCAAATTTCTCTCTGTAAAAGACTCCACCATATTTCTTTCCTGGATAAATTTATATCACTTTGCTTTAAAGGTTGACCAGTTTTGATTGCAGCTGAATCACTTAGTTGTGATTATAAGGGCTTTAAGGATAGTAAGGACTATTACCATTATAAGGACTGTAATCATATGAAGCGTTTTTTGCTTTTTATCTGCATGTTATCTATGTGGATTTCTTTTAAAATCCATAAATTTAACTTCTTTAAGATACTGACTTAGGCTTACCCAGAGTGTAGTGTTTTTTCATGGAGAGAAACTTTTACATTTAAGACTATTAATTATCACTGAAGGCAGATTGTATCCGTAGAAACTTTTTTAAGATTAAGCATAGTAAGACCATTAATAATTACAAAACACATTGAGAATGAGTAGATATGATTTAGGAAAGCCCACTGATGAACTTGACGATGTTCAGTGTTACACTCAACTTCAAACATTCAGACTCATGCTCATAAGCTGCCTGTCCTACACTGGGTCAAGCCTGGACATCCACACCCTCTTGAATCAATGTTGAAATGATTATATTTATGTGTATTTTTAAATTGTTGTCATTTGTGGCTAATGTGTAACTTTAAAAAAGTAAGGATGTGTATCCTACCTATGGAAGGGATGTTTCTTTTGCTCTAGTGTTCCCAAATGATGTATAAATATTTAGCATTTACTCTACAACCATTTTAATACCTTCACCAATATCCAAAGAACACTGAAGTATCTCCTATAGGACTTCATAACTCCTTTTCTCAGAAACAAGAGTGATGCTTATGATGACCTTGGAGAATTAAAAGCATTGTGTTGATATTCTTAGAAAATAGTAATTGCTTGCAAATTTTATTTTCATTTGAGACTTTGTCTTTTATGAAATTTCTGTCAATGTTCTTCTTACTCTTACTAAGCCTGCAAGATAATGTTCTCCTTTCTCCCCAGCCATTAGGTCCTCTCCTGTCTCTTTTGTTTTCTGAGTTGTTTGTCAGGATAAGAGTTCCAAAATTAACCTGACTGGGCATAAAATTTAAGTATTGTAAGGATATTAATTTCTAAAAGCCACAAAATATTAGGTGTTGGAAATTTTCTGACCTCAGAAGTAGGTTGAAATAAATGGTAAGAACATGTGGGGTTGGATAGGTAGAAGAGAAGGAGGATGTGTTTGTTTTAAATGGATGCCTAGGGTGTCTTTAGCTCATTGGCAATATTATGTTAAATATGCCTGTTTTAAAGCACGTTTCTTGCATTTTTACTTACATTTAGAAAATTTCTATTACAGAAATTTGTGTTAGCTGAAATTTAAACTTCATACACGAACTAAAGTGCATCTAAAATACCAGTTATCAATATTCTGAAAGAATGTTCTGTATTCCAAAATACAGTGATTTCTTTCTCTCAAAACCATAGCAACCTTTGCTTCTGGCATGCAACTATAATCTGATAACTATCTTTGCAGATTCTTCCATAAATCAGGGGATATAATAAATACAGGTCCTTATCAGATAATCTGACTTAACCTTTTAAATAATATTGATCTATATAATACATGCATAATAAGTATATAAAGGACAATATTTGGGAATTTCACCTTCACAATTCACACTGATAACTTTCAATTTCTCTGAATTAATACCAGTTTAAAACCTCATACATTTTTTCCACCTCTGCAAAAATTATCTATAAAAAAGAGATGAGAAATCCCTTAAATTTACTTAGAAGAAAAATTAAATATAATCTCTAGCAGTGTTAACCTTTAATGGTGGCACAAAAGAAATTATATGAGAGTAACAAAGGTGCAATCAAAGGCAAAATTATTACATGTTGTTTCAGAGAACTTCACAAAGTAGGACTTTGAAGATCCAATACATAATTGGGCTTGGTGACAGGTAGAACAATTAAAATCCCTCCTAAAGCTCTTAAAACTACATCTCTGTTAGTAATTGAAAAGTGCCCAGGACCATTGTTTGGCCTAGAGGTTCACGGGTGCAGCTCAGCTTGCATCCTTGCAGCAACAATCTCAGCTCCCCAAAGAGCACAGCTGCATCCAAACTGCTGGATGCCTGCTGCATCTGTGGCTAATTCCAATCCCTGACCATGCCTGGGCACTGCCTCAGACCTTGCAGTTTGCCCCACGTAGGAAGCAAAACTCACAATTTAATAGTGGGGGTAGTCATACTGAATAACTTGAACATATGCTCTCTTCCTCTTTAGTTCATTACTCCTGTCACTACATAGAAAATCAGGGAGGTGTGTAAACTAGTTGTACAAAAATAAGAGGTTCAGTGTTGCTAAGATCCAATTATTGAGAGATGTCTCTACCTGAATTACGGTGCAAACAAGACCATATGCTGAAGTCAGTAATACAGATTTTATTTGACAGTAAGATGTGAGACAGAGAGATAGAATGAAATAGAAAAGAGAGGGGAGAGAGGGAGAGACAGAGACAGGTTAAAAAGAAAATAATCACCACCCATGTATCCAGCAGTGTGCTGTTGGTCTTCCTTCACCCTGGGCTTCTTGATAGTGGGGGTCCCAAGTTCATTTAAAACTATTCACTATTTAAAGACTCTTCCAACCAAAGGAATTAATGTTTATTAGCTAAATAGTTCATGGTTCCAGATGCTTAATACCTGTTTTCTCCTAGACTTGGAACCCTAATTAGAGTACAAACGTACATAGAGGGACAGGCTCTTTTCGACTTCACAGTAATGCAATTAGGAAACAGAATAATAGAAGATGCAGACATAAAGAGATTGGGCAAATCCAGCATGTTGCTTGGTCACCCAAGTGGAGTAAGACCTTGTGGTGACCAGGAAACATACTGGGTGACTTCAGAATCCTATAATCCCTGGAACATCCTGTGTTGTTTGAGGCTTTGAGCAACATCTCAGCTTCTAAAGTATATACACATGTCAGTTTAAAAAGCAGCAAAAAATGTGTAAGAAAAATGTGAACACTTTAAATTGTAGAAACAAGGTTTTTAGAGATATTCAGTCCCAGAAAGTACATTGTACTTTGCAACAGCATTTTGTATAAAATACATTCCCTGCTCATTTTTTTTTCCTTTCAGCTCATTCTGGTATCATAACTCTACACTTACTTCAAAGAATTACAGTATGGCTCAGTAAACTCTAATATATTTTATGCCAGTATGATTTGTCTTCATAATTTTCTTGACCACAATTTAGAGGCTATAGTGCCACAATTAGGATCCAGACCCTCAGTTAAGCACAATAATTTTTAGCAGTGGTGTCAAAAATCATGCTTGAGATTTAATAACTCATTTCCCAATACGTAAGAGTAGGGAAATTATTCTTCATTCTTAGGATATAGAAAGCATCTGTACCAGTGTTCGCTTCACTCATTATTTTCATCCTTAATTAGAGTTTTCTCCTATAAACTGTCCAAGATATTTTTTTTTTTTAATTTAAGAAACTATCCAAATAAATCAACATTTAAATGCATATTTGCAGGCTAAAAAGTTAAAGTATTAGGATGAATCTTCATTCTTTGTAATTGTTGATTTTTTTTTACCACATTGACACGATCATTTCCAATAACAGCATAATATGTAGACTGCACCTGTGAAATACTCGAGTATATGCATGTTGAATGCATGAAATCTATATTTATAAGAATGTCTTGACTCCTCTGCTGCTTGTGAACACTGGAACACTTCCAGGTTTGCAGTGTACCAGCTTCTCATGCATGTAGAACATATTTCATGTTGTGTCTTTTGCAAACACTAGTTTCCCAAGTTTGACAGTATGACTCTGTCTGGGTTCGTTCTTTGGCCTGGGTTTACCCTCATCCCAATAGCTATTTTACATGATTTAGTATTCATGTGTCACAAACTTAGATGGCATTATCATGAATTTCCAATTTTACAAGATGGTGCCAAGGAAATAGTACTGCAGTTGTTTACATTGTAGTGTGGAAAAAGATTGAAGTACTTAACACGGCATCTCTGTTTGCAATACAGCTTCTGCCAGCACTGCTGTCTGAGCTGTGGGTGGTACAGCCATGGCAGGAGTCCCTTTCACCAATGACTTCCTGAAGTTCAGCTCTTATTATGATTGTTTTTTACATGCTGGTAGTTTTTGGTTTTTTTTTTAAATCACTAGCTTCTCTCAGTACTATTGGCTATGTAATGCCCTGATTTTTCTGGTCCTGCTTTCAATTTCTGTTGATCACCTTTACTTTTCTTAGCCATTTTTCTTTCCCTGTCAATAAAAATCCACAGCTAAAGATGTGTGTTTTCTAATTCCTGAACATTCAAATGTAACAGTTTTGCTGGTTGTATTGCCACAATCTATATTCATATAAGCAAACCTGAATTCTAGGAAGCCATAGCTGCTTTTCAACCCTTAATACAACCACATCCTCTCAGTGTAAAGCTGGAGCCCTGCAGGATAACATGGCTGATATGAAATACTGTCTGTCTGTGAGGGAATTTTGACATAAGGAAGTTTTATTTAGCCTTTTCAGATCTGCCTGGTTCCTGACCCAAACAGCACTATCTCCAATTTCACCTTGCTTCTTGGGCTCTCTGAGGGTAGCCCTGCTTCTTTCAAGTCTGTGGAAGTTTTGTGGTATTTTGATATATATTTCCCAGGGTACTTTGGCAGTATTTTGGGCTATAAATGTATGGGATATCCATCTAACAGCAGGAGAGAGTAGATTTAACAGCAGAGAAAGCTGTGTAGTAGTTACTGCAGTGTGGACATGCACAAACTTCTAATAGGATGGTCTCCACCTTCCCTTTTAACCTAGGTATCATTGACAAACACTTTTCCAGGTATTCTTTTTTTGCCAAAAATATTAATATTAAAAAGAGCCCCTAAAACAACCCGAAAATATTGCTGGACTATTAAAATTTTAAATGAAACATCTATACAGAAACAGTTACAACTCTTGCATGTGGTATGGTAACCCTGCAGCTGACTTTGAACAGACAATGTGTCATCTCTGAGATATGCATAGAATTAGTACAGCAGGTGCAGTGTTAGGTCAGAAAATACTACTCTGGTCATCCAGTCAGACCTGCTTTATAAAGTCATCCTTTCAGCTTTCTGGCTTATTTTCTGCTTGAACTGCAACACACCTCTCTCAAAAATAATTAATTAAAAAAACCCAGATGAAACCAAACCAACCAAGACTGGTTTCTAATTTCCACATATGAACAGTCATCCACATCTCCTGGTAAATTACTTCAATGGTTGAGTTAAAAACCTGCACATTTTTCCTCAGCTGAGTTTATTTAACTCCATCTTTCTGTCACTGCTTTGTTTGCCAAACTAGAGAGAGGTCCAATACTACATTAATAGACAGTAATTAAGTTCTTTCCTAAACTCTGTTTGTTCACGATCAGTACTGTTGTTCTAATTCAGACAAGAAAGCAAATATGGAGTATCTAATTAGTATTAGTTCAAAAAGCAATTATTGTAGTGGTCAAAGCAATTATTTTTTTGGTCCTGATAATAATGTGGTTATCTTTAATCACAAGCTTATTTTGATTAAGTCAGATAATCAGAGTCTAAGTATGTGGCAAATGTTTCTATAATGGAAGTTATAGTCGCTTCTGCATTGTCTCCTTAACAGAACATTTAAGGACATACATAAGCACTTTGAAATATGTTATGAATATTTGTTCTGATCCAGTCATCCAGGTTTAATATACTTAAACCTTTTAGGGATATGCTATTCTGACCATGTGGATGTAGACCTATACTTTACACTTTGAAACAGCTTTGCCTACGGCATCAACAATCTGTGGAGCTCCAAAGTTATGGCTCAAGGAAGTTGTGCAAATGCTGACCTTTATATCATCCTAGTGACTGTTCTGCTGAGATTTGTTTACTTCAATTATAAGAAAAAAAGGGAAATCTTGGAAGTGATGCTGCTCTAGTTGACAGCTTAAGAAAATACCTTTAGAAAATCTAAACAACTTTTTTTCTTGATTTATCGCAGTTTTCTTTTCCTCTAAATATTTATTTCCTCATAGCCCTCTTCAATCCCAATTCTGTGTATGACAGGACCCCAAGTCATTGAGAGTTTTAATTAGAGATTCCCAGACATCTTGCTTACAGGAAGAACCCTAGAAAGCTTCAAAGCATGGTTAAATTCATGCTGGTTTTGGAAGAAAAGAGTGAGAATGATAGGGCTTTCTTAAGTATTTAAAAATCAAAATGACTGGATAAGACAGACTAGAAGTAAAAGCTTTTGTATTACAATCTACTGCATCTGTGACTAAGATAAAATTAACATTTTGCAATCTGTTACAGTCAGATTGCACTTTTTAAATGTAGTCCATGTAACATTTGTGGTGTGCGAAGGCTTTAGAAAAATACTTTAAGTGGGAGTTAAAAGCTTTTTTCACAGCCAAAAAAATCCAATTTCTTTCTAATATGTACATGGTAAAGCTGTTTTATTGTATTGTGATGTAGTCAACAAGATACTATTAGCCAAAAACAATTTTAGAAACCTAAATATGTAAAGAATAGAAAGTATGTTGTCTAGTAAGCTAAGAAAAGCTTACAAATAGGCTAATGCTAATATGGTTCAAGTTGCTCATAAATTTTAGCTGTTACTGTGGATTATTTGCTTTGGTATTAAGTGTTAGAAATCTGTGGGTCAGTATTTTTATAAAGTCAAACAGTCTGAGTCTTATGAAAAATGGAAGCTTACAGATTTCTTCATCCCTGCTCAATTAGCATAATAAAACTTGTTGATTGTTTTCTTTTGCTCTCCAGTAATGCAGTCCAGAAATACCTTAGTTAACCTTGAAAAAAGTCTCTAGTACCTCTGATAGCTTTTATTGCTGATAGCACTCTTCATTAATAACATTTTCAATTATTTTTTTTATCTAAAATATTCTAAGTTTCTGAGGCAGTGAAATTTTATTTTGTTAATTTCTACTTCAAATACAACATTTTGAAAGAAGAGAAATCCTGAAGAAGCAATTGAACAGTAATTTTTTAGTGTTTAGAAGAGCCCTGGAACATATTCTTGTCTTGCCAAGGATTGGTGTACTTTCATTTTGAGGTTTGACTAGTGGTAGTCCAGAAAACAAAGGAAGAATCTTTATAGTCTATATTTTAAATGGTGTTTCACCCTCTTAGTTATCTATTATATTCTCAAAATCAACACTTTTTGATTGTAGAATTTATTGTCAATTAGTGAAAAAGTGCATTAACTAGTTTGGGTCAAAATGCATGTAAAAGAGCAGCTTTTTTCCTCTGAATTTTCTTTTTTTGTTGCTGGGGTTTTTTTTGGTCTTTGGCAGCAAAGGTAAAAAGCACACAAAAAAACTTCTTATAAGGAAATGAAAATACAGATATTTACCCAACCTTATTCCATAATCTCTCTGTCTGGTTGGACAATCTGTACAGTGTAGAAAAGCATACATCAAGTAAAGTGTTTGGCTTTTCTTCTTTTGCATTTCCAGACTTTATTTTAATAATATACATATTACCACTGCATAAATGTATGTGGGGTTCATTTACATTTAATACTTTCACAAATTCTTTGCCATTGCAGTGATTTACTCTTCTTAGGATGAGATGAGCCTGGGATGCTCAGCTTGATTCCAGTTCCCCTGCTGTTAAAAGAGGAACTGGAGATGCTCTATTCCAACCTGGAGAGACAACCCTATCCTCCATGTTCTGTAAATGTCTGCAGCTGGTGCTCCTTGCCTCTTCAGGAGGGCCCAGGATGTGTGGGATGTAAGGAAGGGTATGGGGAGAGGGCACGGAGGAAAAGAGGGAGGTAATAATGCCTACTTCTCCACCTCCTACCTGTTAGAAGCCTTGGAAGTCATCAAACCTCCTTCTAACCATAGGAAGAGATTAAAACTGCACTTTCTGGGCATTCTTTCAAGTCTTTGTTTCAGTGCTGCCTTTTCCCCTGGAAAACAGTTTTCCAGGGTGATTGTGACAGATTTAGGTTATTACAGATGATGAGGAAATGAAAAAGGATGGACAGAAATGCGAGTCTCATTTAGGAATGGATGGAGAAATGGCACTTCTGGATAGGAAGTAAGTTGACAGAATGCAGAAATTCATGTTACTACTGCTAGCTCACTGAAGACCCTGCTGACCCTTTCAAATCCTCTTCTCCAGACAATATAACAAACCACTTTATATTTTCCAGCCACCCTTGACCCCAAATCCTCTTGTAATCTCAGTGGCCCTTTCTCCCTGCATACTCAGTTTCCCAATCTTTTCCCTTTACTCCCTCCTTACCTCTGGGTCATCACTCGCCCCTCCTGTACTCCTCTACCCTTGAGTCCTTTTCCAAGGCATATGTAGCTTTGATTTTTGCTTATACTGCTTCAAACTCTTTGTGTAGAATTTACATTTGTCTACCGTCTGTGGTAGTCACTTGTCATATTTAAAATAGCATATCATATTTCTTTTGGTGGATAAAATCTGGCCATCCTTAAAAAAAAAACAACAAAACCTCTTTATTTTTAAAAAATAACATTTATTTGGATTTTGTTCTCGATAACTTTGAATGACAATAAGAAGGCTGTCAACCCTTGTCAATCACTTCATTATGTACTTGACAACCTTAAGTTAGAACAGAAGAGAAGAGCATGGCTGAAGAGTAGCAAACCTAATTCTAGATAAATAAAAGAAAATTCACCCGCAGGAGAAAATGAAAATGCCAACTGGACTTTGCTGTATTTTTCCTTCCATCAGTTGTCATTTGTCAGTTTTTCTTGACAATCTAGGCCCAGATAAGTCAGATTTTAACACTCTACTAATTCTTTTACCTTTTCATTTTGCTAACGTATTTTTAAAGGAATAGTTTTTATATACAATAAGACATAGTGTCTGAACACTATCTCAGTGTTTGTCTGTAAGAGCACACCAGGAATATGTACCTCATAGATCTGCCTCATATTCTGGCATGATTTCGCAAAAAGCTGAACTGGGAAAACTTCTGATGATGAATTTTAAACTTTATTTAATCTACTCCTATTTTTAATTCACTATTCAGACTTGCAGTACATGTCAGTCAAGTCATGGAACCTATAGCTTGATATTCTGTGCCTAAATCAGTTATTGCTCTTACCAGAAATTTTCTTATGGGCCTTTGAGGAGCAACCTGCTCAATGTTTTGTTTGTGAGCTCTGAGCATTTAAATTTTAGACAGACTGTGTCCAAATCTCTTCCAAAGAGATCTATTCCAATTTCAAGGATATTAAGCAATACTAGCTTCAGGTTAATTGTGAAAATGTGGCAAAAATTTCCCAATGATAATCCTTGTACATTTAATCTGTAACAGACTTTGCAGCCTTAAGGATGGATAGCAAACGTTGTATCCCAGAAACTCAGGAGAGTAAAGATTTTTGGAAGGTATTCACATATTTTGTGTGTAGTAGTATTTTACTAGGAGATAATGGGTAGTAAATCAAGATGTGATTTCATTGTTGAGTAAGCTTTTTAGTTGTGTGCCTGAGTTGGTTAGAAGCTAGTGAGCTTGTACCTCAGCTTTGTTTTTTGGCCTCCTTGTACCATTGAACAGCTCAGGTACTTCTCAAAGTGTGCTTAATGCAGTCAAACAAATAAATAAAAGACCAAATTTAGAGTAATGACAGGGCAATTTACCAAGGCTCTAGTGAAGTCACTACCAAAACTAGAGCTTGCTTCAATGTAATTAGGTTTTCTGAGATAGGAAATTTCCTCTCCTATTCACCAAAACATAGTTTTCTGACATTCTCACCATCTTTTTCACTTGCTCTTTTCTTAACAGAAAACATTCTATCTCTTCAAAACACACTTCTTCAAAGGTCTTGGACATTATTCCTCTTGATAATAGCATATTATTTATGAAACAGTAACTCTTCTTTTGCAAGATTATGTATTTTCCTGTACTGATCATATGCAATTTAAAATACTGGACTCTGAAAAGGAGCCCATTCAAATTAACACTTATTGCTGCACAAGGTCCTACTTGCTTTGGGTTCATTTGCTTTGAATTGATGGCTATGTAATAAATATTAGAAACAGGCAATGTATATCTTCATAGTTTTTTGTACACTGGAAACTTTATGAAATTATAGTACCTGACTGATATTTGAATGTTTGATTTGGCTGATATTTGAGTAAGAACCAGAAAGGCAAAGGTGAGAAAACAGGTGGGTTGAGATAAAGACAGTTTAACAGGTAAAACAAACCTGCCCATGCAAGTAAAACAAAGAAGGAATTTGTTCACCTGTTCCCAAGGTTAGGCAGGTGTTTAACCATTCCCAGGACAGCTGGGCTCCTTCATGAGTAATAGTTACTGGGAAAGACAAACTTTTTCATTTCAGATGCTCCTCCCCCTTCATCCTTCCCCACAGCTATTATTGCTAAGCTCATATGGTCTGGGATATCCCTTTGGTCAGCTGGGGTCAGCTGTTCCCACTGTGTCCCCTCCCAGTTTATTGTGCACCTCCAGCCTGTTGCTGCTGGGGCAGCATGAGAAATGGAGAAGGCCTTTGAGGCTGTGTAAGTGCTACTCGGCAACAGCTAAAAGTTGCCTGTGTTATCAACACTGTTTTCATAGCAAAATGCAAAATACTGTGCCATCCAGGCTGCTCTGAGGAGAGTTAAGCTCATCCTAGCTATGCCCAATACATCCATGTAAACCTGGGCCCTGCTGAGTAGCATCTGCTTACTACCTCTTTTCATTCTTTGTAATAAGAAATTACTTTTTTCAGGATGAAATCAATGGTTGAGATTCTGAAAAGATCAACTTCCAGTAACTTATTTATGGAAATTAAAATAAAAGGTGCCACCACTCAGAGTGTGGTTATAACTTCTCCGTTTGCATTTGTAAACTGGGCAGTTTGACAATGAGCAAATGACATTTTTTTTCCATATTATAAGAACATAAATTGTATTTACTGGAATCTAACTCCACTTCTTCTGTTGAAGCAATGTACTGGAGCAGTCTTTGCTGTTCCTTCCAGTGAAATATGGCACTGCAACTGCTGGAAGACAAATGGTAGAAATATATACTCATGCACATTCTTTTAAAATTATTTATGAAAGATTAATACTGATAATTAAAGATGGGCATATCTAAAAACGTGTTATGACCAACAAACCAATGCTACACCAGTAACAGATTTTGATTTTTGTTTCTTCTTCCTTTTTGTAGTCAGAAACTCCTCTGAAAATGGTTATTTTACTAAACTTGAAAAGAGAATGAAGCTTTGCATATAAGCCCTGACTAAGAAAATAATAAGCAACCAGGAATTTTATGGTAAAATAAATAAATATGTCAATGCTTCCCTCACAATTTAAATTATTTTAAAATCAGTTTATTGAATAAAACTTCATTACTAGTGCAATAAGAGAGAATAAATTCTGATTTTTCTTTCCTGCTTACAAGAAGAAATAAACAATTTTCACGGCTCAATATTTTTTATACTTACCACCAAATTTCACTTGACAGTCAAGGTGCTTGTGGAGTACTCCATATCTGCTACTATGTTAGTCTAAATAACTTTTCTTCCTCCAAAGCTGCTATTCTTTAGCATCTAAGAGCACAGAATACTAAAAGAAAGCTAGTAAAATTATTGGGACTTCCCTGATTTTCTTGCAAGAATTTATCTTTTTTTTTTTTCTGCCAAATTTCCTTCTTTGTCAGTTCTCTTGAGTTTGTTATTATCTCTTTTATATTGTGCATTGGAAATCAAAGAGGATTGGTTGAACAGGAGCAGCTATTTCATCCTGTGTCCTATCCAGTCTCAAAATAAAATATTCTCAAAATAAAAATCACATCCAATCTCAAAGAATTCTTCTTAGTGCACCTTTTCAGAGTCCAGCTGGATGATTAACTGTGCTTTATCGGTATACGACCACCATAGCCAAATTCTTTTTATATACCATATCTGCAGGTCATGTCTTTACAGCTAATAATTTCATCTATCTTCAGTACCTCCAGGAAATTTCCTTTTCAGCATAGACAGCCACAATGGATTGATAGTGATTTCTCTGTGTGAGGAAAAATTACTATATTTCATCTCCTCTAGAAGTACAGAAGAAGCTCATAAATTTCTGATAGCCAACAGGAAAACATGCTTTGGATAAAGCATCATTTCACTCTGCAAAGTTGTAGGGATTGCAATTTCAGACACTTTGCATAGCTTAAATTTTGGGATTTTCTTAGTTCCATTTCTTTGTGGAGGATTTCCTTGTTCTTTTCTTTCCTTCCCTTTTCCGTTACCAGGAATAAGACATATTACAGGGAAAAGAATGATGAAAAACACACTAAGTTTTAAGAGACATTGTGTCAGCATATTTTACAAATAGCACAAAGGCTGCACCCGTAGGTTTACAGAGTTTGGGAATTCTGAAATTGCGCTTTTAGAAGAAAGAGATCATTCATGTGCTGATCTTGTCTGTGTAAGGATTGTTCCCTCTCCATACTACTTCAAAAATTTTCAGCATTGGTCAGGAGTTATAATTGTATCAACTTTCCAGACTCTCATTAAAATCAGAGGTCTTTTGTTTTCATACTGTACTTTAAAAAGCTGAATGTATCTCACAAATTCTTTTCCACCTTAAGATATCTTCTAGCATGGGCTTGGGATCAAATTTTATTCTCACACATTTAAAAGATCAGTCAGTTAATATAATATGGAAAAGAATGATTATTTTATTTAATCATTAAAATGACGTTTTTAGGGGCAGGTGCATAAAATTGTTTGTCCTCTACTTGGAGAGCAATTTTAGTGATAAACCAATTTTGCACTAAGCTTTGACTTAGGCCACTAATGGAATGGTTTTTAAATTGAATTACTTCAGGGGGTTATTTTGAACTATTTTTCATAAATCCCTAAGAAAAGGAAGGTGTATTTAAATTCTATAATTCAGATGTTCACAAAGCATTTTATTTCTATATAGAGATAAGTAAAATATTCAGAGAGTTATCAAACCTTTTCATCTGTTATGTAAAAAAGAACAGTGATAAGAGCTTGCCTTTCCTTGAATTTTATCCAAATTGATTAAAGTCTTTATTCAGGAAGTTTAAATACTGGCAACTGCATTTTTCCCCCAGTGGATTAGGTTCCAACTCAAGATGGCCACAGAACTGTTAATAGCATATCTTGGATGTATTCTAATTATATTGTATAAATACCTAAAGTAACTCCCAAGAATGCTGTTGACTGTACTATCTGACCTGCCATCAAGATCTGATGCTTACTGTGGTGTAGCTGAACTTTGATGTATTTTAATTAAGTCTCCTCTGACCATTCTTCTTTGTGTTGGCTTAGCTTGTTATCCATGAATGGGAATGTGCTGAGCTGAGTCAAAGGAAAAAATGAGGCCACTTTTTAGAATCAGAATTCTAGAAAAGGGGAATATATTAATGTTTTCTATCTACTGCCCCCTTTTTTTTTTTTTTTTTTTGCATGTAAGGGAAAAATGAGGCACTCAGAAGCTCACCACTTATTTAGGCTTTTTCCTTAATGTGTGGGAATAGTAACTTGAAAGATAGGTGTGAATGTTTCAATGAAACATGCAGGAATTTCACATTTACAGCTGTTAATAAAAAAGCATAATGCTGTAGGTGTCTCCTCCCAAGGGGAACTGAGGGCCCTGTGTACAAACTGGATCCATCCCACAGGGAAGTCTTCTGCCTCCCTGGGCCCAAGATGAGAGATATTTTTAAGACACTCCCTGGACTGATTGGACCCTCTGATTATTACTGACTTCTGGTTGTCTAAGTCAGCAGTGACAAGTTCTACGGCCATCAAAAGGACCTCAGGACACTGGGATGACTAGTTGAAGTTATAGGAACAGAGGTGGTTTTCCTCAATCCCTTTTGTAGCAGGGAAGAATGCTGAAAGGTCCAGGAGAACCTATGATCAATTCATGGCTTAAAGATTGTTGTCATCAAGAAAATGTTGGCCTTTTTGATCATGGGCTAGTTTATATGGCACCAGCGCTATTGGAGAAAGATGGAATTCACTTCTCTAAAAGGGTAAAATGTTTGCAGATGACATAAATTTGGGCAGGAGTGTTGATCTTCTGGAGGGCAGGAAAGCTCTGCAGAGGGATCTGGACAGGCTGGAGGGATGGGCTGAGGGCAGTTGTTTGAGTCTCAACAAGGCTGAGTGCCAGGTCCTGCACTTGGGTCACAACAACCCCAGGCAGAGACACAGGCTGGGGGAAGAGTGGCTGGAAAGGTGCCTGGCGGAAAAGGACCTGGGGATGCTGTTTGGCAGCAGCTGAACATGAGCCAGGTGTGCCCAGGGGGCCAGGAAGGCCAATGGCACCTGGCCTGGATCAGCAATAGTGTGGCAGCAGGAGCAGGGCAGGGATTGTCCCCCTGTGCTCGGCACTGGTGAGGCCACACCTCAAATCCTGTGTTCAGTTCTGGGCCCCTCACTGCAAGAAAGGCATTGAGGGTCTGGAGTGAGTCCAGAGAAGGGAACAGAGCTGGGGAAGGGTCTGGAGCACAGGTCTGATGGGGAGCAGCTGAGGACCTGAGGGTGTTCAGCCTGGAGGAAAAGAGGCTCAGTGGGGACCTTGCCACTCTCTCAAACCACCTGAAAGGAGGTTGTAGCCAGGTGAGGGTCTGTCTCTTCTCCCAAGCAACTGGCAACAGGAGAAGAGGAAATGGTCTCAAGCTGAGCCAGGGGAGGTTCAAGCCGGACATTAGGAAGAATTTTTTCACTAAATGAATCAGGGATGAATATGCTGCTCAAGGACGTGGCTGCCGAGGGAAGTGGTAAAGTCACCATTCCTGGAAATGTTCAAGATGTTCAAGTTCCAAGAACTTAGTGCTTTGGTTTAGCAGACGTGGTTTTTGGCCGAAGTTTGGACTTCGTCGTGGAGATCTTTTCCAACCTTAATGATTCTATGTGCATGAATAAGAAGATCCACCTCTGAGAATTCTCATTACAAGTTATGGTCTTCTACATCTACAAGCAATACATATTTAAATGTAGTTTTCCATTATCGAGTTATATATATGTGGGGATTTATATCTGGTTGTTTCAGAAAAGTTTGTTTGAAATTAAAAGCATTTAAATAGTTTAGATTTTAGATTTATTGTATTTGCTTGTTGCACATCACTGACATCTTGATCAGTAAAGGGAAATTGCTTAGTTTTTCTCTTTTCCTGTGAATAAATTATCTTTTTTCATTTTCTTTTAACATACTGTCTTGATAAAAAGAGGTCATGAAAAAACTTTAAAAAGAAGATGTTTTGAAATTACTCATTGTATTAATTTCAAAATGATATTTTTTATTTGAGGCTGTAATTAATTCCATTTTCACATTGTATTTCACTGTGAAGACACAGGTTTAATTACCCTGAGCTTCTCCTACTGTCTCTGCAGAATATGTCCAAAGGATGTAAGCTCATGGGGAAATTGATCCCCAAAAAGTTACCAGTTTTACCAGAGAAGGTGAATCAGTGCTTGTGATTCTTAATATAGACCAATACTCAGTCAAAAATGCTGCTGATACATTTATAGGTAGTTGACTGGGCTTTCTTATATATGTGCAGCATATGTCAAACAGCCTGTCTGTGTCTGCTAGGATAGTTACCATCTCTTGAAATAACATATGCCATGCCATCAAACTTTATCTTCCATTGGCATACACACCAGAGGTTTAGTCGATATATTGGTTTCAGCTAGGGAACATGAATTTTCTAAGTTCTGAGCTATATCAACAGACTTTCGTAGTCCAGATGGGGCTGTAGACAAGTCCTTGCCACTTTTTCAGCCTGTAACTTTGTTCAGCAGGTTGAATTGACATGTTGTTGGAAATGCAGAAGCCAATGTGGCTTATTCAGCAGCAGGCTTTCATCAGTTTGGATGCACCACTTTAACACCACTGACAATTCATAGATAGTGCGTCATGGAAAAAAGGTGGCCTCTGATTCTTGTTTATACATGTTTGAGAAACAGCAGTTTCCAGTGATGATGTATTTTAATTTGCCATATGTGTGAAAATTTTAATTAGCATATTCATCACCCAGCCCAGAAGTAGCACTGTGATTGCTTTCCCAGGCAGTTCATAAACTGTGCAATTCCAGCAGTCAGCTCTGTCTCCCAGAGACAGCTCTGCATCCTCCCACAGCAAGCAAAGTGAGTATGGATGAGGACTTGATCAGGACTTTAAAAAAAAATGACTTTGATATTCTCTTAAAACTGATGGGCTTGCACATCTACAGTTGCTGTTAGCTTCGACAGTAGCCTGTCCTGTGTGATGAAGATCAGAGGTCATGCTCTGCTCTGGGAATATGCTCTTCTTTTGGATCCTGCACAGCCTAGATAAAAACTGTGGTCTTTTTTGTGTGCAAACCATTGGAGGCTATATTGTGGTCACTACCATTTTTTTATTAGGGAATTAAATAATGGAGCAGAATCCTGTAACTATTCTCTTGCCTGTCAACCCTTTTAACAGGGTGTCACCTAACAAATGGATTTGAAATTGATGGAAGCTTGCTCACTGGGCAGGATTCATCAAGGGGCTGTCCTATCAAGCAAAGAACTGGGCATAGAGCTCCCTCAAAGTTTCTACAGCAACTTCATGTCAGATATGCACTTATCTAAAATAATTTTGTTATGTTTTTAATTTATGTTGGGATTACTGGGCGACAATCAAAGAAAGAATTTGCTGCTCTGACAAATAAGACACCTGTTAATTTCATCAGTGTCCAAATGAATGCCAAGATATCGAGAACCTCTTTTTCCCCAGTACTCATACCTTTATTCTTATCCCCACATATATCTCAATGTAAGCATCATGCTGTATCAGATAGACTTCCACTATTTTGGTTTAGGTCAAGGCTCCTGAATTTGAAAGATCAGACTACACAAGGTTAGTTCATGTAACTCCAGAAAATTGTGGAGCAGAAGGAATCAGTGACTTAACAACTCAATACATTACACCTGCCGTACTGGTTACAGCCTGAAAGAAAATGGTGTCTGCACTCCTAGATCAGTCCATGGTGCAAAACAAAGTCCAGTGAGGGGGGAAGATATAGAAATCAGCTTCAAAGGCACATTCGTGCTGCAGGTTAAACCCTCAGCACAGGCTCATCCACAGTGTTCTTGGTATTCTTGGATTCCACAGGGAGTTGTAATGCGATTTTTCTGCTACAGAATTTGTTATGACACCTGATGCTGTCATAGAAGAAGATGAGTTTTTGAGACATGTAGAATATCATCATGACAGAAAATATTGTCCAAAAACTGCCTATAGCTTCGTTTAAGAAAAAAAAAAACAAAAACCCCCAAACAAACAATGAAACAAGAACTAAATTATAATTATTAAAATGCGTAGCTTTCATTAAGATAGGGAGAAAATTACCACTTCATTAACACTCCTTGATTATTATTTTTTTCTTTATGTGCTGAATAGGGAAGTAGAAAGCTAACCTAGTATTGCACAGAAAGAAAATAAGACTTTAATGAGGGTTTCATCAAAAGGTTAATAAACTCTCACTCTCCTCAATATCCAAGTTTTGCTGTGCATTGTTTTTAAGTGTTCATTCTCTATGGATCCTTACAGTTATATTTCATTAAATTATTTTATTGAAATGCATAATAAAACACAATGAAATTGAGACATATTTCAAATATCGTTGCAAGAATTCAGACAACGTTTAATACAATTCATTTGTTGTTGACCAATAGTATTTGTAAAGAAAAATTAATGACATAGAATTTACTAAGTCTTTATTTTTACTGATTGTCCATAAGGTTTTGCAAGTAAAGTTTCAGAGAGCAGTGTAGATATACTTTATATGCTGAGTTGAACCATAGCAGCAAAATGGTCCCTTTTGGGGACTTAAAATTGCATAGATTTCAGCAGCTTTATTGCAGTAAAAAGAACAGCAGATTTCCACCAACAAAGTGATGTGTTGGCTCAGATCGTGACATACCTGACACACAATCTTGTCTGCTGTCACGTTTATGATAACTGAGAATGTGGACAGAAAATTAAGTTGGAGAGTCAGTGGATAGTCAGTAATACTGATTAAGACAACATAATCAACGTATAAAGTAGGTAGGTGAAGAAAGAGAAAAACAAAAAGCCCCCAACCAGATCATTTTGATAACTCAGATATTATTTTGCTTATATTACTAGAAAAAAAACCAAACAAACCTATGAATCTTGAAACTCCAGATTTATCTTTTCTTTTAAAATTTTCAGTTGGTTTGGGTTTTTGTTTGGATTTTGTTTCAATTGTAGAGCTTCGCCCATTATTTATTTGGTCAGTGCCTGACAAGCTGCTGTATGTTGGGAAAGGTTGTTTGGAATTTCCTTATGTTAGCACATATATTATGCCTTTCCAGATTAAAAAAAGAAATTGCTAGAGAATATATTGTTAATTCTGTAGTGTTGCTGATGGTAGGTGCCTCCCTATACGTTTAGGAACTGTCACTACTACTATACTATCCTTTTTAATTCATTTCTGTAAGTGTTTTACTACATAAGTGCTACCTTAGTAGTCACAATTCCCGTCTCCTTTTAAAATTTTTAATCTTTCTAAACTCAGTATCATTGTGGCATCTCACTGGACTTTTGATGCCACATATTGTATGAACAAAATGTTAACCAGTGCAATTTTCATCAGCTGGTAGTGTAAAACATATGAAACAACAGAGCCTCTTAAATGAGATTTCTCATGCCTGTCTTTCTTACTAAAAATTTGTGTTAACTTTTTAATCATTTTATTGAAACCTTCCAGACGAAGTGACCTACAACTCTTTATTTTGAGTTACTCTTTTCCATCCCTCTTAGTTTTTGTTTTTTCTGGTGATCCTCTTTGTCCTTAGCTGCTGCTATCCTTGTGTTTACCCCCAAACCAATTCTGAGCAGAAACTTGCCTGCTGGTGTTTTACAGTTTCCCATGGAGCATTATGACTATTCAGTCTTACTGCTTGTGCTGTGGTTAATCTAGACTGCCTGTGTTTTTATTTTTTAGGAAACTGAAGCAGCAGTGCAAGCTAAACAGCCGAATGTGGAAGAGGTTTTGTCTAAAGGGTGTCATTTATATAAGGAAAAACCAGCTACTCATCCAGTAAAGGTAATGAAGCAACCTTTAGCAATATCCATTACTGTGTAATAGGTTATGCTTCCCCTGTTGTACACTTGTCCTTGATGTGCTCTGTTTAAAATCAATAAAAAGAACATGGCACATGGCATTTGTTCTGTTCTGTGATGGCATAGCCAGGGAAAATGTAATGTTCCCAGCTAAAAAAATTTTGCATATTATGATAGGAATATTCTTTTGGCATTAAAGTTGTTCTACTCATTCAAGAGTAACTCACACTGAAAGCAGATGTAACCTTTGGTATATAATTAATGGCAACACCTAACAGGTTTTTAAATTTTATTTTAAATTTCACTTTCAGAAACTTTTTCAAATAAAAAAATGAGCGAATTTTCTTGAAAAGGTAAGAGTGAAGTCATAAAGAGAGTACTTTGCTCTAATTTTTTTTTTCATTTTGAAGGAAAGAACACATGGCAACACAGAAGCTTTCAATTTCTCTGCCAAATTTTATCTAGAATGACTGACTTGATTCTGTTTTGGAGCAGAGAACACATTGTTAGGAAAGCTATGCCTCCCAGCACTTTCCTTGTAAAAAAATGTATTGTAGAATCCTTTTCCTCAGCTTATAAATCAGTTATAAGGGGATATTTTACACACTGTTCCTAAAGTGTCATTTGCTATCCTGTGGAATCTTGAAGTCATCAGCAAGCATCCTCTCATGTCTGGTTCAGCTGTTTTTCGAGCAGGAGAGCAGACTAGAGAGACCAATACCATACAACCAGAGCTTGTTCTGGTTTCTGGTTTTATAACTCCTAATTAAGTATCTGTAAACATGATGATTAAGAGTTCCCACAAACAGTAATAGTAGCTTATTGATTACCCTAAGTATCTATTACAATTGCTTCTGACTGGGTAGAAATTGTAAACTTTGTATTTAGAGCTTTTCAATATGTAGAGCACTCCAAAACTACAATTGGGAGAAAAAGAGTTTCTTCACAAAGATGTCTGTAGGTGATCTCTGCAGCAAGTTTCTTGTTTTTCTATGTGGTTCACTATAGTTGACTAAATAGTATTATTTATTTAGTATATTTACTAATATACTATTATTTTCCTATAATAATAGGAAGTATTGTTTTCCTACTTTTACAAAATTTCCTTTGAATTTACTTATAAATCCCACAAGATCTCCATTCACAGGAATACATGGATGAAGTGATAACCACTTTAGAAATTAATACATGTTTAAGAATGATTTGGTTTCTCGCCTTCTTTCCTGAACAGAAATGTTTAAGAGTTATTATCCCCTTTGGTATATGTGCATTTTTAATGATCAGTTCTCATAAACATGATAAAATGCCAGAAGAGGTAAACTCAAGGTGACTTGAGTGAGCAGAAGCAAGACCCTGGTGGGTGTTTTCCCTGGCAAATAAAGCCCTATTTTCTTTGGGAACTGAAATGTCATCTACACACTGAATGAGTGATGGAACAAGAATCGCTCCACTATAACTGCATTTACTCATTTCATGTGACTTCAGCTACATCTTTGGGGATCTTATTCCATATTTTAACAAGTAGAGTACTCAAAACAACAGAAAACTATAGGTTTTGGCTTTCTAGATTTTTTAATTGCATATAAAGAATTGCAGAATGAATGCTGCCAAATTCAAGAGGATGAACTAGTATTTGTTTTATGTAAGAATGACAGAATTATAAATGATGTTGAAATGTTAGCCCAAAATTCTGACACAGAAGTGTACTCTGTGTCTATGTATTTTAGGTGCTCGCATCAAAGACTGAAACTTGCCAATTTTTAGCAGATTTACTGGAAAAAGATTACTCTTTTAAAGCTTATAATGTTCCTTGAGTTGTAGTTTTGACAATGATATTATAAAACATATCTGTGAGGAGATCAGTAACTTGTGGAGTGGTGCATATTTAATTTTTACTCCCTCTTTGATTGCATTTTACTTCTTTCATTACATTCTGTAGTTCATTTAATTGTGCAACCTGTGAAGTTAATTTCTGGTTCAATGTCTGTCTCGTACAATAAGTCATAAAGCAGTGGTTATATGTCAGGACTGCTGAATTGCTTTCTTGATGCTGTAGGTAGGTTTCCTTAAGTCATCACTCTTCCTGAGTTACTTTCAGCACAGTCTGCTATTTATATGTTTCAACTTAGACTTTTTTGATTAATATCAAAATAATTTTCTACGTGAAAGATATTTGGTGGAAGCAAAAATCATTTTTACTCAGATTAAGATGGTTTTAGAAAGATATTAGCAAGTTTTCAAAGCTAAGAACTCAAAATTTTAGAAAATTCTTGAATTGAAGCTTCTCTGGTGCCCTTGGTTTAAGCTGAACCCTGCTTAATTCAGTTCAGAATATGGACATCACTCACCATGCAAGCAACAATTCAATACTTAGACTCAGATCTTGTTTAGTGTGTGGCACAGAAAAAAAAAGATAAAATTACATGCCCTCTTTAAAAGCATTAATTACTTGCATACCGTTGCTTGAGAAATTTGTAGATTATTTAGTTCTCTTAGGCAGCTTTGTTTTTTTCCTTCATGGTTTCCTTAATTCACCACAAATCTTGCCATTCTTTTCAATAATAGAAGTAGAGGTCCTATTGACTTATTCTCACTGCAAGCCTTTCCTGTGCTCAAAAGCAGTATGTGCCAGAAAATTAGAGATATCCCTGCAATTTATGTGCATTTTATCTGAAATAATGTTCATAGTTAAAATTATTCTGGCATTTCCTAATGTTTAGCTGCTTATCTTGGCAACCTTTATAATATATTCTCATTATAGTATTTTGAATGTAAATTAAATCCCCTGTATTTATATTGACACGTACTTAATTTTATCTCATACTTATGTCACTGAAATAAGTATATTTTCACACCTTCACTAAGCATACTAAAATAGAATTTTGCAATGCAAGTCTGTAAAAACATTTTTGTTGGCAAATGAAGTCCTTGTATATGCTGATTCAAGAGTCAAGAATGGGATGAGATGTGTGATCCTTTAAGCACTAGCACTTTAATAATCAGACCTATTCACTTCTATAAAATGGATTTCATGCTTTTGAAATGCATTTCTGTAAAGCTTTTGAAGGTGAGGGAGGGAGAGGTTACTGCTGGTGTCAGTGGCAATATAAAGAATGTAAGCCCCAATCTTGTGATTAACAGCACTTAATCAGAACAGTTTATTCAGGAAAAGATTTCTGTGCCAGGGAAAGAGCCGTGGTTCCTTCACTACAGCACACAATTTATCTTTTCCTCTGGTGGGTGAGAAGTAAGTAGTAAGGAATTTATTTTCATTGTCCTCAGTCTTGCATTGAAAAGACTACATTTCTCTCTCTAAATATTCATATCTAATTTTAGTGCTGTCAGTGAGATCAGTTCAGGTAAGGATGTTAACATCACTTAAATTGCAGCGGTGCTGACATTTAAAGAAAATCTATAAAATTTGTGCTAAGTGCAACATATTTGGATATTCATGCTTGTCACCAAAGCTCTAGAGTTGCAATTATAGCAAAATTGTTATGCTCAAAGAAGTTAACATTTTAATGAATGCATGTTAATTTATGCCGAATGCAAGATCAAACTGTAATTTTGATATAAGGGTTTGGAACTGGTTGCTCTCTCATTAGTGGTGTAGCTTTTGCCCCAGACAACCCACTCTAATGTGTGTGGTGGGCATGTTTTATATTTTATCATTGCTGGAAAGAAATCTCTGGCTCATATATGTAAGAATGATCAAGTAGCTACTCATGACAAGGACCAATATTGGAATCATGGAATAGAGTCAAACTCCTAACCTTGCATGGGACAGCCCCAGAATCACCCCACGGGCCTGAAAGATTTATCCAGAACTCAGAAAGGCTTGGAGCTGTGACCCCTTCCCTGGGGAGCCTGGTCCAGTACCCAACCACCTTCCAGGTGAAAAATCTTTTCCTGATATCTAAACCTTCCCCACTACCTCAGAGTCTGTCTGTGTGTGTGTATGGGTGCATTCATACTTCAAATTAATGAGCATTGTTCTCCATCCCTCTCCTATTGACCTCTGTCAGACTCTAGGTAATTAAAGCACCTTTTTAGTAGGCATCCTCTTTCTAGCATGGCTGGATTGTGATTTCAGCTATATATCTAACTGTGGATTGAAACCATAGAATACTAAAAGCATTCTTGGGTGGCATCACTACTCTGTGCTGCTTTTTATAGCAGGGAATCAGAGAGCAGCTTAAAAAGAAATGCTGTCTTCATTTTAAGAGTTTAGACACATCAGCATAGAATTCGCAATGCTGCATCCTTCTTTACAGTCCTTAAAGCAAGGAAAAAAGAGAGGTAGAAACAACGTTTTCAAACGTAAATGCCTCCCAGGGTTATCTGAGGACTGATGTTATTCACGCTCCAGACTTTCATGTAGGTTTTGTTTAAAAGTATCGGTTTAGCCATTACTGGTCAGGATGATGTGCTCACACACTGAAGTTTATGACCCCCTGAAGACTCCTAAGGCTTTTTTTTTTTAATTTTAATAGGTGGAAGGATAAATTCTGCATTTGATGTTACAAGTTGCGGAGGTTTTATTGAAAAGCTTTTTGAAATACATAGCTCACCTTTCTATTTGAATTGAAAATATCAGCATCTCAAGTTCACAGTGATTAAAAGCCAGACCTCTCAGGCTGGAGAGCTGTCCCTGGCAGGGTCAGGATCAGGCCCTGTGAGGAGAATCAAACACAACCCTGGGTGGTTGGGCAGGGCCAAGGGAATGGGCTGCAGCTGGACCAGAAAGTCACTCTGAGGTCAGGGTCAGGCACCTGCATTTGTTTAAAATTGGCTCTGAGCTTCAGCAGCTAAACCTTGAGGAGAGAAGTTGCTTTTAGGGCCCTGACAGCAGGAAAATTTTGTAGCACATCTGGAAAGGGTTTTACTTGTCCCTCTCCCCTATTTGTGAAAATTCATTGAGGTATCTTTCTGGTGTTGTTTTGTTTTTGTTGTTGTTTTTTTTTTATTCAGGTGATCCACCAGATGAAAGAAACCCACTTATTTTATTTTGCATTTATTTACATTACATTTATGTTTGTTTACATTATAATGCTGCATTGAATGGGACCCTGAGCAAACAGATCTATTGGATGGCACCCATCCCATTGGATGGCATCCCTGCCCAGGACCAGAAACTGCACAATCTTTAAGGACCCTTCCAACCCAAGCCATTCTATGATTCTGTGATACATTAGTTTATGTATTATAAATGTAATATCTTTTTATTTTCTATTCTAGAAAAAATTAGAAGACTTGAATGCTGACTGGAAGGCAATACACCACTTAATTCAACAACTAAAGGAAAAGCCAGCATTAGCAGCACTTGGCCATCTATCTTCAGGTGTCTGTAAGTGCTTCAGTATATGTATTTTTTAAAATTAATTACAAATCACACATTAAAATGAAAATGTCTGGAGACTGTCTAAATTAATTCTGCATCCTTAAAATGCTACTATGGCATTCAATTTGGTTTTTTATCATTACCTTTCTATTTTATGCAATGTATTCCAGAAGACAAATTAGATTCTGATTTGATTAAAAGGTTGCAGAATGCTTTTCAAATTATTACTGTTTCAAAGTCATTTTTCTTTTATTCCATTAGGAGGTGAGATTTTTACTTTCTACCTATTCTAATGGAGGAAATACTACAAAGGCAGATAAATTACTTAAATTAAAAGATAATAATGTTATAGGTCAAGTATCTGTAAATTGGTCACAGAATGAAATTCTGAAATTATTATTACTGATAGGGCAATAAAGTGAGACTGTTTCAAAACACAGCTTGTCTATTCACCGAGAAAGTCATTGACAGCATGGTAGGGGTAATTCTGCAGTTAAACACTAAGTCTGTGATGTATATCTCTTCATGTCTTGCATTCATGAAAATGCTACGAGATGGCTGATCTCCATTTCATTTAAATTATTTCAACAATATTTATATTATATTATTCTCATATCTCTTTGCACCGCTCATTCCCTACAAGCCTTACAAACTCATCTTTTTTCACTTGCTAGATGGATTTTATTTCCCAGTGTTTTCCTTTGAAATTCAGTGATTAGGCATGGGTGAAAAAGGAATGCTTAATGGAAGCCCTGTGCTCAGTTTAAGTTTCTAAAGTCTCTAATATTCTTTGCTTGATATTGAACCATTTCAGTTGCTTGAATGAAGAGTGTTACATATACAATTTGGAAAGCTGCTCATCATTTGTGGGAGCAGAAGGAAATCTGTCCCCCCAACCCCTGTCAGATTGCCTGTAACTCAGGGTGATACAGCTGCAGTAATCACGTGCAGTTGGATTATGTGTGGGTTGTTGATCCCTCTTGTTTTTTAACATGTTTTAGTGGGTAACATACAACAAAAGCTTGTATTGGAGAATTCCCTACCTTCTGCTAGTGACTCTCTAGGACAGCAAAGCAGAAAACCCTTTTTTTCAGAGAAGTATATGATTGCTGCATAGAGAGAGAATCCAGAAATTTCAGCAGCAGAAGACAGTCTAGCTCCTGCCCAAATAGCACATGTGAATTCAAGAAAAGGCAATGTCTTGCTTGTGACATGGTGAATCTTACTAAAAAGAAACTATTGTGTGGTTTTAGTCCCTTAGAACTGCTGTGGTTCCAGGGGCAATTATTTCAGTTTTCTAAATAGGGCCAAATGCCACTACTATATTTTTAGACTAGTACTGCAGTAGTTGTATTCTTGCTTTGCATGATTTTCTTCCAAGGCATTCTATAGGAATTTGTGTAATTACATGGGGGGAATGAAGGAGATGTGTAATCATTTTTGCTTTGCTAAAATTGCTGTGTCAGTTTTCTGTGTGAACAGGTTATGTCAGGTTCCAGAGGGAAGGAGTGTTGGCAAGTCGTGTATTTGCTGTTACAAAAGACATAATAATAATGGAACAAGAGTGAGAACACAGAGTAGTAATGCAATATATTCTTATATTACCACACCTCTAGCTGAGGAGTTGCAAAATTATTCACCTTAATGCAAGATGTAGTCTCTGACTGCTAACATTTCTGAGACTCAGCAGATGGAACCATACATGCAGAAAATGAGAGCACTGGTGTTCTATAAAGGATTAAGCAGGAAGTAGGATTGATTTCCCTTCTAATGTCAAGAGCACTAAAATTTGAACCTGTGCTTATAAAATTAATTCATAATTTTCTTTTATTTGAGTCAGTTTACTGTGATCACATCATTATAGGTGTATTGACATAGAACTTTAGAGTTCAAAAGGGACCTGGGGAGACATCTATTCCTTTTGCTTAAAGCACAGTCGATTAGTGCAGGTTGCTCAGGGTCATGTCCAATCAGATTTTTAATATCTCCAAGGATGGAAACTCTACAACCTCTCTGGGAAACTTTTCCAGTGCTGAGCAACTCTGGCAGTAAAAAAAATTTCTTCTTCTATTCAAATAGAATTTCTAGTATTTCAGTTTTGGCATGGTGCTTCTCATCCTGTCACTGGGCTTCGCTGAAGCCAGTCTGGATCTGTCTTCTCTACTCCTCCAATTAGATACTTAAACACATGGATATGATCCTCCTGGGCCTTTTCTTCTCCAGACTAAGACAGCAGTTTTCCACAGAGATAGGAAAAGATATCTGCTACTAAAGTATTTTTGTATTTCACTTAAAAGAATGGGAGGAGAGGAGGGAAGAAGTTGAATGTCATGGGTCTAGTCATTCTGTGCTATAAGTTCTGGAGTTATTTTAACCACTTATGTTATAGATATTTTTATGGCCTTATTTTACTCTCTTGAGCCATAGGGACACAAACTCGCTATGAGAGAGCTAGCTTTAACTAAAAACCTCCCAAAAGCCAAACAAACTCATTAAAGGTCATTTGTAAAGAAAGATGCACAAAATTATTTTGGAAGGATTTTGTGAAGCAATGGCAGTATCTCCTGTTGATAATAATTCACTTCCTGATCCTATAGAGACTTGTAGGTACATCAGGACTGAATAATGTTAATGTGTATTTGAGAGCAGGGAATGAAGATATAACTGGTTCATCTCTACAGCCCTGTCAGGTATCATTTGGTCTGGTTTGGCTACAATAACTCAGACAGAGAGTCTTAATAAATTCCATCTGGTGGCTGTTACAGCAGTAAAGCACCTGGTTATAATTTTTTCTAGGTCTGCATATTATAGTTTCTTCGGCAGAAGAAGCATTAAAAAATAGTCCTTAATATTCCACCTGTCCAGTGTGCCCTCAGGCATAAGGAACAAGAATTACTTCTCCAGCTCAAAAAGTGTACTTAGCTGAAGGGTATGCCTGAAAAGTCAGCAAAGATTGGCTTCCGAGATAAGATGAATCAGGAAGAAAATCACACTTGCTATCTGTACTTGACAGGATAACGTGAAATGGTGTGAATGTCTCTATCCAAGTACCTTGATGCTTAGCCAGCAGTTTGAAAACATTTTAAACAGAGAGAAATGCAGTTCTGGAACGTGCTTTTCCAGGAGGGAGAGGTTTTAATAGCATCGTTAACATTTATATGACTTCTTTTTCTTCTTTTGTACTGAAGTGCTATCACTGTGTTTACTTAATAAGTAGGTAAAAGGTATACATTGCTTTGCAAAACCTTCTGAATGCATTCTGAGGTGGGAGGCCTTCCTGACTTGTTCTGGAGGAAGATATTTTCCATAATTTGTCTTCATTCCAGTAAGATGCCAGCAGAAAATTTTGATCATTTTTATTTAGAGTTATCTTGAAAGTACAATTTCTTAAAAAGGATGTGTATTTATTTTCAGTTATGCTGTACTTGAAGTTAGTGAAATTTTAAAACTACAAATGAATCTATCTGAAAGTACTCGGTCAAATAATTTTACGTTTTACATATTCACCTAATAAAACTGTGAGTGATGTATAATCTCAATACTCTTGCAGTTTAACTTATCCAGTGGACAGTACTTTGTTTACAGCAGTTTCAATTTTTCTCCTGACCGTTTACACAAGCTTTTGTCTCTTTTTTGTCCTTTTTTTTTATAAAATACCTAATCAAGTGAAACAGAAAAATGTGACTATGAAATGAAGAAAAAAGTTGAGTGAGAATTATTATCAATTACAGTGGTGAAATTTATTCTGAAATTGAGTAGAATTTGTCCCTTTAAACTTTAAAAGTTATCAATCTTATTTTGTAGAGTTGTTTGTAGCAGGTCAGAAAAAAGGTACAGATAAAAAAGGGTTGGTTGTGTTTAACAGTGGGATTTGACAGAAAGGCTTTATATGCACATATACAGGTGCTGTACACTTACTACAAGTAATTTGAGGAAAGCTAATACTGCATCACCAGAGCTCACAGCACTTTCCATCAGCTTTAGGTATTTTTCTTCAAATGCCTACAATCGATGTTCTCCCATGCTTTCAGTATAACTTGCTTTAGGAGTAGAAGTCAGACACTACAGAGCCAAAGACTGGGCTTCCCTGTAGAGGGGAAGAAGGCTTTTCAGGATTTAGAACGGATGAGGAAGAGTGGGAGACGAGTGAGGTATCATGCTGAGCCCATTAGATGGATAAGTTGTAACTGTGAGCTGCAGTAAGTTCGCCAGCAGCAATGGTGGTGAAGAGAACTCATCACTTATTAGCCCATAAATTCAGCTGGGGTGTGAGAAGAAGATTCACAGCAGTGATTCATCTCCAGAGTCTATAATACCTTGAGTCTTGTGGTTTGAGCTAAAACAGTGATATTTGTGAATCTGGGGAAAGTAGTGACAACAGAATTTCATTTGCTTATCCTTTGGTATTTTAGTTGCAGGAGTGTAGTATATCTCCTCCTGTTTGGGAAGTTTTGTTTGTTTTTTATTGCTCTGTGAAGCAAGTCCCCACCTGGACTAGGCATACTGCTTTGTTCTAGGTTTTTGAGATCATATACAACAGTTATTGAAAAACATCAGTTATTTTGTGTATGCACGACTGTGGCTTAATGCAGCTAGAATTCTTATTCACTGCTTGCAATATATAACCTATGAAACAAGTACTGGTGCTATTAAAACATACTGTTCATCAATCTGTAGGTTTCTGAGGGAACTTAGCACTAAACAAAAGCATGTATGTGAAAATAAATACCTTGATGAAAACTTAAGGTTTGGAACTAAAATTCACTTACCTCAGAGGCTGAATGTGCTTCTGTAGTGCTAGTGTGCCTCTGGAGTTTTCTTTCATTTTCACAGTAAATGCACAGTTGAGTTATTTATTATTTCATAGTGGTTACTTCTAAGAGAGACATGGAGATGGACATAGCAGTGTCCTGCATTATGAAGACTGCCCTGTTAAATCTCTGATATGATATTTGGTTTAATATTTTCAGGGGGGATGAAGGATTTTTTGTCTAAGAAACTATAATCATTGAAATATATTCATTTCCATGAACTTCAGAGCTGTATTGTGTACTGTTCCACTGCCTCTTTAAAAACAAACAAACCTTTTGTATTTGAGANAAAAGTCAGCAAAGATTGGCTTCCGAGATAAGATGAATCAGGAAGAAAATCACACTTGCTATCTGTACTTGACAGGATAACGTGAAATGGTGTGAATGTCTCTATCCAAGTACCTTGATGCTTAGCCAGCAGTTTGAAAACATTTTAAACAGGGAGAAATGCAGTTCTGGAACGTGCTTTTCCAGGAGGGAGAGGTTTTAATAGCATCGTTAGCATTTATATGACTTCTTTTTCTTCTTTTGTACTGAAGTGCTATCACTGTGTTTACTTAATAAGTAGGTAAAAGGTATACATTGCTTTGCAAAAACTTCTGAATGCATTCTGGGGTGGGAGGCCTTCCTGACTTGTACTGGAGGAAGATATTTTCCATAATTTGTCTTCATTTCAGTAAGATGCCAGTAGAAAATTTTGGTCATTTTTATTTAGAGTTATCTTGAAAGTACAATTTCTTAAAAAGGATGTGTATTTATTTTCAGTTATGCTGTACTTGAAGTTAGTGAAATTTTAAAACTACAAATGAATCTATCTGAAAGTACTCGGTCAAATAATTTTACGTTTTACATATTCACCTAATAAAACTGTGAGTGATGTATAATCTCAATACTCTTGCAGTTTAACTTATCCAGTGGACAGTACTTTGTGTACAGCAATTTCAGTTTTTCTCCTGACTGCTTACACAAGTTTTTGTCTCTTTTTTGTCTGTTTTTTTATAAAATGCTTAATCAAGTGAAACAGAAAAACGTGACTATGAAATGAAGGAAAAAGTTGAGTGAGAATTATTATCAATTACAGTGGTGAAATTTATTCTGAAATTGAGTAGAATTTGTCCCTTTAAACTTTAAAAGTTATCAATCTTATTTTGTAGAGTTGTTTGTAGCAGGTCAGAAAAAAGGTACAGATAAAAAAGGGTTGGTTGTGTTTAACAGTGGGATTTGACAGAAAGGCTTTATATGCACATATACAGGTGCTGTACACTTACTACAAGTAATTTGAGGAAAGCTAATACTGCATCACCAGAGCTCACAGCACTTTCCATCAGCTTTAGGTATTTTTCTTCAAATGCCTACAATCGATGTTCTCCCATGCTTTCAGTATAACTTGCTTTAGGAGTAGAAGTCAGACACTACAGAGCCAAAGACTGGGCTTCCCTGTAGAGGGGAAGAAGGCTTTTCAGGATTTAGAACGGATGAGGAAGAGTGGGAGAGGAGTGAGGTATCATGCTGAGCCCATTAGATGGATAAGTTGTAACTGTGAGCTGCAGTAAGTTCACCAGCAGCAATGGTGGTGAAGAGAACTCATCACTTATTAGCCCATAAATTCAGCTGGGGTGTGAGAAGAAGATTCACAGCAGTGATTCATCTCCAGAGTCTATAATACCTTGAGTCTTGTGGTTTGAGCTAAAACAGTGATATTTGTGAATCTGGGGAAAGTAGTGACAACAGAATTTCATTTGCTTATCCTTTGGTATTTTAGTTGCAGGAGTGTAGTATATCTCCTTCTGTTTGGGAAGTTTTGTTTGTTTTTTATTGCTCTGTGAAGCAAGTCCCCACCTGGACTAGGCATACTGCTTTGTTCTAGGTTTTTGAGATCATATACAACAGTTATTGAAAAACATCAGTTATTTTGTGTATGCACGACTGTGGCTTAATGCAGCTAGAATTCTTATTCACTGCTTGCAATATATAAACTATGAAACAAGTACTGGTGCTATTAAAAACATACTGTTCATGAATCTTTAGGTTTCTGAGGGAACTTAGCACTAAATAAAAGCATGTATGTGAAAATAAATACCTTGATGAAAACTTAAGGTTTGAAACTAAAATCCACTTACCTCAGAGGCTGAAAGTGCTTCTGTAGAGCTAGTGTGCCTCTGGAGTTTTTTTTTCATTTTCATAGTAAATGCATAGTTGCATTTATAATATAACCATTATTCCATACTGGTTACTTCTAAGAGAGACATGGAGATGGACATAGCAGTGTCCTGCATTATGAAGACTGCCCTGTTAAATCTCTGATATGATATTTGGTTTAATATTTTCAGGGGGGATGAAGGATTTTTTGTCTAAGAAACTATAATCATTGAAATATATTCATTTCCATGAACTTCAGAGCTGTATTGTGTACTGTTCCACTGCCTCTTTAAAAACAAACAAACCTTTTGTATTTGAGACATAATCATCAGACAATGACAAAAATGTAAAAAACAAAACTACAACAACTAGCTTTGGGCAAAAAATGCACAATAGTTACATTTTCTTTCTTGTCATATTTCATAGCTAATGTGCTCTGAAGCAGTCATTATTTATATATTATGCTCATTGTTTGAGTGAACACATATGCTGTAGTTCAGCACTTTTTCTCAGAATTTCCAAAAGCTAGTCTTAAAAATCCTTGTCCACCTGAGAATATTACAACTTGTGTATTCGAAGGGTAAATTAAAAACAAATGTACAGATCAGATATTTGAGTGTCTATATTGTTTATAGGAGTTGGCATAGTATAATTGAGACCAAGAATACTCAAAATAATTCCTTGGGAGGGACTAAACAATCCATGGATGTGTGCATCTACAGTGTTTTCAATACTAATGGGCACCTGCATTGATATTTAAATTTATGTCTTCACTATTTAAAGAACTTTGCTGTCAACTATTAAAATTATTTCATGAGGGATGTGGTAGATACTTAATTTTCTAGAACCATTCTCCAGAGAGTTGAACAGCTAAAAATCCACAGCATGCAACTGTTGGGACAAGTAGTTCTGCACTGAATTAGAAGGCAATGCTACTGCCAGTACTCCATTTTGGTTCCCTTTGTGTTTAGGACACCAGTAAAGGAGACTACTATCATGAGTTGTAGTAGAGAGGAATACTATTTCCAGTAATAATCATGTGTCTGGAACCATATAGCTTCTGATACTTGTGCAGGCTGACTCTAAACAAAATGTCTATTTTTAATATTAGCTATAATTTGGTTTAACGGTATGAAAAGTTTTACAAAAATAAAATTCAAGAGAGAAATTTGATAGGTAAAATGCAGTGGGGAAGTATCACAGAGAATACCTTGAGCTCTTAAATCATTAGAGACCAGTAAAAGTAGACTCCTCCTTTAGTCAGCTGGCCTAACAAAGGTTGCTCACACTTGTATAAAGTGGATTACAAAAGGAACAGATTACTGTCTTTACATTTTCTTTTGAATGAAGGAATAAATAATGGTTTATATAAATAATTTTATTAGACTTAGGTTTGAGTCATTTTACTTTACAGACATATGTAGTAAAGAGGTTCAGAGATGCCAGCCTGAGATGACCCCTATTATGTATAAATTGCCATATATCTCTTTCCCTCTTTATATTCAGGAAAGAAGTGTCTAATCATTCTATCTGATTTCCATTAAGGAGCTTTTTTACTTCTCATGTATGTGACACATCCAGCAAATAACAATATGGCACAAAACTGAATCTGTTACCACTTGATTGGAGATTTTTCAAGGTCGGGACCCAGTTTCACAACCAGTTCTATTTTTCAATACAGCTGACATCAGACACAAGCTGAAGACAAACTTGTCTAATAAAGCTTTCAGATTCAATTTTCTCTCTGCATATAGCTTCAGGAATCTCTGGAGGTCATTCACAGCATGTGCTGTAACACCAACAGGGAGAAGTAATGAAAAGCATCTATATAAAAAGCTGACACTATGCCTTCTGAGCTGCATGAATAAAAACATAATAAGCAAGTTTAGAAACACAAATCTCTGTTATTCTCAGAATTTCTATTTTGATCTTTATAACATATCTTCATTTGAGGATTTGCTTCTGGATTTTCTGACAGGTGAAAAATACAGGCAAAATATACTTAAGGCACAAAAGCCCAATTTGAATAAAACCAAAGGTTACACCTTTATATTTAACATCCTATTTCAAGGATCTTGCAGTAGGTTCCTCTTTGAAAGATCTGTAATAAACAGGTGTGACAGTGCACTTTACAAATGGAATGTGAACTTTTTTTTTTTCAGGGCTCAGCTGATTAAATATAACTCACTCTGGCTTACAAAGAATTTTTATTGTATTCATACCTATGATGAAACATAAATCAGAAAGTCAAAACAAGAGCTGATTGCTTTGCTGTTATTAAAGATAATATGGAACCAAGGCCTACTTTTTCCTATTCTGTAACAAGATGTTGAAGCACAGCTGTCAAGATTTATGATGTAAATAAGATTAATGCTATCATTAGTCTTTCAAAGGACCACATCCACCTATTCAATTTTTAAAATACAATCTGGTATTTTCTTCTGAGGAGCAAGCTTTGCAGCTTGTTTTCTTTCATTTAATGTCTCAATCAATAGTTAGCAGCAGCAGGATATGCCAGATTTATTTTGGTTAGATCCTATGACATGTAAATGATAGCATGCTGTAGAATTCCTCAGACTGTCATTGAGAAACCTATATCAGATGAGAACACAGAAATAAGTTACAGTTATGGTTGGACTTTTTTATATGGTTCCCATAATCTTGGTAACAGAATCCAGTATTGGTAATTTTCAAAAAATGTAGCAATTATCAATTTTAAAACACAAGTAGAATCAAGAATTTAGATTAGTTTATTCTGGAACATATAGAGAAATGGTGTAGATTTCCTAGGAAAAGAGTATCCAAAATAAAATGGTAGTTTGTGTCCTTTTCCAGTTTTTCTGCCTAAGTTTCTAGCTTTCCATCTTTAAATCACTTTTTTGTTTTAATAGTTTCTCTCTCTCTCCCCCCTTCTTTTTGTTACAATAACCCAAATTACTGTGATATTTGCCTAGCCAGATAGCATCAGCCTGCAAATAGCAGTAATCTCTCTATTCTGTTTCTTTTTGTATAGTAATTAGGCCTATTGACAACTACATTGTGAGAAAATCTCTTTAATTTGCTGGAACAGTGGAAAGTGATAGGTCATTCTGCACAGTCCTCTTGACCTGTCTGCTCTTTGTCCACTTTTCTCTTTAAAAGAGCAAATCAAGCCAGATTTTCCTTGTGAGGGGAGCAGTGCTCAGGGACATCCTGGTCATATCCTACCTGAGTCTTTGACATCCTTCCCAATATTTCTGTTGTGGATGGGGCTGCCCCAGAATTAGGTGTGCCCTATGGAGAAGCAGCCAGCCAAAGAGTGTGAGCAGAGTGGAGGCTACAGGGAATGAGGAACAAAGCTCATAATTGCTTCTAAGGTTTCTGCTCTAGTCAGAGGCCGTGAGACCATGACAGAAACACTTCTCCTTAAACTGTAGAAGGCTAAAAGGAGGAAAAGATGGCAAATGAAAACTTCTTCTATTTCGGCTGGAAAATTCTTTAGTCTGGTTTAAGTGAAGTTTGTCACTGAAATATCAGATTGCTGTCTTTGTATCAGTGTGGAGAGCAAAGGACATGGAGTGATGGAGATAGGCAGGAAGAGATTTGCATTACTGATGGGTTTTTTTAACTGTAGATTGGTGGTCAGACCACACTTAAGTTCCCAAAGGCATTTCTTCATTGGGTGAAACTAAAAGAGATGTTAGTTTGACCTGAAAAGTAAGCATTATAGGAGAAAACTTCACAAGTGTTTCACAAAGCAAGATATTTTACCATTTATGATGAAAGAACCAAGGGTGCTTGAATTGATTTCAGGAATTCTTTTTTTGCTTTGTCAAAACATAGTGACAGTGATGATGTTGCTTTTGAACAACTGGTTTTAATCCTGCAAAATTTTTCACTTGAAGAATAAGGGTAGACTTGGACATTTTTGCATGAATTCTGTAATGCTGTTAAATTAGCTAATAACTGAGCTCTGATTATTTCACAGCTTCTTCAAACCTGTTATATTTATTTTTTTTAACTACAAAGTACCTAGAATTCAACTGGTTCCTTGTTATTTTGTATCTGTGTAAAATTTTTACACCCCTTTTTCAGAGTTCCCCTTGGCTAAGATAGCAATTCATGCCTGTTAAATCAATATATAGATCCTACAAATATTAGAGGAGGTGATTTTTATGAGATTGTAAAAGTTGGAGCTGCTGGCAGTATGGTTTTTTCCTTGTATCAAAGAATTACCTGCCAAAATTCAGTTACATGCCAATAGCAGTGCGTTGGAAATGTAAATTGTTGTCATATAGATTGTCATCCAATTGAAAGCTGCATACTAAATCAAGGAACTTGTTACTTTTACTGACAAAAGGAATAGTGAGAGGTGCTTGCATCATTTGTGACAGATGTAGTCACAACGTTTTTTATAAGGCAAGTATGTGACAGAATTTGATTTTACAGCACCACAACTGCTGTCGTACAAAACATTCATTTTCATGAAACCCTTTTGTAACCACTGCTCACTGAAAAAGATGCTTATCTTTTGGAAAAAAAATAAATGCCTTGTGTAGTGGTATAAATTATACTGCTTTTTAAAAAAGTATATGAAAGGTTCTTGGGCTACCTTTCTTTAGTTTCTGTCTGCTTAATTTTCACACTCACTAAAAGTGATCCATTCATACCATAGCCTTTTGCTTTTCAATTTTTAGTGGCCCCATCAATCATGCTGAACTTTGCCTAAGGAAAGGTTCTTGGAGGATGCCATGACAATGCTATATTACTAAAAGGAGACTGAACTTTAGAGCAGTTTATCTTTCAGAAAGGTTTGAATGAAACAGCAGGTCCAAGCAGATTAATGCTACCTCTGTTTACAGATATATATCACAATCTTCGGTTGGTTAGGTACTACTTGCCCCTGGTCGAGTCATAGTCTAATTAGGATCAAATGCTGCAGATTTAAAGTTCTTTCCACCCCATGTAGAGCAGTCAATTGAATTGTGTACCTACACTGTGCCAAGATTATTCCCATGTATTATCTTCAGTCTTAGCTGCTTCCTTCCCATTGTCTGTCATTACACTATTTCCAATTTGGTTTTTAGAGAACATGGCTGTACAGGACCACGGAAAGACTGAGGTTGGCAGGGACCTCTGGAGGTAATCTGGTCCAAACCCCTACTCAGGCATGATAACATAGAGGAGGCTGCCCAGGATCCTGTTCCTGTGGCTTTTTAGTGTTTCCAAGAGTGAAGATTCCACAAACTCTCTGGGTGAACCCATTGCAGGACTCCCTCAAAGAGTATTTTGTGATATTCAGGGGGAACCTCCTGTGTTTCAGTTTTGCCCATTTTCTTTTCCCAGGGCACTGCTGGTAAGAGCCTGGATCCAACTTCTCTGCACCCTCCCTTCAGATATTTATCCATGTTCATCAGGTTCCCCCCACCCCGAGTCTTCTCTTTTCTAGGCTGAACAGTTCCTGCTCTCTCAAACTTTCCTCGTGCAAGAGAGGTTTCAGTCCCTTAATCATCGTGGCCATTTACTGGTCTCTCTTCAGTAGCTCTATAGCTGTCTTGTATAGATCTAGGGATCCAAGAGCTGGATACAGTATTCCAGGTGCTGACCAGAGGGGAAGGGTCAGCTCTGCCCAGCTGTTGGCAATGATCCTCCTGATGCAGCCTGTGATGCTGATAGCTCCATCGGTTCCCCACGGTTTGAGGTGCAGCTGTCATTCCCTGGATTCTCCATATCATCCTTCTTGAAGATAGGAGTGACATTTGTTTTCCTCCAGTCTTCAGACACTGCTTCCATTTGCTGTGATCCATCAAAGTTTGTAAAAAGAGCCCGTACAATAATTGCTGCCATCTCCCCCAGCTCTCACAGGTGCATCCCATCAGAGGACATGGACTTTTTTATATATGTCCTGTTTGCTGAAGTATTCTCCAGCTTGGTTTTCTTCTAAAAAGGGCAGTTTTTTAAGAACTCTGACTTCTGTACCTGGAAATTACCTTGAAGTACTTCTTATTATCAAAGGAATTGTTAGCATTCCACTTCTAGGTATCTTGCATACATAGAAAATATTTGCAGAAGCTCTTTGCAGCAACAGGTCATAATCTGAACTTTTTGCTATGTGGCACTGATTTAATTTCACCCTAATGTTTATTTACATTATGATGCACACAAGCCTGTTTATGTGGTTTATATCACTGAAATTCTTAGTCTTTAGTAGACTTTACCTATTTTGTATGTTCTTATTCCTCTTGCAAATCATTGTTTGTGATTGAAGAGTTTTTCTTTACATTGATTGAAAGACATATCAAAACATCTTGCTGTTGTGTTTGGAGGAACTTGGAAAAATGCATTATACAATAAACAGCTTAGTCACAATCCTACATGTAAAAAGGTGGACAGTAAGAAAATTCTACGAGATCCAGCCTATGACAAAGAAAGAAAAGTCTGAGAAAGATGACACTTATCTTCCTACTAAATTTAGAGTTCTGATGCCGTTTATTAATCTAGTAATAGTAACAGCAACCATTTTAGAAACCATGACTTTTGTAGTTATTTTTCAAATATAGCAGTACACATTCACTTTTCTTTTTCTTTTCTCCTAAGCATTTTAACCTTTAATTTCTGCTTACTTTTGAGACTCTAAGGGGTCTTTAGTTTCAGTCTCTCCATCCCACTGTACAGACTACTTTAGATCTAAACTTCAGTTAACAACCTCATAAAATATCAGCTTCTTTTCTTTTACCTGTAATAATTAAAATAATATATAATCCATGATGACTTGTTAGGAGTCATAAAGGACTTAAAAGTAGTATAGGCACTTGTATTTTAAACTGATGACAGTTACATGTAATGTGAATGTTCCCTAAGTGTTCATGAAATTAAATATAAAACTTCTACCCATTTATAGTCTATAAAAATTACTATGTATGAAATATACCTGACACAGTTACCAAGTCTTCTTTTTCTAGTAATTATTTTTTTATTAAATATTCAAGGCTGAGAAAATCAAACATTGATGTTGTATTAAAATAGAAAAGACTAATTTTGAAACATGATTTTTGTCTTTAAAAGCTGACTAAAATGTTAAGAAAATGTTAGCTTTGTGATACAATGCTCTAAGGATGCATATTTTCCACATTTAGAACTGTGGGTGGAATTTTGTTGGTAATAATTTTTGATCAACATAAAGACTTTATTCTGAGTTCAGATCACAAAAAAAAAAAACCATTCCTTGCTTTCAAACCTCAAAGTTGGTGGACTTTTTTTGAGGTAATAAATTTATATTATCCATAGCATTTAATCAGAGCTCTGTTGGCCACTATTATTTTCCTTTTAGAACTCCTTTATGGACTGGAACACCTGGCAAGTAGCTGTAGCCTCTCTGCAAAAATTGTTACTGGCAGTGAGCACCTTGCAGGGAGGGGCTGTACTGAATGGGAGAACTTAACTTTATTTCCTTAACGTTGAAGGACAGACAGAGATGAGACTATTCACTTATCACTGGAACAAGTCTAAATAAATCAGTCTCAAAACTGTCTTTCCAGATCTCTCTCCAAGAAGTCTGCTTGGAGTTTAAAAAAATGATCGTGGATGCTCTAACCCTATAGAAAACTGGTTGCAAAGCCACAACATAACAAATTTAAAAAAAAAAAACAAAATGCATTATAATAGCTGACAGAACTTCACCTGTGTGCTATTGTGGAGTTTAGTTGTTCCAAGTCAAGTTCACAAGGATAAAGTGCTGGTAAAATGACACTAGGATTTCCCATGAAAGAAGCCAAAGGTGCCTGGTGTGCAATGTCCCAGCCAGTGAGCTGCTGGTTTGCCCACAGAGGCAAAGCCATTTGTTCTGCCACTAAAGAAGTCAGTGTTGCCTGGGTGAAAATAACAAATTCACTGAGGGATGTCATCTGAGTGTATTCCACAAGGTACAGGTGTTCTTCCTCTGCTTGCTCAGAGTAAAATACAGCTGAGTTTCTTTGACTAAAACAGAAAGTTTAGTGGGTGTATATTACTGTTATTCATTGCAGAAGGATTGGAGGCTGGCATCTCCCTTACCTTGTGCTGTTAACAGTGGAACTGAAAACCCAGGCTAGACATGCTAATTGAATTAAAATCCGCATCCATTAACTGTGTTATTTCTCCTTTGTCAAAAAGATTTAACCTAGTCGATGCAGTAATCTCACATAATTACAACTTGAGCAGCACTAAAAGCATTCAGAAGGATGGTTTAGGAACATTCTTGTGGACTGGGGCAGTTCTGCTTTAAGACTGTGGCTTGAAAGAGGGTGTTTGAAGGGCTTTGAAGCTGTTGAAAGTGCTGTCATTCTTCCTGTCTGCTCTGTTCCTGTTCAGTACCTAAATAAGGAGCTTTACTTGTTTTTAGTTGTCAGTTCGACCCTCTCTTGAAACACAACACTGAAATAAGCAGACTAAAAGAAATGGGAGAAATTCTTTCCTTGCAATTGGCTTTGTTCTGTTTTACTTGGGTTAGCATTCAATATTTGAATTTCAAGTTCATTATACATTCCAATTATTTCCGCTCTTCAAGTTTAACATTACTGATTATTTTCAAGATGCAAAATATAAGCTTGATTTCATCCAGTGTATTTCAAAGTTCAAGAACAAGTTGAAAATCACACCTATTATTCTGTGTTTTAGTTTTCTCCTATTATTGTTCTGCATTGTTTCCTTCTTTGTTAAAGAGTAGAAAGTGCTAATGAGAAATCACCTTAAAAACTTAATATTTGAGTGGTTTAATGTCTTAAAGTCTAATTGCCCTTTTGGTTTTCTGGTTTACCATATCACAGATGTGATATTTTAACCTTTAAATAAGCTGAAAGATGAACTCCTTAATTGTTTTTATGGTATGTTTCCGTTGGATAGAATTTATAGCTCAGATATTTGAAAAAAAAAATAGAATTTAATTCTAGTTCTGCATTTGTAAATGAATTGTCCTGAGAAAAAAACAAAACCAAACTAGTAATAAAAAGACCCCATCAGAACCAAAAGCAACAAATAGTCCCATTTGAGTCACAGAATCTGTCAGTGCAGTTCTGGACAAATTTTTTTCTGAATGAGATCTGTCACTACATATTGTGTAGCTGATTTATATTTGTCTATTAATTTTAGTCGCTCATTTATACACTTCTGTTAAATTAACTGTGTCATATCTATGCAAGAATAAAAAAAGAGAAGTGAGAGATAGATAGGTCCTAAGTGTCAAGTGAAACACTGCAAACGCTTTCTAAAGGTAATTTTTATAAATAATTTTATAACTCAAATATTCTAATGGTTAGTCAAAGTGGAACAGATTATTGCCATCTTGAAGATGGTAGATAGTTGTAGATCTTGAAGTTTTTAGAGAAGGTATTATACTAGGCTGCTGCACTTCTGCTAGTACCTTAGAATCTTTTTCTAATATTTTAAGTTTCTTGTTGCAAAAGAATTACATCAAGGAAAAAACCTCAAAAATAATTTAAAAAAACCCCAACACATACACAAAAACCAGCCCAATGGACAAAAAACCAACCCCATAAGCCAAAATCTGGATCAGAAAACCCATACAGATTAGAAGGTTAGAAACATCCTGTTCCGAAATAGCTGCCACTAGACAAAAATTAAATAAATAGTTATTAATTAATGAACTTGTGACTGTGTACTCAGGCCAAAATATGTGAGAGGCAAAGAGATGCCAGCCAGTCTTCTTAGACACCCTAAGTCTACTGGTGGATGGCCCAGTTTTGAAAATTGTTCTTCAATTTACCTGAATACGACAACTTCTGTTTAACCTACATGAATGCTAAATTAAGCAGCTGTTTTCCTGTGTCTGAGAACCTCTGAAGTCACAGAGGAAATATGGTTTTGGCTTTATGGACAAACTGTTGAACCCTGACCTTATACCTGGGTTTTAGATTTCAAACAGACTTTGCTGTGATGGCATGAATGCCAATGGAAAACCATTAGACTCTCAGAAGTAATATCAAGAAAAAACGAAACTAAACAAAAAATTTACTGTGCATGGGGTTACACTGTTTTGGTGTTTTGGCTTTTGTTGAAGAAAAGCTACCTCACAGCAAGAGTGCAGGAAACTGATTTTCTCTACTCTGTAAGGAGAGTGGGAAAAATGAGGAAAACCCCATCTAGGTCCTTTAGAAATTAATATTTGGTGGTTCAATGCTATAAATTGCAGAATACTCTCCACGGAGCTTTTATTTCAGCCTTCCCAGTTTAGTTATTGCTGTTTCAACAGCTGATTCAGATAGAGATTCTGAAGTGTAGGTATTTAGTCTCTTTTCTAATAGTGTAGAACCTCAGTGAAGCAGTGCCATATGTTCTTCTGTTTCCTGTGTTTTAGTATCTTTCTTCTTTGGTTGGTCTTTTTAAAAAATATGAAAAAACCCCAACAAAATACAATTTAGTGTAGCCTCATCCGCAATAATATTGTGCATGAGGAATTGCTTTTGTATGATTAACTGAAGGGCAAAAATAGCCTAACAGTTCATAGCCATCTCTTTGTAAATAGCAAAAATCAAGATGAAAAGGTCGATCTTGAACTTCTGAATGATTTCCTGTTCCATACCTCTCTGTCCAATGTCATCTGTCAGTGGCACCTCTCATCATTTTTGCTGTAGAGACAGAAACTGTCCCTCAGTGTTGGGTACTTCCCCATTCCAAGCAATGAATAATTTACGGATTATTTAAAACCCATAGCTAATAAATCAGGAAAAGACACTAAGAAGATGTTTCTGTTTTCTCAAAAAAAAAGGAAAAAAAATTCAAAAATATCCAAATAGTAACACATAATATTTTCAAGTTATGAATTGGAAAAGTAACCAATTAGTCAAGGCTGAATTTCGTGTTGTGTGAGTTTCCATATTGGCCACAGAGCCTATGGGAAGCATTTGGTGATAACAGTAAATGAGAAGATTGTTGATCAGACAATTTCACAGCTACAGAGTGACCTGGACACAGTGGAGAAAACTTGTTTCTAAATAGGTGGTCATGCTGTGATATATTAGATGGTCCAAACAACTTTTTCCAATCTATCTTCTGCTCTACAGAGCTCTGACCACACTACTAGATTTTTGGAAAATTACTCATGCTTCAGCCACCTTTAGCAAGGGATTCTTATTACACTGTGAACTTTGTCAGTGTTACTAGGTCTTCTAAGGATGGAACTTGAATATGTTGAGAATGCTGGGTGTTAAGAAGATATTATAATAGAAATACTGTGGAGAAAAAAGAATTAATATTTTCTTTTAGTTTTGATTTTCATATTTTTGGAAGAGATAATATCAAGAAATAGGCTTGTTTCTGTGTTACCCTTTCTACAGCAAAAATTCTTAAATACTGAAATAAATATTTATCATAGTTCATTTATTCAGTAATTTTAGCTTTTTTTTTTTTTTCTTTCAGTAACTCCTGGTGAAACTGTTGCTGTGGATACACAAACCAGGGTAACCAAGGAAACCACCACCTTCAAACCAGAAATGCCATCTTCTGTGCTTTTGGAGGTTCCAGCCTTGGCTGACTTCAATAAGGCATGGGCAGAACTCACTGACTGGCTTTCTCGACTGGATCGAGAGATAAAATCTCAGAGAGTGAAAGTAGGTGATCTTGATGACATCAACGACATGATCATCAAACAAAAGGTATGAGAAACACTGATTTTTCAAGTTGAAAGCCTCGTGATCTTTATTCTGTATTAAATCCTTTCAACAAGGAACACAGGAGAGATGATAGGATGCAAAATTACAGTACATGTAGTTGTCACTTTGGCTACTTCATCCCATAAACACAATTATTGGATGAAATGTTTCGATAGCTAATTGAGGAGAAAAGAAGAAGTATTTTCTATTTTCTCTGGTATTTGAAGCAGATCTCTCTCTTTCTATTGCTTGTGCTGTAACAGTATGCTAGCCAATGGCTGAAATATAAACCTCATGAGAAGGAAGGAATTGCATAGGAAGCTCCAGATCGCCAGGGAGAAGATGACCCTGATTCATACCTTTTCTTATGTTACTTCTCTAATAACTTTTTGAGAGCCTTACATGCTGCTGTTCTCCGTTTATCAAAGGCTCCTCAGTTTTCTTAAAGAAAAGAACAGCTCATTAATGCAATTGTTTTGTCAGCAAAAGTGCATCACTGCATCTCTTACCTTTGAAAACACAGAAAAATATGGAAATACATGTTTTAGGAGAAAAACGGCTAAATTTTAGCTACTCAGTAGCAATAAAAGTAATTTTGTTTTATACAGCTCTAAAGTAATTACCTTCCTTCTAGATTTAGCATTGTTCAATATAAAAGATTTGCCCTGCCTCTGCAAAACTTTGCAGTGCTAAGTTTCCATTCAGTTCAGTTCTAAACTAAGTTTAGGACTCCCTATTATAAGATTCTCTTGGTTTTTCTAGTCATCTTCCTCCTCATAAAAAAAAATCTGATTTATTTTAAGGAAGATATTGACATTCTTTCTCTTTGCTTAAACTAGAAATAGAGGGAGAAAAAATGTATACATTTTATTGAGACTCTGTACTGAGACATTTTATAAGAAAATATGCTGATGTCTCATGGGATTTATTCTGCTTGTTTTCATATATTTCCTTTTTTCCCCAGTGTTTTAAACTGTCTATTTTTGAGAAATTTGGCTTGCCTTATCTTCTAGATGAAGAAAATAATAGTTTCATCTTGATTAATCATGATAATGTTTACTAAGTAGAATAATATATTGCTTCATTAATTAAAGTATCTTTAAAACAGAATGGATAGAATAAGTGATAATTCCAGTGCCATCTACACAGGGCATTAGGTTAAAATAGTTGTTATGTCATTTGAAAAGGTTGAGAGCCAAAGAAGATTTGTTTACACATTATCTTTTAATGTTTTCCAGAATAATTTTGGTTTTAAAATTTTGTATTGTCAAATACTTGATTCAGCATTATTTAAATTTTCTCACTTATACTTCACTTTAGCATATTATTCTGGCAAGAAAAATCCATAGTTTATTTCCTTCTTTAGACATCTTGCAGATGTCTTTTACTTGAATATGAGATCAAATTATTAACTCTTCAGAATTTCAGTTAATGCTATACATGTTTTAAAATGAACTGCTTTGTATTTGCATTTCATCTTAGTTCAAGGCTAAAATATTTTAGAACTGCTGCAGTCTGTTCCTGGCTGGGTAGCCCTGTCTCTTTTTTTGATACCATGCTGTGCTGGTAACAAAACCAGCAGGAAAACTCTTTTTTGTCATGCTTACCTCTCTAATTGGCTGTGCAACAGAATGTGACATTTAATATATTCTCTGATGAAATGGAGGAACCAATGTCTATATATAGACTGCAGTTCTGTTAACTGTCTCCCTCTTTCTAATGATCTTAATATCACTTAATGCATGGAAATGAATGTCATGAAATATTTCATTTGTCTTGTAAATCTATCACTGGATTATTAGGTGAGATTGGCACAGAGAATTTTCAAAACTGATGAAGAATTTTTAGGTTTTTCCAAAAAAAACCCTACCCTGCTTTCTGATGTGTGGAGTGTCTGCAGCAGTCTGTGAGCTGATGAAGTTGGACGTGTGGGTACTTGACTAATCCAAAAAGTCACGCCAGATATGATCTAAGTTGGAAATCCAAAAGTCGTGCTTACCTCCCCTGATCTGTATATTCTGTAGATTATAGGGATTTTTTTCCTCTGGTTGAGATTTAGAAGTCATTGAAAGTCACCATACTGCATTGTGGTTTATTTGGAGAGTTTATTGCATCTTTACAGGAATCTCAGTAAGATTTAATGAAAGTTCCATCTTCGTAGATTGACCTGTTTTTTTTAAATCAGTTTTTTGACTTTAGGTGTAAAATACTGTCTAAACACAGGCAAGTACTTCCCTTATAAAAATTCATCATTACAGAGATACATGCTTCCAGAAAGCTGTTGTATTATAATACACTTCTACCTGCTCACCCAGAATTTAGGACGCTTCAAACAGCTCATCCTGACATGTTACCAAACTCTTACTGTTTTGGGGTTTTGTTTTTTTTTTTTTGTTTCTCTCTCTGCTTCATATTTCATTCAAAGCAGAGAGACTTTTCTAATAAGAAATTGCAATGTCAAAACAAACATTTTAAAAGCAAGGAAATCCCACATCCCAGCAATGTACGTTAGAGGCCATTTTCCAAATCACCCGGTTAAAAATAAGTGACCTTAGGTTGTCCTTTCTCTCATAGCAGTATGTAATGTTGTTGAAGCTCCATCTCTGAGGGCATTTTGGTTAAGTTCACTTCAATCTGATTGTATCAGAGGATCACAGCCACTAACTTTGCCATATTTTTCCTCCATAAAAGTTTAAGACATCGTTAGCCCTCACTTGAACTTTGCTTGGAGCTGATTGCAGTGAATTGGCACTCTTGTGTGAACAGCACATACACTGGTTAATTATGGGACAATAAAACTCAAAAAATACAACTACTTAGAAAAAAAAAAAGCAGCTTGTTTTAGTGGCAGCTTCCCCTTAATGAAAGAAACAATCCAAATTAAATTCTCTTAAGTGGTGCACGTAATATATAGTAAAAGCAGTATACTAAAAGAGTAGCATAATGATTAGTCATTCCAAATATCTATAGTTAATCTTTCAGTCAAATGAGTATTATACTTCAAGCAAATGCATTACATATTTTAGTTATATATGATTGTGTGTATCTTGTTAAACTCTGTATAATTAAACTAAAAGATACTAAAAAGTGTGTAGTGAAGATATTTAATGCTACCATTAGTGTCATCTGTGTTTTCGTTAAAGGAAAATTATTATATTTTTCTCATCTGCTTGAAGACTGATGTTTTGTAGGATTTGATCCTTAAACAAAGACATGTAAATCTCATTTTGTTTCTTCAGACAAGAAATAAAGCAAATAAATTTAATGGAAAAAACTGTGGATATATAATATGCCATGATGTAAGGAGGTGAGGAACATGACAGAATATGGTTTACCCAGTTGCTTCTTTTCACTGTCCTTACTTTGAAACCATCAACATGCTTTATATTTGAAGGTCAGGTGGGAATTCTCCATAAAAGAGAAAATTGTGAGGAACAGGATGATAAACTCCATTTTGTTACATTTTAGAAAAATGGAAACTTTACTTAAGATGCCAGCGAGCCTGTGCTTAGAAACTCTGCTTTGGCATCATTGTATTTTGAGAAAGGTTTGCATCAGAAATAGATTTCTACTGGAAGTAGTGAATCAAGGAGGCTGTGCAAAGCTTGAAGGTAATTAACAATTCTGTTCTAAGAGATCAGGGACTATAATCCCCTTAATTTTTTAATTCTGCTCATGCATTTTGCCAATGTATGCTGTCCATACAAACTTTTTGTAACATATGTAGTTGAAAGCATGGATTTTTATTCCACTGGATATACATAGATTTTGTTTAGTAAAAAATATTATAAGTAATATTACCAATGAATGGGACAACAATTTTCAATGCCTGCTTTTAACTCAGTGATTCTAAGAGTTGAATAGTTTAAATCTTCATTTTTAGGTGCAGTGGAGGGGACTAATGTTATAAAAAAGTATTTATGTAGAATGAGACTAACCTAGTTACTGAGGCTTTTTAAGCAAAGAAGTGGAAAAGATAACTTCAGGTAATGATTTGTGTCATCCAAAAGTAGTCATCCAAAAAGATGTAGAGAACTTGTTTCTGTCTAATTAATTTTTCACTATTCAAGGAAAAGATAGGTTTGATCATCTCTCAGTTAGAGAAGTAAACAAAACTAGAATGAGGAAATATTTTCACTTTTAATTGTAATTTTCAGTAGTTCAGAATCTTTTCCAGATGATGGATGGTAAAATAACAGTTAAGGAAAAATATTTGTTTATAAACTGTGCAGAAGAAAGATTGGGCTTAACTTACATTCCTCCTGTTGGAGCATTTTTTATCTATCCTTTCCCATGGTTGCATACCGTGCATTTTATTATACAACTTAAATATGCATTTTCATATACAATCTTACAATTAATCTTGAGATAGATCAGAAGAATGGGAAGTTTTCTGTCCAAACTCTTTTCCAAAGTACATGTTTTGTGGAAATAAAGTCTTCCAAATTTATATCCTGTTATTACAGAAGCAACTGTAAGTTCCAAATCAAAATTTGCAGTTCTGCATTGCTGAGTATGAATCAGTGTACTTTAAATACGCCTGAGTTGAGTGAAAAGTTGTGGTTACAGACAGAGACTTTTGCATCTGTCCATGTAATTTATGTCAGAAGTGTAAGCTCTAGGCAAGGTGGAATCTTCACCCTTTCGGATGGTGTTCTTTTAGGTTTATAGTGTTTTGTATAAGTTTCATTTTAGTGAAAAATGCATGAAAAGACCCATGTAGCACATCTTCAGGTAATGTACTGTTGAACAACACAACAGAAGATTTTACATTTGGAGCTGAACATTTCCAGTTCTTGTGATGTGTTTAAAGGGAAGAGTTTGCTAGCCCAGAATCCGAGTGTGGTGCCAGTAAGCTGGGAATTTACATTCACACTCTCTGAATCAAACTTCATGTGCACATTTACCCCATCCTTCGCTCTGTGCTGTCATGATGCTTTTGTTTTTCAAAGCTTCTAGGATCTTCTTTTTCCATAATAATACACAACTGCAGACACCTCCTGGGTCACTGTTAGACCAGGATAAACTTCCTTGATAAAGCAGAGCTGGAGCTGAAACTGATTCTGCAGCATGTTGGATGATTCATGGGCATTTTTGTTCATCCTCTCTGATACCATAACCCATGATTTTATGGCCTAAATGGTGCGCAAAACCTCCCTTACTTCTGTGAAATTCAGCATAAGGTATAATTTCTCAGGAGAGACTATCATTATTTTATGTGCATTTCAGAGTGTTATTATTGTTGTATTTAGTATGGGAAATCTAGTGCAATTCTTATTTTATACTGTCATGCTGCTAGACCTCTAAAATTAATTCTAGTTTATGAAAGTACTGGAAACCTGGTTTCAGTTTTTGAAGAGAATTAAAAACTAATAAATAAACAGATTTCTAAATATATTAATTTGTTATTATAAATTTAAAACTACAAGATTTGTAGTCCTGAAAGGCTTTTTCTTTTTTGCAGAATAGAGGAAAATGAAAAAGTCTCTGTCAGCCTTTCAAGTTTCTAAAGGTTAGAAAATGCAGTAGGATGCTCTAGAGGGCCTGGAAATCTGAGTCTTTAAAGGGAAAGGAAAGAAAAAAGGTCTATTAGTCTGAAAATTGGACCTCAAGGGAGATAGAATATGTGTCAGGAGACTCTTTTTTTAATACTTTGTTGAACAAAAAGACAGCTGATATTTTAAAGTAGCTTGGCCAGCTCATTACAGTGTGTTAGAGAGTATATTTGTTTTCTGTAACAATAAAAAAAATGTCTAAACACTGTCTTTCGGAGCGTGATTAACAACTATTTCTTTATTTCTCTATAATGTTAATTACTAGGACATGCATAAAAATTGTACCTCTAAGGATCTGATTCTAAACTCATTGAAGTAAAAGAGAGACTTTCATCATTTTTCAGTTAGTTTTCAGTCAGGGTCTATATCACCATCCAAACAAAAAACAATACAACAGTTATGCTGAAAGATAACATTCCTCTCTTTGCTTTTACTGGCCTATTGTGAAATAATTTGAGGTGGTTTTTTTTTCCAATTCTCAACAAAGATAAATTATCGTGATTAATACAATTGGCATCCTGTTCAGCAGGGAAAGGATAAGAGTGTAGCAACTCATTTTTGTTTGCATTGATGTGTTCAGTATTAGAAGTACGAACTTCTCACTAGGGCTGCATTTTTTCTGTAGCAATTTTTTTTTTTTTTTTTTTTTAAATTTCTGAGTCTGACCTGAGTGCAAATTACCTATTCCATCAACACTGGACCTTACCTGACCTACTTTTTTTAATACAAATCAATCTTTAATTTTGTGTTTTCATTCCACCACTATGTGCAGCTCAGAGACCCTGCTGCACTGGGTCCTCTACAAACACACCACGGATATGGAAAGACTTTTACAGTTGTGTGCTGTCCACAGAGGCATGGGAAAATCCTGCTGTGCTGGAAAGTGTAAAACCTCCCTTAACCATCATGAGTTCTATGGGTGCCCAGCCAGTGTACAAATGCCTAACTAGATTCTGGGCTGAATTTAACATGGTCCTCACCAACATCACATGGAAGTGATCCTTCCTCTTTAATCAACCTGTGGGACAGCATCTGGAGTTATGTGTCTAGTTTGGGCTGCCCAATGTGTAGGAAAGACATGCAGGGAGTCCAGTGGAGAGCCAGCAATGTGATCAGGGGCAGGAGAGCACTTGATGAATGAGTGATACCTTAAATGGCTACCTAGAAACAGAGACTGGACAGGAATAAAGGAATAAAGGAGGTATTTATTTGAAAGGCCTTCAGAGGTACACTCTGGGCTCTAGAGGGTCCTGCCTCAGTGCATCCCAAAATGGACAATGACAGCTCACGAGTTCTTCCCACTTTGATATCAGCATCAATTCCCCAAGCAGGACCCAGCCAAGGATGGAATTTCCCCAAGCTTGCCCCCCTCTCCCCAAGATGAAGGTTTGCAGTTGATGGGCCCAGGAGGGTCTGGGTGTCCTTGGAGAGCGAGCTGGAGAGGCTTTGTTACATCTGTGTGAGCATGAGAGAACATGCTCTCTCCAGGGAACTGCAGAGTTACACTGGGCAGTGCAGGATTGGAAAAATATAAAAGTTCAAACCTAAGGCATCATGAGGAGGGGCTGAAGTGGGCTTGCTCAGCCTGGAGAAATCTCAGAAGGCACTTGCTTGCTCTCTACTGCCACGAGATGGGAGACTGTGCAGAAGATAGAGCCAGACTCTTCTAAAAGATCCACAGCAGAAGGATGAGAGACAACAGACACATGCTGCTGCAAATGAAATACTGGGATACAAAAATGTGCATAATGAACATAATGAAACATTGGAACAGGCTGTCCAGAGATGTCCATCCTTGGAGACATTTATCACAAAACTGCATAGGGCCTTGTGTGATCTGATGTGACTCTGAATTTGGCCACATTTGAACAGTAGCTGAGCAAGATGATCTGCAAAGACAAATCATTTTGTCATTATATATAAATGCTATTCTCAAATATAGATTCTGTGTTCAATCTTGTCAATGAAACATGCTTTAAATTAAGGAAGTAATGGCTCTATTCCCTGCTTTTTACTCCTCCCACCTCGCCTCTGATTTTCTTTAAAGACTGGATAAATCCTGTTTAAATTTTGACTGGGTTTTTTAGTTCTAAATAGTTGCAAGCTCTGATAAGACAGTTACGGAAATTTTAGGGGGTTTTCTTTTTGTACCAATCTTGATATATGTTATTAGGAGTAGTAACAAGAAATATAAGAGTGGCTTTGGCTTTATTTAGAAATTGTGGGAAATATAAAAGCAGCTTGTTTCTAACAATGCAATGTATAAAATTCTAATCTAGTTGTAATCATAAAATGTAAATTAAAACTAGGGGGAGCAATTGTAAATTTACTCATTTAATGTGTGATGAGATGGAGCTGTTCTTCAAGAAATAAGTTTTCTTCTGTAAGAAAATAAAAACATCAAATCCCAGAAGACCTTCCTGATGAAGCTGATCTTAAAACACAGCTCTTTTATGTGGAAAAGAAAATTACCCCAGAATTTAAACTAAAAAATCTGTGGTCTTGAAATGTACTGTATTGGTTTCTCCGTGTGCCAAGGGTACTCTGATGCTTCTATAAATGCATCTTAATAATCACATAGATTCAGGGGTTTGCTAGCAGATGGACAATTCTCTCCCAAGGCAGAACAGCCAGCAGTGTCATTATCATCCTTTTTCATTAAGGGATTGTTTAAAAAAAAGTCACAAGCTTTTTTAAACTGTAGTATAAGCTTTATAATAAGTAGTTTCTAGTAAGTTAACTCTACTGAAGCAAATAGAATTCTTGGAATTCTGTTTTCCCAGTAAAATGCTATAATAATTTTTTTGCACTTAGAGAAGCTCTCATGGAGAGTTCTCTGTTGATTTACATGTATATGTTGTTTTATAACACATTGAGTAATGAAAACCACTCAAATAAGTACTTTACTCAAATGTAGGGAGACAAACATCTTAACTCACTCCAGTGCAACATTTAAATTTTGTGCAATGTAGAGCCACTTACAAGGAAAGGGAAAATTTATAAAAACACTGTAAGAGAGGCTTAAAGGCATATTTTCATTCAGGAGCACCAGGTTCTTGAAAAATTTTCTCTTTTCCCTAACCATTATACACATTTTTTTTTTTAATGTGACCACTAAGCGTGTGCTGTCACTAGATTTAAGGTAAATAAACAGTAAGTTCCTTTGGTTCTGGGGAGGCAGAGAAGTAGTGGGAGATAGAACTGTGTCTTGTGAAGTTGGCACCATGTAGGGGATTCAGGACAGAGGAACAATGTGCTCAGAATTTGTTTCTCTTGCCCCACCTCCTTTGTGGAACATGATCTGTTTTCTGCTGCCTGGAGTCCCCTTTGGCTCATCTCTTCTGCAACATATTCTCCTTTTGTGTCTACTAAATTGAATTTTGTATGTAGAAGATAAGGAGAAAATGTCTGATTTTTCCTTGCCCCTCTAACAGCTGATGTCATTTCTTAATGATGAACAACACGTTAAAGAAACCTTACATTTTAATGCTTCAAGATTTTCTTTCACTAGTGGTGGGATAGGGTTGTCTGTTTATTTTTTCTTTTGTTTGATATAGAACAAATAGAAGTAGAAATTCTTTTGTTTGATATCCTCCAAATTCTTTTGTTTGATATACTCCAAAAATAAAATCAAAAAAATTCATATTAGCAGACAGTAAATTTACAATGTAAATAGAATATTAATTTTTCAGGTTATTACCCCAATGAAATCCTAGAAAATGGCTGAATGCACATGGAGCTTAAAATATGAAAGTATTCTTACTAAAAGCAATAAGACTATGTTTTCCTCAGGAAAGAGACATTATTGTTCTGAATTGAAGCAGAGAATTCAGCTCTTCATATAATGAAGTGCTGAAGGAGTACTTAATTTAAAAAAAAAAACGGTTTTGTAGTAAATGTGAGCCATTTCACATTACTCCAGCCTCTCATCTGTCTCTGTTGCTAACTGATAGAAAGAAAGGTAACAAATCAATCTCAGAACTGTATTCTGCTGCTTTTGTGGCCCATTGCTCTTATTGATCTAAAAGATCAATTTAACTTATCACCATGGCACTCCTAATGGTCAGGTGCTTTCTGCCTATAGGAAAGATTTTCTCCAGCCAAATACTGGAGAAAATGAGAGTTAGTCACTTCAGCCAGTTCCCAACTTCCTTTTTCATGCCTCTGGTTTGTCAGATTCTCCAGAAGAATTGTTAGATATGGAATTCACGCTGGGGTTCATGCAGTGAGGTGAGGGGAATTGTTTCCTGGAATGTCTTCATTCTCTCAATACACAAGCTCAGGTACCTCCATTTGCTCTTATTCATCTCCACCCCTGTGGAGGAGCAGTTTTCTGCTGGAGAACAGGGCAGAGCCAGAATGTTCCACTGGGAATGAAGCAACCATGTGATTGTCCCCAGTTGGATTCTTGGCACAACCCTGCAAAACAAGCAGTTTTCTTGTTGTGTGAAACAGACAGTGCCTACCACTCATTAGCACAAATAAGCCTCTGGATATCCAGACCAAAAGCAGTAATTTTACTCCATTGGGACACTGAAAAACTCAAAATTTCTCTCTTTTTCCTCTATCCCTTTATTTTGTCACCCCTGAATGTCACAGATCCAAGTTTTAGTTTAATTTGGTTTTAGTATTAAAAAACCACAACCCAAACCCCCACAATGAAACTACAGAAAAATAATGTTCTAATATTAGCAATGGGGAAGTGAAAAGCTGTATTTTGATGCTCAAAGTGGCTCCTTTTTGATGTTTTAACAGAACAGCTTGACACTGTGCTTATCTGGGAAAAAAAAATTAGGATCAGCAGTTGTTTCTAATTAGAGTAGAATCTGGCTTTAATATTTTGGAAAAAATCCTTCTGAGGTAACATAAAGACCCTTTTTTATTTCACCTTCCTGTTCAGAGAAATATCTGTTACGTTTTTTGACCAAAAAGCAAGGAAGTTAAAATGAAGAAATAACGAAGAAAATGTGAATTTAGGCATTTTCTTCTTTGTGGGAAGAACGATGTTTCTTGGGCTATCATGAGTTACCAGTGATGTCTCACTGCATAGTTCAGGGAATCTTTTATTCAAACAGACACTTTTGAAGGTGGCATGACGTGGGATGATATCTCAGGGTAAACATCCAACCTTTTGACATATATTTGACCATTTTCCTTTCTAGTATCTAATCAGTGTGTCTTAAAATCCTGCTGTGCATTGGGATCAGCACAGATAACATTTTAAAACGTTATAAATCCTTCTTCATATCTAGCCCATATGGCATAATATTTCTGATGAAAACTGGTATATGTGGCACATTCCTACAATGTCATTAATGGCATTCAGATGTGGGATTCAGCTCTGACAAAGTGGTTGTGTTTTGCAAAGGAATGATGGTGTATCAGAGCACATAAAAATTATTAACTTGTTTTCTGGTAGTGTGATCTCGGGTGGGGCTCCCCCCCAGCCTGGACCTGTCATTAAGGCATGTGATAAAGGACAAGAACACTGATGCTAGGGAACAAAATTATATCTGTGGTTATTAGATGACAACTGTGAAACCTTGGCATCAAAGTGCTGTGAGACGGTTGATAAAATCAACTCCCTCAGACATTTGTATTTCATATTCCTCGACTAATATAGAAGCAAAAAACCCCATTAGTAAATTCAGTATTAATTTATTAAAGAGCATCTCCCCTGTGGTTTTGTACAAGTCATGGAGAAGTTCTTTGAAGGCAGCAGAATCTGAACTGGGGATGAGCACAGCCAAGTGGCACTTCTGGTCAGTGACTGTAATAGGAATATTGGGCCTGATGCACTGATCTCAAAAATAGCACCTCTGTGTACCTGTACTAAATAGCTCCAGAGCTACACAAACCTGCAATATAATCCACAACAGATGTTGTTGATGTGATTGATTTAGAGACAGAGGGGTTTACAGAAAAGAATTAGTGGCATTTTGTGCATTTCAATTATAATACTGATGGGTGAAAAAACTTTATACTTAAAAGTAATTTCAACCAGGACTTAGATCATGGCTCTGAGCTGAGCAAAAGAAAGGTGAAATTGTCTTGCTGGTCTTGTGATTATGGTTAAGAGAAGACAGGAAAGATGGATTAAAAAGCAGAGAGGAAAGAGTAGGAAAACCAATGTAATTGTTGAATTGGAAAAGTTTGCAAGACTGGTAGTTTGTCTTCTCTAAGACATAGTTGTATAAAGGTCTGTATTGATGAAGTGAAATAACTCAGTGAAGGAAAAGGATTTGAAACATAGAAATGCTCTTGGTTTTTATCTAGATTAGTATATGCAAATTTAATGTCACCATATTTCCCTCCCTCATCTCCTCCTCCTCCTCTTCCTGCTAGACTGCAAAAGTGTTTAGGTCAAACATCACTTGCCTTCTGGGAAGGGTATCTTACAAGTATCTTTCTTTGACTCATTCTAGCTAAATATGCTGAGATTAAGGAAGATCTTTCATATTGAAACTTCTATTCAGTCATGTTCATTTTGTTTATTGGCTTCTATTTCTTCATTACATTTTTTCCAGTATTTCTTATCAAGTTTTGATTAATCTATTTTGCTTTGGTATGATTTTTTAAATGAATTTAATAGTTTTGTATGTCTCTAATAATTAGAATGGTTTATACATAAGGCAGAATTGTAAGGGGAATCTAAAGGATCTGTGCATGTGACTTTTCATTTCCTTGGGTGCTCATTACACAATTCCTTTGAAATTCTTTCATTAGTCAATCTTAAAGTCACAAATCTTAATTAGAATAACAGGACACCTTTGGACACCTCTTAGCATAGAATACAAAGCATATATTTTTTAATATGAGGAAATTGGGATTTTTTCACTGTGGGGTTCACAAGAAATGTATTCTCTTGACTTCATGTTTCATTTTATGCCCATTTCTGAATTCCATGGGCTAAATGATCATTGCCTTTGCTGTAGGGTTGATCTTCAGGGATGCTATTTAACAACATATAGGATAAATTATTCTTCAGCCTTTTTTGAATGATGGATAAATTGTCATTTAGATTATCATTTTCAACCTTCATTCCTTCTTCTGCCATTGGATAATGAGATTTTTCACTGTAATTATCATTTTCATTACAAAAACCATATAAATAGCAGATTATTTTTTTAGTACTATCTCGGAAAGAAAGGAATGAACAGCAGGACTCATTTTCAGTTCCCTGTACTTCAAAAGAATTGTAATGGATTATTAAAAATAATGTGAAAACAAGCACTTTTTCACAACACTCAACAGAAAATGGTGATCTTTTCCTTTTAGCGCTTTGCTACTGACTCTTCTCCTTGGAGACATTCTGACTTCATTTCTGTCTGCCTCTGGAGTTTTTTTCCTTTATTTTCCAAATTTATTTGAATTTTGCCTGTAAGGGATGCACTGTGAGGAAGGTGACACAGCGAAGAGTATGCCAGCCCCTGTAAGGGTTGACCATGGCAAACTCTTCCTGGGCAGCAACCTGCTGCCAGTATTCTGTCTGCTAGTATTCTTTCTGTCTGATAGTGTTTTGGTATTCTGGGCAGGGAAAGAAAAAGAGAAATCTAATTGGGAAGAGGTTCACTGAAATAATTCAGAAATAACTGCTAAGCAGCATAGAGGTTAAGTGTTAAAACTAGTTTTTAGTTCTAATTTTATGGTCTGCACTGAAGTCAAGTAAGATCAGGTAGTGAAAGATGGAAATAACTATATAGAATTTTCTCAGAACAATTTCTTTCTATTATGTTTGATAAGAACTTTCATTTTTAGAGCTTTTAGATAAACTTAAGTGTCCACATCAAGGTAGAAAGCTACTTTTCATCAGAAATTCACCAAGAAATGTAGGGAGGTTTTTTTAACAGATGCAGCCACAATTCTGTCTGTCCCATTACCAATGATCCAGGAAAATACTCTGTTACATTTCTGAAATACTCTGGTGTACTTTTTAAAATTTGTTAGTATCCAGTTCTCTCTCTCTCAATTGAATTATTCCATCGATCTTAAACATCTCTAAAAATGCAGACATCTGTGTCTGTCAGTCCATTTGTGTTTGATGAGGACATCTAGGAGAGTGATCTTTCTCAATACAGTAATTCTTAATGTTTAAACTTCACTTTCTTAGTTTGGTATGGTTTAATGCAAACAACTCCATCACTTAAAAATAATGACACCAAAAAAAATAATCTCAAACCATTATTTAAAATTAAGAAATAGTTTTAAATAAATTAAGAAGTCTCCATAATAGAAATCTGGTTAAATTTACACTCCTATGGGAGAGAAGAGAGTAATATTTTGAAGCATATTAAATGAATTTCAATTTACAATTCAGAGAAAACTCAGTACTTTGGAATTTTCTGGGCAAATGGAGAAGGGTTTTTATTTTTTTTTCCCTTTGTTTTGTTATTTTAATAAGTGAATGGAAGAGACAAGACTTTGTGTACAGGATTTAATAAGAAAAGGAGGGGAGGGGGGCTAGGGGTGTTAAAAAGATGTTCCTAGATATTTTTGGTCCACTCTTACAGATTGTGTGCTGCTGACCATAATATGTACAAAAAGGAAACTAAGTTCATTCCTCAGAACATACCTGAAATTTTGCTGGTTTTATACCCACTGCATTTGAAAAAGTTAGAATTATAATTTCTTACAAATCTTTAATTTCATCCCCCAGATGCAGAGATTTTTATTATCCTTGCCATTCTTTCTGCAGTATTCTCATTTACTATTGACATCTGTCAATTTTGGTAACCCATAACCTATGGACACTTTTTACATGAGTTCTTAAGGAAGAAGCTTGCAAACTGTGCAGGGCAGGGATCCCATCTTCTTATCCCTTTGAATATTATTTAGACATTGTAGATTCTACTAAAGAAAACCCAACAAACCTAAAATGCATTAATTGTTTTGATCATATTTTAGCTGCAATACAAATTCGTAGCATATCCCACTGAGTAATGAAAAAATAATTTGTAATTCTTATTCCTAGACACAAAATTGGGGCAGATCATAGCAAAAATGATTGTTTGTTTCCTGCTACTGAAATGTTAGACATGTTATCTCAGGCTTCCAAACCATTTGGCCATCAGACAGCAGACTGTTATCTGTTCTGACATTAATCTACTTGCAATGGCTACTTTGGTGCACAGTTTCAAAATGACAACATGCACAGTGCACCATAATTATGTCCCTTTCAGGAATAAGAACTGAAGAAATAACTCAGTAAGTTCTTCAGGAATAAGAACTTAAGAAAGTGTCTTTGCATCCATGGGAACTAAAAATAGCCTTTTTAAAGATGTGGCTGTAAGGGATGTTTCCCAAAGTATCGCATGGGGTTCACAATATGTTTTTAGGAGTGATAAAATGCAGAATCATATGTATGCATAATAGGCAGGCAATATTCAGTCTAAATTCAATCAAGAATGAAATGCTATTACGTGCAAACACCTCCTGGGCTTGTGCAGAAGTAATGGAGCATATGAAATAGATAAAGTGACAGCCAAGAGAGGAAGAAGATATGTGACTTACCCTACAACTTTGTTTAATAAAGCTTTCAACATACATTGTGGTTATAATGTGTTGTTTTGTCTCCATCCAAATCACCTTAGTTTTTATTCCATGCATTTTGTAGACTGTAATTTGGTGATAATGGCTTCTTATGCACAGTTCAGGAGTGATGAACAGGAATAACAGGGTCTGTTAATAAGAGGATGTGCATGTCCTTCCCAATACAGAGATCATTCTTTGAGTTGAAGAAAGTCATATTTTGCTTGTAAGAAACATCAGTAAGTATTCAGTATTGAATATTTAGGGAGAATAAATATGAAAAGGCTGATGGGGAAACCAGTCTGTGTAAGAGCCAGGTGAAAATACCTATTTTCAGCCTTTCCTTACTTGTTACATGCTTATTGCTTCTGTGAAACGTGCTTTGTGAAATCTGTACTTCTTGAAGTTTGTCTTGTGTGTCGTTAGTGGTTTTGATTCAGTGGGTTTGGTCTATGTTGTAAACTTCCAAGCCACACTGCCTGAGGAATGAGCAGATTTGTATTGCTCTGCCTGAGAAGGGCTGCAACTGCAACATGATTCAAGGAGTCAGGACGTGGTCTCCTTTCCCCCTTGCTCTAGTTTGGAGCAATCTGTTCAGACACAGGGAATTTATGCCCTTTTACTCCCCAACGGGAGATGCAGTTGAATTCTCAGATGAATCGTCCATGTTGTCTCAATCTTGTCAACATTTTCAGACTTTTTTATTTCAGTGGAAATTTGTGATGACTAAAAAATTGGAATGCGATACAATCATGGAAAGCATTTTAATATGTATTGTGTTTACTATTTTTTTTAATTCCTTGATTTATCTAAAAGTCAGGTGTTTGGTGACTCAGCAGCAGAGCTGCTAGAAAATACATATTAGTAATATAAATAATATTTTATGCCAACATAGTAACAAATCAAACTCTTCCTGTTTACTCCTGAAAGAAGATCTGTTTATAACACTACAGCTTTCCCTATAATTTATAAAAAAAAAGAAACATCTTGCATAGGATTTGGCATAAATATGAATGAGGATAACATTGTGCTTAACAAATATTTTGAGTCTCACATAACTCCCTATCTGCAATACATCTTTCAGTGTTTTAGGTTATAGAATTTGTGTTTTATAGAACTCTAACAAATGGAAGAATAAATAGATTTTAAGTGGGACTAAAAGAGGGTTTTATCACACTTGAGAGCATAAGGAATGCTTTACTGAGTCAAGTCATCATTCTTCAGTCTAACCCAGGAAAATGTCTCTGGTGGTGACATTGGGGCAGGTTGAACAGGGAGGATGTACCAGCCTGACTGCCTCCTGCTAAATGTCACCCTTATACTGCCCCATCCCTAGCATCCACAGCTCTTGGATTTGGAACATCAGGAGTCCTTGTAGCACTTAGTTTTCAGCCTATTTTTCATGAAGTTGTCTAATCCCTCTCTGAAACTGCTGATTCTCTTGGCCCTCACGACGTCCTACAAGCAAGCTCTGTATACTCAGTACCTGCTATGAAAAGAAATACTTTTTTTTTTCCATTCTAAAAGAGTTACTACAATAATGCAGCATACACCTGCCCACTCTCTTCTGTCTTTAAATGAAATACATATTCAAGAGTGAAGTTTTCATTTTATGTAATGTTTTCAGGTTTCCTAAAACTCTTTTCTAAAGGATTTTGTAAAGAAGACTTTATATATGTATGTATCCTACCTGAACTGGTGGTGAACTAAATCATCCTTCTCTGCATGCTTGTGGGCTTTTTAAAAGAATCCCAGGAATTTCTTTAACAAAAAGCTATGGCAGCTATGGGACACCAGTTTCAAGTCCTGGTGCTGGAGCTGTAGGATTGAGGCACTATGGTCACTTCTCCTGCTGTCACAGCCTCTCAGATCTCCCTCCTCACAGGCAGTTTGTGTCACTCCTGGTAACAAAGCCATCTTATTTTTTAGACATGGAATAAAACTCCTGGGTTAAATTTCAGATTATGTAACTAATCTTGTCTTATTTTAAAGAACTTTTTAGTATATAATAGGATCCCAACACCAACAAAGCACTTCTTTCCTGTATTATTTGCATCTGTATGTTGCACCTTACTATTATTCTGTCACCAAACTTCTGAGAAATGATATGTCAGCTAAAGTAAAACAAGCTCTTCATGTCTTAGCTAAGAAATTTAGGCCAGCATTTTTGATAAAATTAAAAATAGAGAAAATTAAGTGCTAGCCTGCCATTTTGCGCTGTCATTCCATAAAACAAATCATACTACAAAGAAACTACAATGACAAAGAGAGGCCAATTTTAATATCTAAGCTAACTATGAGGAAGGAATAATTTAGTAATTGTTCTTATTACTGGCAGTCTTATTAGAGACAGTCTGCAGGTACTGTTTCCCATCCTTCTTGTTCTTTCTTCATTGTTATCAAGTAAAAAAAATAAAAGTTGAAAGAGCATTAGCTCTAAGAAATACATGTGATCATGGTTTTATTCAAACCATCATTAGAAGTTCTATGGAAAATTATGCTATAAATTAGCACAGGTTTCTATTTATTCTCTGTGTTGGTTTTTATACTTGGTTTTTTTTCACAAAGGAAGGGTAAGTGTAATAAAAAGATCTGAAGGAGATTTGAAAGTCTGTTCATTCATTGCAGGTCCTTAAATATAACTACTAATGCCCATGAGGTTTCTTGAGCCAGTTCCTGAGTATTATAGCTGAAATTCATGAGCTGTCACATCAGAATTCATATTGAGTTAGATAAGAACGATGTAACACCAATAACAAAGTTAGCATTGTTTGTTTATTGTCTTTCACACAGAGACCTTCTGCCTTGAAGCTGTTAACATAAGTATTAGTGCTAGAACAAACCTTTTTTCAGACTATTGCTTCAAAAGTTTCAGTGACTGCTTTATTCTGTTTAGGTAAAAATGTTGAGGCAAAATAAGTTTGCAAACTTTATGGCATCTGCAAGAATAATCTCCATCTTGTATAACATTACAGAAGAGAAATGATCTATAGGTTTGAAACTCTTGTTTCCATAAGGGGATAACAAACACTGTGGATAAGAGTACAAAAAGCTGTTTAGACTCTCTGTGATGGATTGTAGTCCTTATCCAAATATTGGCTACTGTTTTATATTACTTGTATGTATATATGTGTGTGTGAACAGTTGTGCATGCATATCTATATTTTAGATACGTGTGGTTTTTTTCCTGGTAGAAGATGTAACGAAGACCACCATCAAAATAAATAAAAATAAAGCATCAGGCAGCTAGAAGGATTGGTAACAGCAAACTCTGAGCAATAGCCTAAGTAAGAAGTGACTTCAAGGTTCACTTTGAAATAGTGAACAAATATCTGAAAATATTCTTCCAATAAGAATACTAGGAAATACATGCAAGAATAAATTATGGACAGTTAGTACAGGTGTCCTCAGGCTGCTCCATGAAGTTGTTGCAAACCACTTGTGCCTTTTTAAAGAAAATTACAAGGAATATGCAACAATGGAGAGTTGACTCTGACCTCTTTCTCTCCCGTGCACACACATACATACACAGATGTTGTAGTACTGCAATATTGTGGATGTGTCTTGATTACAGACAGGCTCACTGCAGCTGTTTTAAATGAGATAAAGCTGGGGAGAAGATGCAGCAACTGGTAAGTAAGTGGTTCTGTATTCAGTCAGGTGAGACTCATCAGGTCTCATTAACTCAGGCTGTTCCTGGAAGGCTCTGTACTGCTGAGCTGGCCCCAGAAATCACACAGCTGTGTTCACACCACGCTCTGTGTGCATTAGTTAAGTCTCTCTGACCTAAGCTAGTTCTTTCCTGGATCGGCTGTAGAGCCTCTTCACTGTGTTGTATTTAGTCCCAAACTGGGGCTAACTCATCCGTAGGTAATTGAGGATTAAGTGTCTTTCTGGGGTGTGCATCTCAAATATCAGTTAGCTCCTCTCTTTCACATCACTGCTTTTCCTACACCTCCAGCCCTTCCGTCTGAAACCTCTACCCTGCTGTTCCCACTGCCTCCTGTTCCCCAAGCTTCACAAACCTGCCTTGTGCTCAGTCTGAAGCATTCCTGCACAGGTGGGAGGTGAATGGTTCAGGGAGCAGGGTGGGTACAGCTGTCCAAAAACTACCGTTCCCTCTCTCGGGGAATGTACATCCATTTTCAGTGGTACACCTGAGTCTGGGCACCTAAGTTCTTGGGTTAATGCTGCTGTGGCAGTTTCTGCTTTTTTTCCCCTTTTTTGTTCAGTATGAGTAATGAGTATGCTCATGCTTTGTGGCTTTTTAGGGTTTGAGAGATTGTTAATCTGTGGACAGAGATTCGATTTGGAGTTAATTCAATAAGCATGCCCTCAGCCAGAAATTCTCTGCAACTGCGTGCAAGTGTAGAAAATTCTCTTAATGTATCTCTTATGTGACTTCAGTTGTTTATGGAAGGGAACATTTCTCCAAGATAGTAACTTGTATGATCTGATTTCCATATGCAATGTCTTAGGCTGTGGAAGACAATTTGAAACATTTTCCTTTGATCTACGGTGACATTAGAAAACAATAAACCACCAACCCTCCAGAGAACAACCTTGGCATACATGGTGAATCTGTTATAATTATTTGTTATCTCTTAATGCTGGCACATCTGCAGCAGTGAGTAATTAAAGTTTGAAAGGAAGCTAAAATTTTAAAACTGATTACAGTCTTTGCAGTTTTTCAGAACTATATTTGAGTTTGGGTTATTTTTATTTTGTTTTGAAGAAATATAGACGTCATATTCAAAGAAGTTAAAGTGTCCTTTTATACTTATATTAGTCTATACTTGGAATACAGACTAAGAAGATATGATATCACAGCAGCTATTCCACTGTCAGGAATCTGTTTAGGGAAAAAAAAAGAAAAATTTCTGACCACATGTCTTCTCTGTTACTACATTCTTAATGTCCTACACCAGTGCTATTAGTGTTGCACTTCTCTGGCATTCTCTCTCAATTTCACCTTAATCAAAATGACAATGTGTAACTTCAGGTATCTGTACACCAACAGCTGCCATCCTCCATTCCTCACCTACCCATCTTCAGTAAGGCAGCTCAGGCATTTTGCATTTCCATTGCCAGCTTGCTTCTGTTGCTTTTCCTTAGAGCTATGTCCCTGTTGTGCCTGTCCTCTGGCCCTTCTTGGCATAAGGCAGAGGCTGAGAGCAAAAGGAAGGTCCTGGGGGTAAGTTGGCATGGTGGCCTCAGTGCCACTACCTCACCAACTAGACATGGTCAGCCAGTGGCACCTCCACAGCCCTGGAGACCCTTCCTGAGGAAACAGCTGGTACAGAGTTTAAGGACCTGCTAAGGCACATCTCCTAAGCTTGTTGGTTTTGTTTTGTTTTTAACCAGAATAAATTATGCTGTCATGGATAAATAAACTGATGTTGCTTTTAGCTGGTTCATCAGCACTACGGGATAATGGCATCTGTTCAGTCTTAGGTGTAATATTTCTCTTTTATTTCTTAGTGCAGTTGCTTCATCTTGTTTCAGCCCAAGTTTCTAGAGAGTTCTTCAAATCCCTTGGACATGGCTACAATTCACATCTTTGCATTTTCTAGTGCTTGGAATGAAGGTATTTAGAAAGATACTCTGGAGGCATAAAGTAGAAGCAAAAAAAATGGTAGATTCCTAAACTCAGTTTTCTTTCGTTAATAATTAATAGCTGACAAAAAAAAATTGCTTTCAAATGTAGCTCTCAAGAAAAATAACTCTTACTTTTTCTGTTTGGTGGAAAAAGCCTCTGGAAAGAAGTCTGTCTGCATATGTAAATGTGTTAATTTTCAAGAGAAAAAAAGGAATAAGGTCAAAAAGTTGAATAAGAAAAAATTGCCAAGATAGATACATTTTTCAGTTCCATAGACTGTAAAATACCTCCCAGTTTTGCAGGCTGCTATTTGCAAAAAACAGTGACCTCAGTCTGGAGTCCTTCCAGGATTCAGCTCTTGAAGAACGGCTTGTCACAATCTAGCATTTCCATAGGGAGATACAAATCATTAATTTTTAAAAATATAACACATCTGAGAGCTCTTGTTTCCACCTCCCAATATGGCCTTTCAGTAGCTGACTTTGTTATGGTAACAGGGAGGGGGAGAGCAGGAGACAGGGTCCAGATGCATCATAACAGCCTCCCAGTTAATTTGGGTTCTCCACCCTGGAGAACTGACTGCATCAATCCTCAGATAAGCCTCTACATGGTGTGACATTATCTTGCACCTTCCTAATTTAGTGCGTAAAAAGGGAAATATCACGTATCAGACAAGGCCAAATTGTCAGGTATGTTAAACTTGGAAATTATTATTCCAGAATTTTATGTATCTCTCTGTACTGTGCTTCGTGTCAAATTACGTGTCAGTGCTACTAAGGTGAGAAACACTTTATTGGCATTGGAAAGTTACTATTGAGTGAAAATCTGAAAATCAAATTGGATTAACTGATAAAGATGACCACCTTTCACTAGTGAGTTGTTAGCAGCCAGTGCCATAAGCCTTTGGGTTTAAGAACTGCAGACTGTGAATTAAAAAAAAAAAGCCTCTCCTGTTGCAAAGCAGCACTAGAAAAATGGATGACTGGATGATGTACAGTCATTCCATTTTCAGTTATTTTCCAGCCTGACTGACACCATTATGGAACTGCATATAGTGAATTTATGAATGTGGTCAGAATTTTTTACACAAAGCAGTGTGCAGTATAGTTTATTGTTAAGCTGAGGCTCATCTTTTGTAGTACATGGGAGAGCAAGCACATGAGAATAGTCTAGCAAAGACCCAGCCACGAGTTTATTTCCTTCTGGAACTGAGGAAATACTTTGTCTATAAAATGTTTATATTTTACAAACATAACAGGAACTAAGTGTAAATAAAAATACACTTCAAGATACAGTTTCATACCTATTTTCATTCCAGTGTCCCAGGAAAAATTGAGTGGCTGAAAAACAAGTTGTGTTCCTCCAAAGCAAGAGAATTGCAGCCATAAAACAATAGTTTCCAATACACAGAAAATCTTGTTTTTGGAAAATATGTCAGTGTTTCCAAAGATAATAGAGAAGAATATTTTCATTTCGACTTTTAATATTGTCAGGAACATTTATTATATTTATAAGTGTGCTGTAATATTATCTCAAGAAATCCTCTTCCTCTGTTTTGACCAGATTGTGATACTCAAGCTCATTGCCCCTCTGGCCTCACTTACAGAATAGGAATCAGAGGAAGGTCATTATTTTTGGTATTTTATTAATTTGTTTCCATCTTTATTATTGCAAAAGCCCACTGTAAAATCTCTATCTATACCTACTCATGTATCACCATGCATGTGTACATGAATAAACATACAAAGCAAAGGTTTTTTCCATTTTTATTATTGTATTGTCAATCTACTTTATCAGTGATTCTTTCTTTTCTATTTATATTAGCTACATTCCTGAAACTGTCATTCAGGTAATAAAACTGTATTTTCTGAAAAACAAAAATGCTAATTTTTCTTCCATTGGAGTAGCTTTGTGTGGCTCCTCTGCAAGCTACTAATCAATGTCTCTACTTTCTGCCCCAAGCAATGTTTACAGATGAAATACATTAACTGTTCATAGTAAGAGTTCTTCTTTTCTGAACAAGAAATAGCTCCAGTTGTTTGCTTAAGTTTATGCTTAAGCACCACTCTCAGTGAGAAATTAATTAAATACATTTAAATTATATCTGTGTGAGGGAGGGGTACCAAGTAAGACTGATACTGATTTGAGGAAACAGGTGTTGAAAATTCAGCCACAGAGAAACTGGCATTATAGGGGAGTTCAATTTTTTTTTTTTAATTTCTCACAAAAATTATAGATTTCAAGGTCAGAAAGAACAAGTATGTTCATATACTATATATGAAACCACTCCACGGGATTTTACATAGGGATTCCCCTTTCCTACTCTTCCAAATTTTGTCTATTACAAAGAATATATTATTTTTTGAATTACACAGTTCTGTCAATAATTTCTTGTATTCCTTAGTCATTTACTCTGTATTTAAATGTACTGACTACTAAGAATTTGCATCTTTTCTGTTTAAACTTTACTGTCTTCAATTTCCAGCCGATACAGCTTTTCAATTCTATTGTTTCTATAGTTAATAATTATTGTATTATCAGAAAACTGCTTCTGTAGCTTGTAGCAGGAGCAAATTTACCCTTTGCAGCAAGACGTATTAACAAAGGGGCAGCACCATAAAATGACAGAAAAATCTAAAATGAGGCATAATTGCATAACATAGATGCAGCACACCCTTCACACTCCTGCCCAGTTGTGCTGGTGCTCAGCTCTACAGTAGTGCTGTTTGCTGTGCTCCTTTGGTTTGGCTTTTGTGGAGAACTGGTTAGCTGACAGAAATCATGTAGACCTGTTCTGATGGCTAAGCAGGACCTTGGGAAATATCATACTCAGCTAGGTTGAGAAGTGGAGGAGGCTGAGGTACGATGCCCTGGACTGCCGCTAGTAGTTGGATAACAGGGAACTTGCAGATAGCTTGTAGTTAGCTAGACGTGGGAAAATGAAGATGTAAGTGACCAGGAATGAAAAACTAAAGGCAGGGTTAACAGTTAGAAAGATATCCAATAGAATAGTTAGACTACAGAATATGCATTAGCCTATTATGAACTGTATAAGTATGCTGCGCCTTAATCAATAAATCGAAGCTTGCTGATCACTCATACTGAGGAATCCGAGTCTTCCCTTGCCGTGACAAGCTTTTGCCCCAGCGTAGAAGCCCTTCTAAGATATCCTGCAGAAAATGCAAAATCCAGTACCCATCTTCACAGTAAGCCCTCCTTCACCTGCCTGCTGTGAATGTGCCCTTTAATCTGATGGGTGCTGTCCAGCAGAGTTTTGAAAGGTATTCACTGGAAATACAGGACAGAGAGATGCTGCCTATCCCTGTTCCCTCATATATTTTCCAGAGGAGAAGGCATCCCTCCAGTCAGTGACACAGCTGCTTTCAGTGTGTGCCCTTGTGGCCAAGAAGGCTGAGAGTATCCTGGGGTGCCCTAGGAAAAGCACTGCCAGCAGGACAAGGAGGGTGACCCTGTCCCTCCACTCAGCCCCAGTGAGGTGTATCTGCAGTGCTGGGTCCAGTGCTGAGCTCCTCAGGACAAGAGAGACATGGAGCTCCTGGAGTGGGTAAAGTGGGAGGCAAGAAAGATGATTTAGGGACTGCAGCATCCCTCTGATGGGGAAAGGCTCTGGGAGCCATGTACACGTTTCCTTCCTTCCTTTGCTGTTAATGAAATATGAACATCAGAATTTTTCAGGTTTCTGCCTTCGTCTTCTGTGTTATTGTTGGCTGTAATTAAGTACATAGTAACAAAAATGTGGAGGAATAAAAACTAGAAGTAAATCAAACGAAGAGACAAGCACAACCAAAAAAAGCAATAAAAATGGAAAAAAAAATAAAGGCAGAAATACAGTTCTGAGAGTAAAACCTTTCTAAATATATCAGAAAGGTTTAAGTAACAAAACTAGACTTGTAACTTCATATGGCTCTCATCTTTTGGTGTGAGATGAATGAGATATGAATAAAGATCCAAGTTACTTGAGTTAGGCTAAAGTTATTTCAGAATTATTTCAACATTTCTTATCAGATAGGGTAAATAAGAAACAAGTTCCCTTTCCCCTGCCCCCTACCTCCACACACAGAGCTAAATAATATTAAGCTCACTATAAGAAAAAATTGTGAAACTGTTTTTTCTTTTTCAAAAGCGAAGCCAAACAAACCAGATTAAATCCTCTTTCTTCACTTTACATTTGTCTTGAGAAAGAGATTTAGTTTCCTAAGGTACTAAAAGAAAACTTACCTGGCAACTTATGTTGTACCAATGCATTTTATTCTCCTTAATTGTTATTCACTTGCTATTACTGGAAAAACCATCCAATAAAGGTGATCAAAGATTTCCATAGGATCTAGTAGAAACTGAGGAAGTCATTCCATGGGGTTATTTTACAAGCATAAAATTGATTCAATCTAATAATTTCCCTGTAAAATTGGATAATTTGTGAAGCATCTTTAGTCAAGCTATTAGCTTTCCTTCTCCACAAATGTTAGTCATTTTCTTAGATTAAAAAAAATCAAAAAATATTGGTCTGTTTTGCTTATATTCATAATATAAAATTATGTTTTCTCAATACTATTTTCCTTCTGTCAAAAAATGTTATAAAGAACTGATAACTTTGCTTTTGAAGTTCATTGGCAAGTATATAATCTGAAAAAAAACAGTAAAGACTAAAGCTGAACTGAAGCTCAGTGTTCTTGGTAATACACGTTTGTTAAGTGCATTGGAAAAACCCTTAATTTGAAAAACGTTAGCTATAAAGTAGAAATAAGGTAGTAAATTTTGCAAATTCACATTCTACAAATGGCAGCTTTACACTGAGAGACTTCAGTTCTGCTGACTGATACAGAAACTGGGGAAGATCTGTAGCTCCTAACGCCGGTTCCCAGCTATTAAGTTATTTAGTGGGATGAAAGGATGTCAGACACCTTGGAATAATTTTGCTTGTTTGTTTAAATGCTCATACTTCACTGCAAGAAAAACTAGTATTGGACAGCCACATCGTTTGGGGGTAAGAGGCTGTGATTCCATACACAGTTCACATATACTCAGATTTATTGTGGGAGCTTCAATCCTGTTTCAGTCTTGAGTTCTTACATGTGATTTATCACTGTGTTGTAGTTGAATGGATCTCATTATAGCCAAACACCCAAATCTTTAAATGTTGTTCTACTTGTTACAGATACATCTTTAGCTTTATTCTTTTTTTTTTTCCCTGTCAATGGCTATAGTAGAGCAAAATTCCTTTTATCACAGAATGAATCATTCACAAGCCATGTTAAACTGTAATCTTTTTCTAGTCTTCTTTCCATCTTCTCCATCCTGTCTGCTGGATGGACTCCAGTGCAGTCCATCAAGGCCTCTGAGTTATAATGAGCAAGCTGCTGATGGTTTGATCCTCTTGATCTGCTTCCAAAGTCCTTTCTCACAGACAAATGGGGAGCAGGGTGAGAGGGAGCATGAGAGTTATCCCAGCTCCCACCATCACCATCACCTTACTTTTTACCGTCACCTTACCTTACCATTACCATCCTTTTTGGTTCAACACATGGAGACTCAAATTAAGTAGTCCCCATTCTGTTTGGTTTGATTAGTGTGCATCAAGAGAGTGTTGCATGTTTTGCTTTTATAACTTCCTGGCATGGTCTGGACTGCCTAAGTCGTAAAGGAGCATTTACAATGCCACCAACATAATTGAATGAATGATTGTCACNTGATCTGCTTCCAAAGTCCTTTCTCACAGACAAATGGGGAGCAGGGTGAGAGGGAGCATGAGAGTTATCCCAGCTCCCACCATCACCATCACCTTACTTTTTACCGTCACCTTACCTTACCATTACCATCCTTTTTGGTTCAACACATGGAGACTCAAATTAAGTAGTCCCCATTCTGTTTGGTTTGATTAGTGTGCATCAAGAGATTGTTGCATGTTTTGCTTTTATAACTTCCTGGCATGGTCTGGACTGCCTAAGTCGTAAAGGAGCATTTACAATGCCACCAACATAATTGAATGAATGATTGTCACAAAAAAACACACAAAAAGTTCTATGATGCTTTTTCACGCATCACATGCAACAGCTGATAAGCTGTCACTGGTGGCTTTCCCACAGCATCACTGATGGAGCTGATATATTCTCCTAAACAGCAATGAAAGCTGCTAAGGCAGTTCATGTGGTCACCCTAACTGGACATAAAAGTACATGCTTAGGAAAACTTGCACTGCATAAAGCACTTGGGNGGCATGGTCTGGACTGCCTAAGTCATAAAGGAACATTTACAATGCCACCATACAATGCCAACATAATTGAATGAGTGATTGTCACAATTCTGATTTCCCTGACAGGCACCAGTCAGCTATCAGCATTGCTAAATAGTTACTCTCGATCTTCATATTTTCCTAAAACTTTGCATGCTTTGGAGGGAAAACACAAAACAGTTAATAGTCAAAAGAAAAGTTGTTTCAAAAGAGAAAATTCCGCTGCATTATATTGCTTTGATTCTTTTGTAATTTTATGTTTAAATATAGAGAGTATGTAAATGACCATTTTCTCTCATATTCTCTTCCTACTTAGTGACAAGAAAACAAATTCAAATTGTGTTTGGGAGGAATATCTTAACAAAGCCAATTTTATTATGCAAATGAATTGTAGGTGTTGCATATCTTCATTTTCTGAAATTGTTAGCAAGTTTTTTACAAAGCTTTTTCTCTTTCTAGGTGTATGTATATAGCACATTATATTTAGAGAACCAATCAGCCACTAGAAACTTAGTTGTTTTAAGTAAAATTTTTCTTGACTCTACATTTTGGAAGTTATCGGTTCATTTTTTGTTTCAATTTAAGGTTTAGACTTGAAAGTTTTTCAAAAGGTAGGCAAATCATTTCCTCAACAACTATTTAATGGAATTATGCTTTTCCTGAGGATATCATGGTGAGTTAGTTCAGAAGAGCAAATAGCTTTGTAGGACAAGAAATATATCTTCCTTCTCCCTTACATTCTCTTATTAATCATCCACTTGTGCTCCTGTGGTTCACTGGTTCGTTTCATTAAACAAGGCTGGGAGTGGGCCAAAACTAATCATCCCAAACAGTTGTGAAGTTGTAATCTTCAACCATGGGTTGTTAATGACAAAAAAGTGCTTCCAGTTGCTCTTAACATGGAAGATCTTTTCTAAATCGCCGTTTTGCCCAAACATAATTTTTTGGGGTCACTCATGATTCGCATTCTTATACTTAGCGTAAAATAGATAACAAACTATATTTGACTGGAAGCATGTAAGGAGCAACCTCAACTCTTGTTGTTATGTTTGAATTCAGCAAAGAGGGATGAAAAGTCCTGGCTTTAGTGTGAGAAAAGCTTCTTCAGATGTCAAAGAGTGAACACCCATAATCAGCACTAGTAAATGATTAGTCAAATGTGTAAGTCTTGGTACCAAACTGGAATTCAGCTATTCCACTTTGATAACACTTGTCATAAAGTCATGGAAAAAAAAAATATAAAAAGGACTGGATAGATTTAAAGATCCTTTTACAGAAACCATCATGGCCAGAGTCACAAATATGCAGGCTGTAGCATGCTGTACATTATAAAGCTAGAAAATATTTTAATTCTCAGTCTCAAACCTTCCAGTCCCACCAAGAATTTGTCACAGTTCACCTGTTTCAGTTTGTCAGTTTATTTTTTAGCAATTTTTATGCAAGTTATTTAAGTTGCTGACTTGAACAATTTGTTCCATACCTCAACACCCATTTTGTGTAAGAAAATCATAAAAGTTAGGAACCTGAAAATTGGATTTTTCTTTTGAGCAGCTGCTGTCCGCAAACGTGGAAAGATTGTTAAAAGGGAATAGCATCACTTTCTAACAAACTCTAGGTAGGTTGGATGTATCTCATTACTCATTATCATGCATTACTGTGCTACCACCAAGCATCATTATGTTGGCATTCATAGATATATGGAAGAAAAATAAAACCTCTTTTGGGGTTTAAAGATGTGTTTGTACAACCATGCATGTCAATGGTCCTTCACTGTTGACCTACTCATGTGGAGTTGCATTTATAATTAAACAAAATTTCTATAATGTTCTGGAGAATACATTATTGTACCTTTACAGAGCACTAGAAAAGTGTTGGTAGAGACAAGAAGTTGTTTATTAAAAACCCTGCAGCTTTTAGTTTAACTGGCTCCCTAAGTCTTTGTACTTGTACTTTTGGTGACCTAATGGGGATTGGATAGATTTCTGTTTCATTTATTTTGAAAGTAGTTTAATTATAAATTTCATTTCTGTATTACCCATTTTTATATAGCACATTTGTTTCCGTGAGCTGACATTCCAAATCAGAGGCATCTGGTCTGCTGCATCTGCTGTGCCTCCACCAGGGTGCCACTATTAATGAGTTTTTATTCCTATGGCTGTTGTAACAGTAGCTTCTAATAGTTTGCACTTATTTTTCTGTTGAGGATCCAGTTTTACAACCTTAAATACTTGGCTGAATTCATAAAAGTTTTTTAAACTATCGCCAGATATTAATTGCTTCTGATTTTGGTTTTTGGGGTTTTTGTTCATTTGTTTTAGATCCTTCAGCTAATACTTTAAAGCTATTCAATTTTTATTTTTCCCAAAAATCATATTTAGTGGTCTTTTAGTTTGTATTCTTCAAAGCACTGCTCTTCCTAGCATAATTAACTGTATTTTATTAACCCAGAAAATCAGCTTGTATGATCAGTTTATCCAGTCACAGAATATTTTTCTGAATATGTTAATGCTTTAAGTGGAGCTCAGATGTTTTTCTTTATTTTCATGCTACAGGATCACAGGAAGAATTAGGAATGGTGTGTTTTAGTAGCTACTTCTATCCAAGTTTCCATCAGGGTTTGGTACATACACTGTAGGTACCATGTGGAACATGTATTTGCTAAGTCTTTAAGATTGTACAAATTGGTAAAACTAGACCAATAAACATTTTAACAATTTTGTAATTCTAACTGATAAAATTCTGCTGAATAAAATAGGACATTGCTTGGGTAATTTCCCAGACATTTTGCATTTAATCGAGGAAAAATATATTTATTTGAGAAATGCTGCTTTTAACAAGGGTAAGAAAATAAACCTGTTTTATAATTATGTATTATTGTCTTATGAAAGGTCCAAGAATCTTCAACTCTGTTTATAGTGTTAAGTGTTTAAGAGTGTCCTTCTGGACCTTTAAAAAAAACACTCTTGTGCATCCAGCAGAAAATAATTTTATTCACATTAAATGGCAGAGGGAAGGCTGTCCACACAATCCATACAGGGATGAGATGTTTATGGCCCTGAGGGAACAGCAGAACTAGCAAGACTCACTTTAAAGAGGCATTTCTAGTTTTCCTGAATGTCCAGTTCAGGAATTGCAGGTGTTGGGGGTAAATCCTTTTGTGAGCCCTTGGGCACAGATCAACTCCACTCCCTCATTTTGGTACTGAGCAAATCCTTTCTGAGCTGTCCTTACCTAGTGCTTCATTTTTACTGGGTTTCATATAATACCAGCTTTCTTTTGTGGTACAAACACAGCATTAAATGTCTAGTTGGAGACTCAGGCTGGATCAGATAAATCATTCTGTTTGAATATTCCAGTATAAAATTTTATTTAGGAAACATAAGAAAGTCATTGTTGGTATAAGACCTTAGAATGACTTAATTTGCTTTTCCTCTTCTAAAGATTTTCTAGGCAGGGAAGGAGAGAGAAAGGGAGATGTTACTTTGGAACTCACAGAATTATCTGAGCCTGTTATGTGTGTTTTAGTGTTCTTTCTGCACCGTCCATTTTGGCAATATGTGTAATACAGATGTTGTTTGGCTGCACTGGGATTGCTTTTCCTATTGTAAAATTCATGTCACTCATTAAATTGTCTTCTTAGAAAATGGAGTTTAGAAGGCACATAGATATCTAGAGGTAGCAACTGGATCAGTAGATTTTATTTCTCTTTCTAAGGAGAGACTTCTAATGAGAAATTTCTTCTTTGCTTAATTATTCAAGCTGCTGTTTTAACAGCATGTCTCTGTATGCAATTCAATCAGTATACAAGTGAAAAAATACCATCCAAACTTTTAGGTATGACTTTAGGAAGCCAGTTATAATAGATTTTCAAAGAACCTCTGGTACAGAAGTTTAAGGCAAGAATTTCACAGGGTGTTGCTAGATGTGTATCTTAAAAATTACCTTTATTTCCTGAAGCATTTGTAACTGAACAAAATGAAACTCTGTGGAGCTTTTAGTTTGCTTTTGATAGTACATGCTGTAGTTACTGGAAGCTATATTCTGATGCTCTTTTGTTAATCTTATTGAACAGAAAATGGTATTAGGTCTTTATTTGTAACCTTCAACTTGGTGAAAATTATGCAACTGTAGCCTGAAGTTGGAGGATCAAATTTAAGATCAGACTCACACGTCTTTTCTATCCAGAACAGTCAGGGAATAGCACCTTTTTAAAATCAAGTATGATTATTTAGAACAAAAGCATTTTAAGAAGAGGATACTCGTAAGACAATAAAATACTCCAGACATTTTATCAACAGCCAGGTGAGAATGCTCACAGGTTATCTAGCCAGTGTCTATGTAATCAACCTGAAAAGCAGAAATCCTTCTCTGGCCTTTTTTGCCAGCTTGGAATCTGTTAAAGTGTACCTACTAACTATCTGACAGCACACTGTTCTGTTCTAATGAGTAAAAGTTGTAGGCAGAAAAAAGAAAAGAAGAAAGAAAAAGAAAAAAAGTAATTTGTTCATAGTTTTGTAATAAATACTGCTACTTTCAACTCCTATGACTGGGAAATGTAATGAGCATCTTTTCTGGAAATTGCACAACAGGAGACTGAAGTGTCTGAATTTGGTCAATGTCTTTTAAGTGCATATTTGGATGCTTCTCATGTGAGAAATGATTGTGCTGATTTCTTGTTTGCTCTTCCCTAATCCTTCAAAATAAGTTAAATATATGCATAAATCTTATATGTCTTACATTCCTTGAGTTTTCATTTTCATTTTATCTAAAGCTATTGTACTTTAGGTTTTATTGCCTTCTAAATACCATGCAGTTCATCTTTTTCCCTGTGAGAAACTCTAAACCCACTTCTTACTTTCTAGTCAGATTGTCTGGGCTTTATGTATTGGTTTGAGTAGCATATAAATTCTTGTGATTGTTAATTATTTTTCTGCTAGGTAAGAAGTAAGGACAGAAAAAAGTGACATTAGCAGTCTTGCAATGGCTTTTAACCAATAGATAATAACTAAACAGCCTTGAAATATTAAAAAATAAACAGAATTTATTAGATTTTATGAGTTAATAGGAAAAGCCTGCCTAATCTGGCAAGACTGTAAACCCTTTTATCTTCTTTTTAATATACACAGTAAAACTTCAGATAATATGGAAAAATAGTGCCCTTCTATATAGTTTTATAGAAGAGAATAGTGTATCCTGCATAATTTGATGTGTTAAAAATGAAGAATGATTGTTATTTTGTATCTAGTTTTACAGGGTCTTTTAAAATTATTATTGCAAGTTATAATTGTTATTTTTAAATTGATAACAGCAATATTTAGAAGATCTACACCAAATTCTTTGTATGACTTGAAAAAACAAACAATCTTTTTCTTTGCACAAAGTCCCTATATGTGGTCTTCCTAAGAGCTCTTTTTGCTTTTTTCTTAATTTTTTTTTTTTTGTATTTGTGTTCAACTAGGCAATACTACAGGATCTGGAGCAAAGACGTCCCCAGCTGGATGAACTCATAACTGCAGCACAAAATCTGAAAAACAAGACGAGCAATCAAGAGGCCCGGACAATAATTACTGACCGCAGTAAGTGACAATTCTGCTAAAAACAGCATTTCAACAAACATGGAAAGTGTTGTCATGTCTAATAAGCATAGCGTTCTGCAGATGCTCTATGCCTTTAGAAGAGAAGGAAAGTTCCATCAGGTGACAGTCCTCACACAGATTTTCCAAACTGCACCTAGAGGAAAGGTCAGTGAAAGTCAGTGATCCCACATTTCAGGTTCTTCACCTTAACTTCATATTGCTTGTCTTCATAGTGGAAGGATGTTGTACAAAATACACGAGCGCTGAAGAGAAAGAAATACATTTATTCTTACACATGGAGAGAAAAGAAAGAATTCACAGAGTATAGCCACAGGCTTGTAAGAAGCTTTCAATTCCATCCCCCACAGTACAGCTGCAGGCTCTTCTTTCATCTCCCCTCAGCTGACGCACAAGTCTGACGATGCTCTGCATTACTCTGTGTTATTTCTTCACTTCTGTTTTCCCTTTCTAGATTTAACCAACTAGCTGTGCCTGAGGTGGAAAAATTATTACATTAAGTTTTAGAAGGACTCTGTAGAAGACATAGTGTTGTCACCCTTGAGAGCTTGCATGTCTTTATACCCCTCACTATAGAATGAAACACGCTCTCAAGGTCATGCTATAGAAGCAGCCCTTATGACAGACTGCTATATATCTTCAGTTATTATCTCAAGTTTTCAGGACTAGAAAGTAAGAAAAATGAATTTTTTATGGTCCTCAAGATCTGCTATGGGGCTTAAAGGAGACCCAGGCCAAGTGTTTTGCGTGTGGACAGAGACAATTCGCTTTAGGTGGATGAAAACAGTTCTGTACATCTTGGCCTTGAGACCAGGGCTGCTTCCTAAAACTTATGACTGTGAGGGTGTCAATGTAGGCTAAATTTTTCTATCCCCATAATTACAAACTTAACATAGCTATATGCACATTATCTCTTTATTCCATCAGGTAAGTACATTTCATATTATGTCCAAATCACAATGCATGGTTGGACCACATTGTTGGTAGTTACACATATAAATGCTATTTAGAGTATGTCCCTATGTACAATAACATTGTTAAACTATTGTTGAAACATGTTACCTAGAGAAGGAGAAGCTTTATGGTTTAATTAAAGTTTGAGAGGGAAAGGATAGAGCTTATATCTTACACAAGAACCTGCTCCTATTGGACATGCAAATTAGTTTTAGGATCACCTACTTGTTTGAATTCACATGAATTGTGTACATATACTTTAACTTTACAGTGCTTATTCAAAACCAACACATGTAGTACTCCCATCAGTGTTTTGTAGTATGTTTTAATTTTTAATTGTGATACAAGTCTTCTGAAGTTAAGAACTGTAGACTTACAAAAAATGCAAGCATAATTCCTATATGCCCTCATGTGAATTGTATGCATGACTAAATTCTGTTCTGTTGGAAAAGTGCACTTCACTTTAAGTGAATTTGCCTTCTAAGATAGATTAAATGCTTCTTTCTCATACAGAAAAGGAGAACAGCTATCAGACTGCAAATCATGAATGAGTATGTGGTAACTCAACTATATTACAGCTTGTGTCTGTGGCTAGTAGTGTGGTAAATACATTTTTCATTATGATTTCTTGGTTTTTATCTCTAAGAATTCTCAAAATTATCAGTTAGTTTTGAACTTAAAGTACAAAAATCAGTTTTACTGTGATTTAACAATTAATTTTCTATGCTGAAATTGTCAATACCCTTGTCTACAAAAGTGCAACTTATGATGCAGTAGATATGGGTCATGTCCCTTTTTATATTTTCAGGTACACCTTGGAGTATGATCAGGGCCATTTTTGGTCCAGTTTTCTAAGGCAGAACACTAGATCCATGCAGGTTTTTCATGTTTAATTAGTTTATATCTGAGCAATTCTAGGTTATACTAAACACTACTCAGGAGGTATTTATTGCTTGTGGGTTTTAAGGAGATCATGATACTACAAGGAGACACAAAGATGCTAGGACTTTACCATGTGACACATGAGGTATTTCTGAATATTTGCCACATATGACATACTCTCATCTAAAGTACTTCTTTTAAAGAACAACAGTAATTTTTATTTTTTAATTGCTTGATTTTTTTTCCCCTTGTGTGTCCTACGAAGAAGATGGAGATTACTTTGTTTGGTTTGAATTAGGCCTGCTGAATATATGAATAGACATGATCTACTTGTTCTGGCTGCACCTACCCCTGTAGTTTGCCTCTATTCCCAGAGCTATCCTGTCCTGAAGTAGGGATCCTCCTCATTCCCAGCCCAGCTGGGTGTGCCCTCACCTTCTGCCCTCCTGTCCTGTACAGTGCTCTCACGTACTGCAGGTGTTTTGCCTTGTCCTCCAGCCCATACAGAGTTCAGCCTACTGCACCCAGTGTGTTGTCCCCAAGTCCATTCCTGGGAATCTTGTTCACAGCCAAAGATGATGCCTGTGTTGGAGAGCCTACTCCTGTTGCTAAGGTTTGTGCATTCCTCAAAGCCTTAGAGAGTGTCCACTCCCTTATACTTGTACCTTGCACCAAGGTCCTCCTGCAAGTCCTCCCTGACTACCTCACCAATAGACTGTTTCCCATTTCCTGAGTTTTTCTCCTTCCTCATGAATACAAATAGGTTATGTTTTAGCAGTTATGAGTACACATTTAATCTATTCTGTTTCATGACCTGAGCACTGGCACAGAGGTGCTCCTCTGCAGCAGCTGTGCCCCACCCTCACAAGCAGCCTTCTGTAATGTCACACTGCCAGGGGCCAAATGCATCAGATCCCACCAGGAAGGAAAGGGAGTGATGGGCTGCAATGCCCTGGTCTTCATGCAGGGACTGATAGGCTTGACTTTATCTAGTGCACTCCCCAGGCTGCAGTGCAGCATCTCACACTTTGGGAAATGAAAAGATGAGAAGATTAGCTAATTTGTATGAATAGGTTGTTCATTGCCTTTTGCTATTAAAGTGCTAGTAAAAACCCCCAATGCAATAATCTTGGCAGTATCACTGAAGAAATATATTATAAATACTAAATGAGACACAGGTACTCTAAAATAGAGTTAGCTGCATTCTTCATCACAGGATGAGTCAACGTGTCATCAACTGGAATTAAACCCTGAAGGTTCTGGCTTCTGTGCTAACATTGCTAACTCTTAAGTCACTCTGCTTGCAGAAATATATATGTTATGTTTGTTAAATTCTAACTTTTAAATATATTTAAAAACCTTATTTCCTTTTTAAAGTATTTATAAAAAAAAAACAACCAAGGTAAACATGTTATACAAAATTTTAAAAATCAAAAGACATTTGTTAGAAAATGTCTATGATAAATTGCAAAAGATATCTTTAATCATGAGATTATTTTCAACAGAGTTGTCTTAGTATTACATAGATTTATTCTTTCTTACAGTAGTTAAAGATGAGCTCATACAATTGAGTTATTTCCTATGAAATTTTTTTCTTCACCCTTACTTCATTATCTGCATGAAACTGCTGGAGCTATATTTATGAAAAGACCTTGGGTCTATAAAGTAAAATTTATGTTATGTTTACATAATGTTATATTTAAATCTCTGTGTATTCTATATAAATCATAGTTTGTTTACAACTTACACATTCAAGACTATGCAAGAATAATACATTTAGTCTTGAGGAAGAGTTTTTGGAAAAAACAGCATACCTTTCTGCTCTTTTAATGCAGAAGCATTCTGTTCCAACAGAACCATATGCTGTACAGTAACATTTTTCTCTCCATAATGCATCACAGCTCCAAAATACATTGCTTTACTGCTGCTGAAAATGTTGCTTCTTTAAAATGAATGAGTTATAAACAACTTTGAATTTAAAAAAGTAATTAAACTTTGAAAATTCCTTATTTTCCATCAATCCTTACGCATGAATACACAAAGTTGGTAAGAAGTCAATATAGAAATATACTGAGAGGTAATAAAAACAAATTTACAGTCTTACAATCAGAAATATCAAACCAATTACAAAGTGTATGTTAGATCTTGCTAGGTCCTGGAAATATAAGAAACTTTAAAGAGCAGGCCTTCTGTCTGCTGTGTTCACACACATGCAAGAAGTAAGAGTGCATAAACTTTCTGTTGTTTCACTTTCCTAGTAATTTGCGTCCCAATTTTGTAATGTGATTTCTGGCTGTGTAAGTCTTGATCGAGGAGGTATGAAAATTCATATTTACAAGACTGTTTGAAGAAATAATCTCTTACTAACCAAGTAATCTCCCTTTCAAGATTGTAAACCAAAGTAACACATATTTCTTCAGGAATTTTTTTGAAAGTTATTGTACTCTCAAAATATCACTTCAGAGGTTAGTTAATTGCTATTATATTAAATTCATAAATAATAGCATTAAATACAAGCATTTCAATGAAGACTATTTTGATACAGAGTTATGCTTTGGGACAAAATGATTCCTTTTGAAATTTCCTTTGACAGTTTTAGAAAACAACTTCACTAGTATATGAATAATTTATAGATGATGTCTTCAGAAGAGGTATTTTGGTGTTGTGGTTTGTGTTTTGTTTGCTCGTGTTTGGCTTTTTTGTTATTGGTTGGTTTTGGTGTTCTTGAAGAAAACCTAAATGATATAACTGGTTGTTAGCAGAGCTGCATTTGAACTAATCTGGAAAGAGTCTGAATGTCTCTGCGCCACTACATAAAAATTCCTTTATTTAGTAGTTTGCTGTATTTGACAGTTTTATGGCAAAATCATCAACTTGTCATCGCTTTCACAACAAAATATGTGGAAACTCCACAGTGAATTACAGCTGTACTGTTGTTCTCGACATCTTAATAAAATAGCCATTTCCACTGTACTACATCCACATGGTTTTCTCTTAGAGCTATTGAATACAAATGATGAGTTTACCACTTGAATTACCATCTGGGATTTGCCATCCAGTAGTAAACCCCCTAGCTGCCAAGACCAAAAAAGAGAAATGTAAGAGAAAACTGTATTTGTATACAGTTTTCCAGTTATCTTGTTGATATTTTTAAGCTGAATTATTAAATAAACCCCAGTGGTCTATTCTTTGAATTTCACATATTTGAAGAACATTTCAAGAATTTGAATTTCCTATGTCATATACACACAGTTTATTAATCATCCTGATGTACTGCTTTACAGCTGACAATTTGTTTTTCCTATGAGAACTTTACGCCACAGAAACAAAGCAAGGGAGAAACAGTTGTTCTGTAATAAAATGTCAATAACAAGACAAAACTAGAGCTCTGAAAGGGATAGCATGGTACTGAGAAGAGTACAGAGTTTGAAACCAGTTCTTTCATGCATGTTTGCTGCTGTAGGAAAGTTATGGAATATTTTTAGAAGGAGTAGGAAGTTATTTTGGAATACTGAGGACACTTGCCCTTTAAGAATAGGCAACAAAATGCCCCAGAATGGTCTGAATGATTGGGGAATTCCAGTTACATAGAACTTGTCAGTCTATATATACTAGAAGCATATGATTCAGTGGACAAAGGGCAAGACCTCAGCTGCCTGCTTTAGTTGTTGTAGTCCTCCCTAAAAGGCTTTGAGACTACAGGGTGACTATTCTCCACTTCTGGTTATATTTTTCAGCAGTAATGGCACAGATTTTTTGGTACCCCCAGAGATCATAAATGTATTATGTGATATCAATGCTGGAGGCTTGCTTGGATCTCACCATCTCAATCGGGTAAAGAAAGATAATTACAAGACTTCATGTTGTTGGTAATTCATGTGAAACTGGCTAGTTCTAGGCCAGATATTTCTAGATAGGTAAGAACTCAGATAACAACAAAATAGGTGAGGTTTTTGTTGCTAGAAACAAGTCTGTGTTGGAAGACAGGCACCCCAGCTTTCTGTGTTGTATAGAGGCACTTAAAATTATGTCAGAATTAGGTCCAAATTATGTCTTAGTAACATTTTGTAATCTATCCTCAAAAAGCAGAATGGTTGACTGACTCTCTCTTGAGAAATTACCACAAAGTGAGTTCTCACCTAACTATGAACTTGTGAACAGTAAAGACAAAGTCCAGTGCTGTGCTACAGGAAGAGACCTTTCAGAAAAAGTGATATTAAATAACTTTCTTAAAAGCCTTTAAATAATTTCAGCTAGGCCCAGAAGAGTGAAAACAAAGAAACACACAAAAGCCACAAAAAAACCACCCTGAGTAAGGACAGCATGATTTGGTAGGGAGATGTTTCACATTAGCAGGTTGTGTTTTGTTGCATGATGTAGCCATGGGTATGTAAAGTTAACTGGTTGAAAGACTTGGGATATACCCACATCTGACAGAATCATCTGTAGCCTCAGAAATTATTTGGTACAGCATTGGCAGGGAGCTGCTTTTTGAGTCTGCTTTGTATCTTGTTTTAACCTGTTGGTCACCATTAAGGGATGGAGTCATTAGAGGCCGTTAGTCTGAATACAGACAGAAAAGTTCTTGTCATTTTTAGTGTCAAGACAATTTAAACCTATTTCATATTCTACAATTCACGCAGCTGTTCTTCAAATGTTTCAAGACTGAAGTGATAGAATTGATTTTAATAAAGGACCCAAAACACATAAACTTTCAGCCCTCTGCTCCCAAACCTTCTACCTACCCAGTCACCAACTAGGTGGAACTCTGACCCAGAACCATGAGCAGACATGAAATGATAGGAAGTCTTGTCAGGCAATTCTTCTCCCCAAATACTGCAATCTGCTCCTCTGCTATGGTAAGTGCTGTTCACTGATGTCAGGGGCATCTTTTCCTCCTTGTGTGCTTGAGAGGAGTCATACTTTAACAGACTGGTTTCATATAACTACCTGCCTTCCGAGAGTCTTTGTGAAAAATCTCCATTCAACAGCCATTTAAAGGAGCTTTCTTTTTTTTCAGTTTAACAAGACCAGCGCCTCAGTAGCTTCAGAAAAAAGCAAATTTACTTGCAAAACTGTTATAAGCAAAATGTAAAGGGAAGGTAAGAAACTGCCACACAGGATGGGATGGCAGATCATGTAGGTCTCTCAGATTATTAGTACCATGTCCTTCTGAAGAATGTTGAATAGTATGCAATGTTCAATAGTATGCAAATCTGAAGTAAATTGGTATTACTTCTCAGGATACAAAGTCTTTCATATCTTAATTAGAGGAGTTAAAATATTTTTTGAAACATTTAATTGACCAAAACTGCCAACATGTAGTTCTTTGGGAAAGCAATCACTGAGTTATTTTAGAGATTTCAACATATTTAGCAGTATCTAATATGAGGCTTCCTATTTACAGTGTTACAGAAAAAAATCTGGTTTTAATTACATTGCATTTCAAAATGGAATTCAGTCTCATTTTTACAAATGTTAATTAACATTTATATAAAATACTTTAAAAACTGAAAATAATAAATGCTGAAGAGGATTTATTACATCTTGTCAGAAGAGGTAGAAGAATGTTCCATTGACTTCTGTAATGGCCAGATAATCAGAAAGGAATGTTTTTCCTCTTTGAAACTGGAAAGACTCAGCCTATTTGCAATGTTAGAAGGAGTTATGCAAATAATTGCCATTAGCAGTAAAGATGCTGTGCTCTGATAGCTCCCCATTCATGGTGACTTTTGTCTGTGAAGTTGCAGATGGAAAGAGATGGAAGTGCTTCATCCTTGGAAATGAAGTCAGGGAACAAGTGTTTGTGCTTTCATGGAGCTAGAATGGGACCTACCACCCAAATGCAAATATAAACACTTGGACTAGGGAATAATTTAGTTGTGTATGTCATTTTATTCAGTGAAAAAGTAGGCAAGGTAAGAATAGCAAAATATTCCAGGATATACTGAGAGTCCCTCATGCCCATGGTGAAAAGTAGAGAGTTCGTTGTTAAGGTGGCTACCACAACAAAGACAGTAGGACTTGTTAATTCTTTTCTTGCAATATATGATTACATCCAAGCAGCATGTGCCATTCTTAATTTTTCTTCTTAGAGGAAGTTCCCTGCCAAATACTAAGCACTGACTTACTCCTGTGCCTCAGGTCAGTTGTATGATAGTATATGGATTTTTTTGTTTGTTTTTGCCTTTAGATATCAATGAAAATACAGTAAGAGCATCACTAGAAGTTAGAATGATCTCAATTTAATTTTCAGATCTGCTGTAGACTTTCTTTGTGATTCCAGAAAAGTCTTTAAATTTCATATGTTCAGGTCTTTATCTGGTTAAGGTGCAATAGTATAACTTATCCCAGCCTTTCTGGGCCATATCTTTTCAGAAGGCTAGATTTTTCTACCTGTTTTGTTTGAATCTGACAGACCTAAGTGTTTGTTGTTTTGGTCCCAATTTCAAGGCAGTACTGTGTTAGAAATAGTAGCTTGCACAGAACATTTTAAATTTAACTAGAAGCAGACATGTAAACAGTAAAAAGATCTATTTTATTTTTATCTCATTCATGATGATACAAACAGACAAGCTATGCTCATGTTACAGCACATTAGTCAAGATAAAAATAAATGGAAATAAAAAGGAATTGTTCAGAGATAAAGTTATGAGAATGAGATCAAATTATTTGTCCACTGACAGGGTGATTGACAACATTTAATCTCCACAGTTATTATAAAAACTGTGTCAGAACAGTATATATTCTGTTCGAGACCATAATTTTCTGTAGTAATTACAGGGCAAACAGGAAACAGAGGTCCTGCTCGGCAGAGATTACAAGCTAAATTTAGATGCCACATAATCAGCCATATCAGGAAAACGCAGGTTTTGGTGTACATTGTGTCCCATCTCTTTTCCTAAAATGGATGCAATACACAAAGAACATATATTGGAACATGCAGTTCTCAGAAAATCTAGTTAAGCATCCTGGAGTATGTTTGGCCTAAGGATTTTATTTTGGCTGTCCTCAATATAAATTTATCGTGATTTTAGTTTTGCTTGAGTCAGGAATAAATCAATAACGAAATCAGTGTTTCACACAGCCCCCAAAGCTCCTTTGCAAGTACATCCTGTGTAAATACCACCTTAGTCCGTGTGAGAGAGGTCCTAAGACTTTGGTGAGTGGTGGCACCAGCTGGTGATCTGATTTTGTTATGTATACAAATCATCACCATGGTGACTTATGAAATACTGTAGATAATTCAAAGAATTCAATTTTATTACTGGTTTCAGGACCAAATGGTGTCTCTGAGGCTTTTCAGTCTGTGTTTGGTGGATAACAGTGTTTCAGCCTTTATCACACCAAAAAAGGGAGGGAATGAAAAAAACCAAAACAGTTCTGGAGACTATCTGCTTCTATTTCATCTTTCTTATCAGCGAGGCTATTGCATGACAGGTGAGGGAATGACTCGTCAGAGGACAATCCCTAGCCAAGTAACAGCAAAGGAGGGTGGATGATGAGTACTCTGATATGTGGTGAGAAATTGGTGGCATTTGGGCTTGGTGAAACTTAGAGCTTAAAAGAGAATATTTAGGAAAAAGACCTATTTTGATATATTTTAATTGGATGGGAACTTGTGTACAGTCGAGCAAACGCCTATGCTATGGAAATTTTTGCTGGAAGTGTCAGACTATGTTTATGTCTGCTTCATCATCTTAAGTTTAGAAATGAGTGCCGTATTTCAGAGGAAGGGATGTAATAATTTTGCAGAATATTCATTACATTCCCTCTGAATTTCTGTACTTTTGACACGTGGCTTTCTTCACTGCAGCATTATATTAGGATGGCAAAAGTAATGGCTTCATCTCTTTGTTGGATAATTTTCTTTGCTCCATTTTATGCATTTTCCTGAAAATATAATAAAATACAGAATTGAACAAAATAGGTTGTTTCAGTTGGAAAGGACCTGCTGTGACCATCTAGTCCTTCTGCCTGATCACTGCAGGGCTGATCAAATGTTAAAGCCTTTTTTTAAGGGTATTTTCCAAATGCCTCTTAAATGCTGACAGACATGGGGCATTGACCACTTCTTCAGGAGGCCTCTCCCACTTTCTGCCCTCCCTCTTGGTAAGGAAATGCTTTCTAATTTCTAATCCAGTGCAATGTGTTTCAGTTCAAAATTTTCTGAGTTTAAGCCATATCAGAATAGTGACTTTGAAGTGTTTGCCTGAAGTGGATTAAGTTCAGTCCATGGAGTATTTTGATCAGTATTGGAGTACCATGGAGAACGTGAACAAAGAAGCACTGATGACATCTGATGAAAAGAAAACAAAACACCCCAGAACAAGCACAACACCTCAAACAAAAGAAACCAAATAGTAAAATGCAAGTTATCACATCTTTCCTTTACTCAGGATTGGTGTAATTGACACATTATTTTTTTTTTCCTTAATTAGCTAAAATATTGCACTAATACGGCAGATATGACACATTGTTGGTTGGGAGTATTATTATTAATAATGTGTCTTTTTAGTTACTAAGAAACAAATACATGTGATGTCATGCAAGGTTTCTGTGACCTTGAGAACTAGTCCTTTAAATTCAGAATAGGAAAACAAAAACATGTTCCTTATTTTTTTCTGGAAGTCTCCTATGCTTGCAGAGTTGTGCTCCTTTTAAGTTCAAGTATCAGTATTTTTATGATAGGACCCTCATTTTCTAATAAGTAATTAATTTTAAAAAATAGGAACATTATAATTGCATGGAGAATGCTCAAAATGTTTGAAAGTTATGGAATTTTCAGAAGAAATATCTCTTTCTCCTGCTGTGTATGTTACTTCCTTGGTTTACTCTGCTGGATATTTACCTTGAAGTGTATAAGACCATTTTAAATGTGAAATATAACTACTTCTCTGTTTTATGCTTCCACAAAGTTGAAATTAAGAATTTCAAGTGTTAGGAAGCTAAGACTGTCTTTCTCTGCATAAAAAAGTATGGATTGACCAATATCAGACTGATAGCATCTCGTGGAGTACTTAAAAAATCAGTGCAAGTGTGAGAGGGAAGACAGAATGTGGTGTAAGAACTGTGGAAATGTCAATCTGAAGAAGCAGGAGCCCCAGGGAATTAACTCATCTTTGGAAATAGTTCAACATTAGTGCAATTTATCTAAAAGACTGTGATTATCCGTCTAAAAAAAAAGGAAATTTTTTTTTTAATTTACAGTCTTTTTATATCTGATACTTTCCTTCTCTCAGGAAGATTATTGTAAGAGAATTATTTTACCCAAATCACCAGTACAATTCATAATCTATTGTGTAAATGTGCATTTGCTTTGAGCCTATAAGCTTTTGTCCATGCTGGAATTGATAGCTGTCACTGAAAATATATCATGGGTGAAGTTGCATATCTTTCACTGCACTGTTTAGTGCAGCATCCAGCTGTGGGCCCCTGTACTAGGCAGACACGGACCTGTTAAAGCAGGTGCAGAGGAGACCGTGGGGGCTGGAGCACCTCTCCTAGGAAAGCAGTCTGAGAGCTGGGATTGGGCTTCCCGGAGAGGAGAAAGCTCCAGGGACACCTCGCTGCCACCTTTCTGTTCTGGAGATGGACTTTTTCTAAGGGCAGTAGTGGTAGGACATTGAGAATTACTTTACACTGAAAGAGGGCAGGTTTAGATTGGATATTAGGAAGTAATTATTTACTGGGAGGGAGGTGAGGCACTCGAACAGAGAAATCACAGATGCTCCTTTCCTGGCAGTGTTCAAGGACAGACTGGTTGGGGCTTTGAGCAACCCAGAAGGTTCCCTGCCCATAGCAGGGGGGGTTAGAACAAGGTGGTCTTTAAAGGTGTCCTCCAACAGAAACCATTCTCTGAGTCTGTGATTAAGAAACTGGTAATTTGTAAATAAAATAAATTTATACAGGTTTTTTATACACAATTTCTCTTGTGAAGTAAGAGAAAATTACTAACTCAGTTCAGATGTCCTGTTAACTCAGTACAAAATACCTTAAATTTATGCTTAAAGTTGGATATAGAAATATTTTAAAAGAAGTGCTATTATTTCTTTCCTTCAAAATCAGTTCTTGCTCATTTGGAAGTTTTCTTTGATTTCAAAGGAAATATAAAAGTCAAAGCTGGCATGTTTTTGATTTGGCCCACTGGTTTTTTTTCCCCCTGATGTATGCATGGGTTTTTTTGGATGCTGAGCTAAGCTCAGCACCATTACCAGTACCCAATTTTCTGTCACTGTTTTGTAGTAGTGAAGCTCTGGAGTTGTCTCCCAGCTGACCTTGGTGAGAGTTGTGTTCTGTGGAGGTGGTGTAGATTTGGTAGTGTCAGAAGAGGCATAGGAAAAGGTCCACGATAGTCTCTGCTTGTTTGGGTTTGGGGTTTTTTTTTGTGGAAGAAAATAGAAATATAAACAGTCTGCAAAACTTTGCTTCAGTAACTTGGAGCCTGATAGCTGAATTATCAAGTCAATTTTAATTTTCTAGTTATTTTGGTTCTCTTAACATCTCCCAAAGTCTTACTCCTACAGTTAGAGCTGGATCTATTAAATCAAAGCCAAAGCACATCAGTGTACAGAATAACAAATGAAGATATATTTGGAAAGCAAGTCTCAGCCCAAACTCAGTAGGAGGTAGTAGGCTGATAACATTAAGAATATGCAGTGTAAATATGAATGTATGATAGCAACACAAAGTTAGGTGGTACTAAGAATTCACAATTTCATTGCCTATACACCTCATTAGGTAGGTAATGAATTTCGCACATTTCAGGACTTAAACTACTCAACCTACCATTATGTTTTTGCATCAGTAAGTCTATGAGAGCATTAGTATATGAAAGCTGGTGAACTTTAATAATGCTAATAGCATTCTTGATTATGTTCAGAGAAAGTAGAATACAATATCACTAATTTAATATCCCATTTTTAAATACAGGCACAGACAAGACATTTCTTCTGAAATAAAGAGTGTCTTAAATATTTCGTAAGCAGGTTGATTATTAAAAAAGCTATCATCCATGAACAGAAATTAGGTACATAACCATAAATTATTTTCCTTTTAATATCTTGAGTAACCAAAATCCTAGGAAAAAAAAAAACAACAAAGAGAGAGACATTTGGGCAAAGATATGTACTAAAATACCTAGCTGCCTCTAATTAAACCTTACAATAAAAAAAAAATTAATGCCTTTTTTCCCATTAAGTTCTTTGAAAACTTTTCTATAAATTTTAAACAGAAACAATTGGATTGCTTACATATTCACTCATGTAGTTAATCAGATTATTCTTAATCCTGTGGCTTCAGTTTGGATGCTTCCCATCAGTCTAAATATAATTTCTAAATCTAATGTAAGTCTTCATAATAATATTATGAATATTTAAGAAAGTAGATAAACTCAATAATGCAGTACATATTTTCTACATGTAACAAGGGGAATAGAATAAATCAAACATTCTGAAAGATGATTGAATCATTCCACCAAGGAAACCCTCTGTTTTTTTAAGTTAGTACAATGTTACAGTGAAGTTATATTTTTATGTCATCCAAATGTGAGAGTTTCTGTAGAAAAAGATAATTTAGTTAACTTCTAAGGGCATTTCCACACACATTCTGCTTCTGGGTTCATGGAAGAATCACTGCTGACTCTGCATTCTGGCAGAGTACTGGGATTTTAGTTTTGTCAATCCATCTCTCCATGAATGAACTACTCTTAAGGCTCTGGTGACAAAAGAGGGGTATCAAAAGATTATTCCCTAATCTGTTTATCCCCCTTGTCAATATTTTGTGTATATGCAGATACATGTGTTGTAGGTTTCTAGAAAAAATGCACTTAGATTTGTTACGTGTTTCATACTAAATCCTAGAGAGTCCTACATCTCTTTAGTGTTTATTTCTCACATCAGAATTTTACAGATTGGATGACATTTTAAAAGGCGAAGCAAATGGTTTTCCACATTGTACATACCATGATCTGTTCCTTTTCTCAATTAGCAAAAAAATTATCATGAAAACTTTATTTGAGAGGTGATAAATGATAAACACTATAAAGAGTTTATACTTACAGAGTTAAACTCTATAAAGAGTTGCAAAACAGGTGAATGCTTTCTGAGGGACCCATTTTCCAAATAATAAACTCGTGCATGCCCTTCTCAGTGCTGGTCATGGAAGTTCCTTTTTGCTTGGTGTAAGAAATTAACTTCTTTAGATGTGCTACCAGCTTAGTCTGGTCTCTAACTCCCACTCTCTATAGCAGGGTATGAAACAAGCTTAACAATGTTGAAGAATTTTTCACTTGGTGCTTAGCAGAAACCACTTGACAGTTTTCAGTTCAGTCTGTTTGATCTGACACTTCCAAAGGAACAGAGTGACCTTCATTTGAACATATGGAAGTGATTTTTAGATAAAGAAAATAAGATCTGCCCCACTGAAACAAAACAAAATTAAATCAGACTTGCAATAGTTGGAAGTAATTACCCCCCAAAAGCATCAAACTACAAAATGAGATTATGACTCTGTGTGTTTAAAGAAAACCCAAACACATATAGATCTGTTGAAATCTCTTGTTTCCTGTCCTTCTTAGTCTCTGAGAGGGCTGGGAAAGTAACATTCTTCCCCTCTGGACTTTCATGCCATGGTGTGTCTTTTAGGTGCAATTTCATTGCTCTTCATGACCCCCAAAAGACAACTAAAGGCTCTGAGTGCTTCTTCGTCCTGGTTTCCTTTGCAATACCTTTTATTTGTTCATAGAAACTATAATATTGCACGATAACATAGACTATTGAAGTTCCTTCCTTTTTCTCACGTATTATTTATTCACTTGTTTAATGCAGCTTAGTTTCAGTATACACTTTCTGTTTTGCCTAATTTTCTGTAAGAATAGTCTTTAAAAAAAAAATCTGTCATTATGCATTATGCAATACTGAAATATATTAATGGTGCATAAAAGCTAAGTCTTACATCTTACTGGCATAAATGGCAGACTTCACATTAGGGTAGATATTCTATGTTGCCCCCCTACTATTAATTTGGAGTTTATTGGCTAAATCCTCTCATCACTTTATTGACTGTTGATGCATGAAACGTCTTAGATGACACATTATTAGTATTTTCCCATATGTATGTTAAAGTTTTGACATATGTTTCTCAGGTCATTGTTTAAGAAGTATGACTTTTATCAGCCATTGGAAAAAGTTAAGAGAAATACCTCTCTACAAGGAAAGATGAAGGACAGGTGAAGCATAAATCTCTTCCCGAGCAGGCTGGCTCCAGCTGTTCTCTGCTGTGTACCCTGTCCTGTCCAGATCCATGGTGATGCAGGCAGCAACTTAGGGGATAACTGTTCCTGCAATGCCTTAAGTACTTCAGCAATTATAAAAGAAATGCTTTAAACTTATCCTCACTTGACTCTGCATCCACCATCCAAGTGTTCTCCCTAGGCCAGTCTCTCACAGATTCACAGATTGTTCATAAGAACAGAGACAGAAGCCTTTTCTCAAGGGATCTTGTATGATAGGCTTTGTCAAAGTGATTCCTCTTTGAAAAATAAGGCTCAAGTCAGACAGCTCCTGTTCTGGAAGGCAGCAGAAGAGAAAGTAGAGCACCTGCAGAAAGAAGTAAATGACGAATGGAGAACTTTAAATAAATCCTTTCCTAGTTAAAAAAAAATAATTTAAAAAAAAACGTTAGTTTGGCTAATTCCTTAGAACAAAAAAAACAGATAACCATAAGATCAGACAAAGTTTAAGTGCTATTTTAGCTGTGATTCCTCTTATGTTGTTTACAGACAACTGAGCCAAAATTGAAAAACATCAGGAAGTCTTACATGTAGTGCATGGTTGCTGTTCTTTCAGAATGGTCTTGTAACCCTATAAAAACATATTTTTTCCCTCACAATTTGTTTATCCCTATTATGTAGGAGATTATATTGATTAGTGGAAGAAAGAGAAAACTGTAAAAAAGGTGCAATAACCTAGAAGATTTCTATTTAGATCCATATTTTCTATTTTCTCCATCATGCCTTTCATAGAACTTCCTCACCTAAAACTCTGAGGACTGGAAAAAACTGGATTGTTGCACAGCTGCAAAAGTTTAACTAAATTAAATTTAATATGGATAAATGTATAGATTAGTAAAAAAGCAAGTGAAATAAAATGAAATACATAACAATTAACTATTCAGAACATTCAAAAGAAAGTGTAATATTTGGCTGAAATTCTTACAAAAATTAATCCAACCTTGAAATCAGTGCATCAGCAGCTTTGGTAACATGGATTAATACTGTCTATAACTCTGCTGTTCTCCAGTTACATTCTGCAGCAGATCAGATTGTATTAACCCCTTTAGTCTTAAAACCTATAAAAATGCAGTGAAAAAACTGCTTTTATAGGAAAATGTCAATATATTGAAAATAATGTTTTGAGGAGAAGTCTCCTACAGTGCAAAATTAATCTAGTTTGTGTAATTTGTTGGACAAGGAAAGTAGAGGGTTTCTACTTCATAAATTCTGCTGCTATTCACTTTTTCCCTTTTTTGGAGGGCATATTAGATTCCATGGACTTAACAAACAGGCATGGAATGAATACCTTTTTCATCTTTGCATAGGCTAAATATGTAATATGTATGTTCTAGTAACATGAAAATTATTTCTCCTGTGACTGATAGCTTCTTCTCAGACTCCTTTTCTGTTGTGGTTATATTAGAAACAGGAGTGAGTATATTCTCTTACTGAACTTATATTTGTCAATAAGATAAATTGATAAAATGGCATGAACATCTACCAGAGAAAAAGAAATTAATTTTTGTTTGTTTCCCAATAATGACTAATGCATAAAAAAACCTATAAAAATTTTTTTTAATAAACAAAACTGAATCTTAAGTTTCCTTCACTCTCATTCACTAAGCGTGTTCTTTCCTCAATATATGAAATTAATGATAACCAGATTGAACAATACCTGTGTTGTGTCTGATTACTTTAGATTCTGCTTTCTGCTTTGCTGTTGCTTATAGTAACTTCAGTTCCGCAGAATTTCTTTTGTCTGTTTTAGTATATAATCACTATTGATCAGCAGGGAAATAGTAGAGATAGCAAAAAAAGGAATTGAATAGCAGCCTTGAAATTACATACTGGCAGAATCTCACCATGTCCTAAGCTGCTCATTTGAGAGAGTTCAGTGTTGGATTGGGAGTGGCTGGAACCAGGCTGGCACACTTTCCAGTAAGCAAGCACAAAACTTGTGTAGGCAAAGTACAATGTGGACTTGTGCTGGAGCACTGTGACTGGGAAATGAGTTTCACTTCAGGAGATAACCTTTTGTATATACTTTGTCTTTTTGGCACTCAGTTTAGCTTTTTCAGATATTTTTGTTGTTTTATATTGACGTAAAACTAGTGTATGGCCACATGCATTAATAAATTATTTGTTTTCATCAAGGCTGTAAAAAAAATTCTGTCCTGATTTTTTCCAGATTGCCCCTTTGCAGTCAGTAAAAATCCTCTTGCGATAACTTGTAATACTGATTCTTACATACAGATATTGTGTTGTTGTCAGATTTAGGGCAAGGAAGGAAAGGAAGAAAGTTGGATACAACAAACACATGCCACACTAAAAACAAGACCCTGGCCTTTGAAATGTAGAAGGGATGGGACTTAATTGTAATGACCAATGTAAACAGAGGTGCTTCAAAAACTATTGAACGATGGGGGGAAAAAAGACTTTTGTCATTGTTACTAATTATTTTAAATTCTTGTGCTTTTGTGATATTAATACTATACATGGAGCCATGTTTGCTGTGCCTGTGTATTTCTAATGTGTAGTTGTCACAGACTGCAGTGCAATGATGTAGAAGACATAAAGATTAGAGTCTCACTTCAGTAATATGCTATTACAATGGAGAGAGCAGTAAGGTCAGTTACATTACTTTTTTCTGGCAAAAATTTCCTTTTTTAGTCATATTAGATATTCCTATTTAAGTTTCGGGATATTTTGTCATCCTTGCAATAGCTTTTGGTCCACTTTTGTTTATTTTTTTTTTTAACCTATTGAATATTACTTATTGAGGGCCTTATATTCAAGGTAGGAAATAGTGATAACATTATTTCTTCTCCAAAATTTGAGCAAATCCTTTTTCTGGAATAATTACTTCACATGCCATTGATCCTTCTATTTATTCGGGTTTAGAACTTTGCTTATTTCCAAGGCTGTCTTCCTCATNGATGAAGGTTTGCAGTTGTTGGGCCCAGGAGGGTCTGGGTGTCCTTGGAGAGGGAGCTGGAGAGGCTTTGTTATGTCAGTGTGAGCATGAGAGAACAGCACTGAATGAGCTCCAGGGAACTGCAGAGTTACACTGGGCACTGCAGGATTGGAAAAATATAAAAGTTAAAACATAAGGCATCACAGGTAAGGGTGATAAAACTTTGAAAGAAATTGATTTTCCCAATGCTGAATCCATTAACCCCAGACAGCAGCCAAGCCTCACACAGCCCTCCTCACTCACTCTCCCACCAGTGGGATAAGGGAGAGAATCAGAAAGGTCAAAGCTGGAAAACTTTGAGTTTGAGATAAAGAAAGCTTAATAGGGAAAGCAAAAGCCATGCACCCAAGCAAAGGAAAACAAGGAATTCATTCACTGCTTCCCATGGTTGTGCAAGTGTTCAGCCATCCCAGAAGAGAAGGGCCCTATTACACATAAGAATGACTTGGGAATACAAATTCCAACACTCCAAATGTCCTCCCCTTGCTCCTTCTTCCCCCCACATAATACACTGATCCAGGATGTCACATGGTCTGGAATATCCCTCTGGTCAGGTTGGGTCACCTGTCCTGGCTGTGTCTCCTCCCAGCCTCCCATGCACGCCAGTCTCCTCCCCAGTGTGGTAGTAGGAAAAGCAGGAAAGGCCTTGGTTCTGTGTAAGTTCTGCTCAGCAATGACAAAAACATCTCATATTATCAACCCTGTGTTCAGCACAAATCCAAAACACATCCCCATATTAGCCTCTGGGAAAAAGTGTAACTGTCCCAGCTAAACCCAGCACAGTCCTGCATGTCCATGGTGACCTGAAGGATTTTATAAAGCCTTGACAGCAGAAATAGCCCTTCTAAAGGCCACGGTCAAAGTGTTGGCCTGAAAGAGCTTTGGGCTGAGAATCCTCACTGCTGCCTTATAAGACACTCTTAAATATATTGATAAACCTATTCCCAGTAGAACCCAGTCAGAAAATGCCTTTTATGTGTTTCAGTGCCCTTGCACAAATCCTCTATTATGCTCACAATTTTAAAATTGTCTACTACTATACAACATGATTTAATAACAATTCTCTGATCCTTCTCATCTGCAGTCAGTAACTCATTAGCTGCAGGTGAATGGGTTCATGAGTTCCTGGGGTCAGTTCTAACACAATATACACTCAAATTACAATTTCTGAACTTTTTTTTTGGCATAAATCTCTAAGTGGTATTCACCTTTCCTTCTGAGGGAAACATCCTGCTAAAGAGTGAACATGAACAAATACATCCTTAAGAGACACTGGTTTAGACTGTGGTTTTCAGTTTGGAAGTGAACCTCATATTTTAAGCTTTAGAGCCTTGGGCTTTTTCTTATTCAAAAATCAATCAAATGGGAGCATAATTTAAAGATTGTAAATGTATAGTAATGAAGGGATTTTTATGTTATATTAAATAAAATTATATTGTCATTATTATAAAGGCTTCTCTAATAAATTCTTTTTACATATTTTATCTTAAATAGTACTTCAGTCTTTGGTATACTCTACCTTAGAAAAGACAGATTAATTATGTAGATATCATGATGTGTTTAACCACAAGTGAAATACTTCGTTAATTGGGTTTGGTTACTCACTGGTGCAAGAAAACCACATTTATTTTTCTGAGGTTTTGTTTTGTTTCTATTACCTACTAACTTCCTGAACTCTTCAATTCCAGTCTGTAATAACATAAAAGTAAATATATATATATATATTACTGTGTTGAGAAAACTAAGCCAAGTATTTTCACAAGGAAATGGAAAATATTTTTCAGAGATTTGGAGCTTGTGCATTCATAATCTCTTGTGTAAATGGGCTCCCGAGGTATCCTGAATGCAGTTTTCATTATTCATTGTCCTCTTGGGTGGGAGAGTTGGTCATCCTGGAATCCCAGGACTGTGGTATCTGATGAAAAACTCAGGCTTGCTGCAAAAACCACTGTCCCTAGAGGAGGACTGCTAAACATCTTGCTTACATACAAACCTCATGAGACATTATGAAACCAATACATCTATAAATATTTTGATTTGGGGTGATAAGAAATATCAGCATTTCTTATTAAAAACAGCTCTTTTGAAAAATTAATAAAACTGTAGATCTAGCTTTCTTTTGAAGCAGTTCTGCAATAGGGTTTTCATTCATTTTTTAAATGAAATCTCTCACCCCTGCCAAAAAAAAAAAACAACCAAAAAAAACAAAAAAACAAACAAAAAAAAAAAAAAAACCCACCAAAAAACCACCCCCAAACTACCCACACCAACAAGGAAACTTACATTAAAACAAAAATAGGTGGGATTTTTGTAGTTTGTGTTTTCTTTTTCATGGACAGCTGGCACAAACAAGCTATCCCACTTTCGTCTGCTATGTATAAAAATCTCCAGTTTGCCAGGAATGAGAAGATATGAATGTGTCAGAGTCAAAGGAGGAAAGAGCTCCAGTAATGGTTTACAAGAAATAAGTGGCAGCTGTTGCTAGTGACACTGTGGAAGGTGTTTAGGCAGTCTTTATCCCTAAGTCTCCAGCACAGCCCTTGAGCCACATTCCGTAGCCGTAGCAGGGAGATTTTGCTCAAAAAGCTCACCCTTCCTGAAGTCTGACACAGCCTCTTTGTTGTTTCAAGTGTACTCTAAAGCTTACATCAGAAATCCTCACCCAGAGAGGGCACAGAAATGAGGTTTTTTGTGACATGACTTTACAACTTCCTAAAACGAGGGGTTAGATTTGCTTCAGATTAAATTTAAGTATTTGGGCTTTAGGCTATCCTTGCTGTGCTCTTACTGTGCTTTATGTTTTCCAGTTCTGTTTCTTCAGTTTCTTTTTGCTTTTCCTTTGACTTAAACATGCTGCTATGTGTGCTTACTCAGTTTTTCTCCCTAGGCTTCAGCAGGGGATGCTGAAAGGTTTTCTTCCCTCTCTCTAAACCTCAGCTGAGTCCATGGAAAGATCTTTATTGTTTCTTTTGGAAGAAGGAAAAGCACTGATAGTTAGAAGTCTCTTTTCCCTCCTGAAGCATTTCTCATCCTGGTCTTTAGCCTGCACCATTCTGGAATTCACTTTGCAGTGAGACATGCAGTGTTGGAACTACCAGTGAATGAGTATTTCAATTGCTTTCTGATTACTCTAGGAATCTCACTTCCCTTCCCTAGAAGGCCTGTGAATTTGCAATGTAGTGAGGAAGTCTTCAAGAACTGAGTATGCATTTTTGTGCTGACTAACCTCAAGGAATTAAATATACATAAGAAATGCTTATTCCTTCATGAACTGCACAGATGTTACTGTTTGTGGAGTTTAGGGTTTTGTTTTATATTGTGTCAAACTTTACTTGCTTGGACAACTCTGTCTATTGATGTTTTTATGCTACTGTGATGATGAGCCTGGTGCTGGATGCTAGCCAATGCTTATTATCAGTGATTTTAGTGATTCTCAAGTTTCCACAAATCACATTTCTTTCAAATAGTGGATAAAGCTAATTGATATTTTATATTTAACATGAGGATATGAGAAAGTTGTTTAGCCTTTGCAGTTTGCTAATATTTGCCTTAAAGAAATAAGAAAGTACATTCAGTAATTATATCTCGCAATAAATCTTTAACTAAAATTACTGTAGTCCCTAAAGGACTTGTTCTTCAGACAATCCTAAACCCTGTGTTGCTTTGTTAAGAATGAAGGATTATTGCAGACTTTTTCTCAAATATGATCCTGTTTCATAAGGGCTTTTGGGGCATGAACCTGTCATTTCTTGCTGCATATGCATTGAGACTCATGCTGTGTGTCATAACGCCATACTGTGTGACCCAGAACAGTTTATCTGTTCTTTTTTGTTGAGCTAAACTTCGATGCAATTGCAGTTTAAAAGTACAGCAGCTTTCTGATATGATCAGTTCTAGAAAGATTTTAATATAATTTTTTACTCGCTTTAAAAAATAGAATTTTTTAAAACATAGTAAGAGCTTTTAGGTAATTCAGCTTCTGTTTTTCCTTTGTGTTTCACCAGTTGAAAAGATACAGAGCCAGTGGGATGAAGTGCATGGATACCTCCAAAGCCGGAGACAACAGCTTCAAGAGATGTTGAAGGATTCAACACAGTGGCTGGAAGCTAAACGAGAAGCTGAGCAGGTTCTTGAACAAGCCAAAGCTAAGCTTGAGTCATGGAAAGAAATCTCCTACACTGTGGAAGCTTTGAAAAAGCAGAACACAGAACTTAAGGTCACTACTGAGTATTAAAATATTTCCATTTGAGTTAATGAGATTGTTAAAGAAAATGTCCTCTGTTGTCCTCTAACTACGGACAGTGTACGCTGCAAAAAATCTTCCATAGCAAATTGGAACAAAATTAACTTGCAAAGTCTAAAACGTGTGTCATATATTCCTTGAATGTGAAACTGGTCTTAACTTACCAGATATAACAAATATCTGGCTGATCTTGCTGGAGGAACACCTACCTTTTTAGCACAAGTGTTTCACATCTCTTCTGCTCAACAACAGCCTCAGCAGCAAAATACTGCAGACAGGGAAATCCTGTAGTGTTGTTATGGCTGTCTGCACTGCTAATGAAGCTGTGTAGGTTTTCTGGAAAAAAAACAGGGAAAAAACAGGGAAAAAACCTGTAGCAAACTATGTGGATGTATTTTGGAAATCAAGCATTTTAGATTTGCCGCAAGATAATCTCACCGGATTCAACCTCAGCAGGGTTATTAACTGGAAAAACAAACCTGAAATGCCTTCTCCTGTGATTTTAGCATGTTGCCACATTATAGGTGCTAAAATGTGTTAACTTACATAGCTGAGCTATACCTCAGGTAGTGGATATTCTCTGTTGCATCAGTTTTTAAGTTTCTTATTATGGAAAGATTCTTACCTTGGTGGCATTCTTCATGAATAAATTTTGAGAACAGCTGTTTAAGATTAATAATATCTCATTATCTAATTGGGGAAAACCAAGGTCAAAACCAACCAATCAATCAGCCTTTAAAGGTGAATTCTGCCTCTATGGGTAAAGAGTTACACAAGTATTTTTGATATGTTTTCCTCTCCTGCCCACCAGACTTTGGTATGTTTTTTTAACTCCTACCACTCAATTTTTGGTTAAAGTTTGTGGACTTACAGCAGTCTTATTTACACATCTGAATGGTAATGAACTGCGATGAAGAGATAATGGGATCCTCATCAATATTTTTCTGCCAGAGAAAGTTTATGTATGTACAACTTCATGATTGGTTCGGTTATCTCCATCATCAGTTAGTTATTGCATTTAGAAGTAGATACAAAATCTGTTGGGGTTTTTGCTTGCTTTTTTTTTCTTTTGCTTGCCTGTAAGAACCATAAAAATGTTCGTCAGCCCATTGTTTCAGGGCTGAGCTGAGGTTAAGTTTAAAACTGTACCAAAAGGGTCATTGCTTGGGAAGGGTAGATTATGGTAAACAAGGGCAATCACTCACTAATGTATTGGAAAGAGTTATGGATCCTGTGTAGTACTGTCATTCAGCACAGAGGACTCCCATTTGTCACTGTCTTCCTGCAGAGATACAGTCCTGGCTTCTGCCCAGTGTTTGTTTAACAAAAAAGGAAAAGCTTCAACAAAGTCAATGTCTCAGCTCTGCAAAGGCTCAATTAACAAAAAAAAGGTTCTGTGCAAGCACTGTCTTATGTCATAGTGTTGGAGTGTCTTATGTCTCAAACACAAATTTCTGAACTAGGAAAAGAATTTAAAATATTGCTTTAGAAATGGATTTCTTGTCCATTTTTTTACAAGAATATATGAAGTTGAGATGAGGTCCATCTAAGGATGTATGCTTTTTAAAAAAAAATTATGTTGTTTTTTGGATCAACATGATCCACTGAGAGAAATAAGAGCATGCCATTCTTCTCCTCCATCTCCAGAGTTCTAGAGAAAGAATACGAGTGTTCTTATTGACAGAATGCATCTCTACCTATAAACAGAGTTTAGGAATTGAGACCTTCAGATTCTTTTGCCTCTTTCTTTAAAATTACTTGGGCTCTCTGTGTCCTCAGCCTTCCGACCAGTCTGGATCCAGTGAGATGTGCTGTGTCAAGTTGCAGACATTAACCTGTAATTATAATTTCAGTGTCACAGCTAGTCCATTTTCATTTGTTCCCTCATGATGATACAAATATCAACAAGCTTTAATCTTCCAGGATTATTTACTTTTATTTATTTGGTTTTGCCTAGCCTTTCTTCCTCAAGTCTAGAAGAAATTCACCTCTGTCTTAGAGAATAGGAAGTAGAAGGGGTGGGGGAATTTATTTCCTTTTTTTTCTTTCTACTTTTTGTATTTCTTTTGTACCAGCCTTCCTACAGGAATTATCTTTGTCTGCCAGAAATTCCTATTGTGTCAAATCCCTCATCAAAGTTTCTCAGATGTGACAGCATCAGCTGTTATGTTCATGCTTGAGATAAGGGGTCATGAAGTCTAAGGAAAATGGAAATTTTTTTTTGAGTTAACAGCTTTATGTTTCTGCTGTACAATATTATCTAAACTGAAGGACCTAGAAATACATCAAGTTCTCAAAATAAATGCTTTCCAGACTTCTGTGCCAAACACATATATTTTGTTGTCCCCTGAAGATGTAGAGTAAGTAGGCTGTCTTTTGGCTTGCTGTTACACTGATGAAGAGGAAGCTGTCATTTCTATTCATTTGCTTTGAGGGAAAGAGAGAGGTCAGTGCAAGACTTAAATAAATTCCTCAGACTTATTAATTTTGTCAGCTCTGTATCTCAACACAGCTTGGTGTGAGAAAGTAGTCACCAAGTGCTTCTCTGATGTGCTTGTTAAGCACTGTAGGTCTGCCTAAAGACAGCTGAATCAATGTGTAAGTTCCCTTCTGCTCTAGGGGAACTTTTAATCAGTGCTTGCGTTAATGCATTTCTGTTAGGGCATCCTTACACATGAGTACATGATAAACTCAATAATCCCAGTCTTTTTTATTATTTTTTTACAATGCCAGCATAAAACAAAAATCTACAACTGGCTTTTATTTGGCCAGTAATTTTTATAATAGAATTTGACACTTTTTTTTTCTGACATTCAAAAGAGAAAAGTAAGCAGGTACTGTAGCTAATACTTAAAAATATTATTCATTTTGAATCAGAAATTAATTCAGAGTTAATTTACTGAGAATTAAAACACTTTTTTTCATTCTATTTTTTTAATTTGGTATTTGAGAATTAAACTGGTGTTAGATGTGGGGAACCAGAATACAATTGGAAATCTGGCCAATGAGAGTCTCTACCCATTAAACCCTGTTTTTTTATTGTTCATTAAGTGATGACTGCAGATGGTTAACTCAGCAGGCTGAAGGTTATAGGTGTATAAATAGTACACAATCACACCTCAACTCCTTCCATCACCACGTCATCAGAACATAAGCTAGTGTAAAACTAACCTTTACTCCATAGGATATTGAGCTTCTGTTTAAAAGAGGAGAAAAAAGAAAATTAAAATACCACCAAAACCCCAAACCAAACGAAACTTCTAGGATTGCCCACTCACTCCTTGGCTCCTTGCTTTGTTAGGAGAGTTGGTGAGACATCTTGTCTCCCTCTGTACATCTTCATCTGGCATGGCCAAAGTGAGGAGGAGGAGGAAGGATGGAGACAACATTTCATTCCTTTCCTTCTTTGACTGCTTATTTCTTCACTTACACAAGAAATTAAATAGCAGGCTGGTTACATCCCCTGCTCCACTGGGACTCAAAAGGCCAGGCAGCCTTCTACTGGCAGAGCTCAGAGTGTCAACTTTATGTCCTGAATTTGTGGATAAGGCTGAGGCTCTGCTTGCCTTTGTCATTTTCTTGCAGGGTAGTAATTTTCTAGGGACTTTTTTGCTGTTCCCTGTGGACCAAAATGATAAACAAAATAGGCATTTTGTGGGTGTTTATTGTTCCAGGGCTGACAGGGTACTGCTTTGACTTTAATAAAACAATTAACAATTAAGTTCAGGTTATTGACTATGTAGCAAACACTGAATTAGAATTCCTTAATTACAAAAATAAATTCTTTAAGTATATAAATAAAATATGCTACAGATTAATAGAAAAAGGACAGAAAGACAGTCTGATTTTCCAGATTTGCGGTATATACCCAGAAATGGATGATGTTGTACATACATATTGCTGTATTTGAACTACTGTGCATCATTGATTTTGTTTGACTGGGCAATCCTGGGGTAGAACTTCAGCTCTGATTTCATTACTTGTTTTAAATCAAGGGCTCTTAATTGCACAGACTTTATTCCTAATAACATCAACTAGTCTTCTAATTAAAAATTAAAAATAAATTTATACCTAAGTAATGTGATAAAAGCACAGCCTTAATTCTTTAAGCCTTTTAATAAACTCAGCAAATTCTAGTGATAACACAGACAAAACAAAGAGAATGCTTAAAAAAAAAGTCAAAAAGAAATTAAGGTAATGAAGCATTTTCCTTTAAAAAAAAAACAAAAGCAAATGTGGTCTTAAGTAGCTAAAATATAAATGAGGCCTAAATATATAAAAGGGAAAAGATGAAAATAAAAGAATGCCATGCATGTAATTCTGAACAGTTGCAGTCATTAAGGAAGACAGTCAATGGGCCTCTGGTGGGACAGATAGGTAAAACTTGTACCACAACACTCTTCTCAGTGTCTGCACACAGAGAGAAGATGGAGCATGTACTCCTCAAAGCTGTTAAAAAATTACATATCAATTTCCAGTAACATAGAAAATACAAATTGTTTCCATCAGCAAAGCTCTCTATATTCATCATTTCTTTCCTGAGTGATGACCTAGTGTTGTAGTGTCAGGAAGTTAATGGATTAATGTTGAAGTTAATGGTGAGAACAACACTTTTGGAAATAACCTTGTAATGGATCTTCCCTTTTTTTTATTATAAAGCAGGGTTTCAAATATTTTATGAGGTCATTTTTATTCACATGAGTTTGGGCAAAAAGATCTTATTTTCAAAGTAAAATTTACAGACCACTAATTTACAATGCAGGAAAAATGTTATGGTAACTTTTCTGTATAAAGCAGTCAGTCTGCTGTGATTCTTTGGCTGAGAAAAAAAAATTACCTCCATGCCTATGTAATTTTAAACAAAAATAAAGTTAGGGTAAAACAAAGATTGGTAGACCTAAATGTAGAATAGATACTTGCTATATAAGATCTACAAAGCTGAAATTATAATTACTGTAGAATTTGTCTAATATTTTGTGGTTTGTATTTATATTATTATATTTATGTAAACATTAAAATGTATATATTTATTATATATCATTCTGGCAGGAAAAATGCTCAGTTGGCAGACTCTTTCAGAAACAACCACCTGCCAGTACCTTCCTCAAAGAAATAGGAGTGGTTTTCCCCAAAATTATCACCTCTCCTGTCTGTATCTCCTTACCTAGCAAAGGGAAATCACTTAAAAAATTGTCTAGACAGTTTCATCTTAGGTGAACTTAACCATAACATGTTCAGATGGTTTTCAGGATAAAGAGTTCATAGGCTCCTCCTGATGTTTGATGGGTAGAAATAGGATCCCTTGTTCAGAACAGATAAACAAGGTGCTGCCTCAGTAACTCCTGAGGCTGTCTGGTGCACTGGGTCTGAGTGAGCTGCCCTCTCATGGAGGAACAGCACAGGAAATGGGGGAAGTACCTATTTTCAGATTTAAATTATGGAGAGAACCTAGAGATGTTGAAGTAGCCTTTTAACAGATAAGAGTCTGGGGGAAAAATCAAAACGCCCCCAAAACTCTGTCTCTATTCAAAAATGTCAGTCCCAGGCTTTATCAAAATCTATTTAGAGACCTTCTGAGATTAAAATATGAATGCATAAATTATTTAGTATTTATTTATTTTTGCTTAATATTTACACTCTTTTGCGAGGGATTACTTGTAAGTTCAGCTCTATGTGGACAATTCCTTATCTGAGTCAAAACAAGATTTCCAAAGGAATATTGCTTTGGGAGAATGAAGGGAAAAAAAGCTATTTTTTCCTTCACAGGCATTTCCCGTCTTGTGTATTAAAGCATAACAATAAAGACAGTCAAGTCCTACTGTTTGTTTTTTGTCAATATCTTCAAATGTTTACATGCAGCTTACTATTTCTATTTACAAATACAAACCATTTTTCAACTTGTATTGTCCATTTTATTGGCTAGTTGGAGTCTGTTTAGTACAAAAGTACAAGTAGGCAATCGATTATCTTTGCTCTTTCATTCTGTTGTTACACATTATGGATTAAATATGCAGCTTCAGTGCATTTATATGGAAATTTGCTCTGAGAGAAAGACTAACAGGAAAGATGCATGGGAGGTGGCTGCTGGCTGAGGGAGTGCTCTGGGTTTTCTGGCTTGTTTCTGCAGTGAGACAGCTGGCCTAGGTGGAGAGGAGCGAAGAAAAAAAGGAGAGGAGAAAGTAGAGAGGAAAGCGGGAAACAAAGAATGACCAAGATTTAAAAAGCTTTTTAGTATATAGCATAAATTAGCATTATGAAGATATGGATAGGTTTACCAATAGTATTTTGCTGTATTGCAGATTTAGTACTGTTCCAGTAGATGGCACTAATTACATAAACAATTTGCTAAAATGAACTAAATTTAAAGAAAACAGCCTGAAGGCACAGGTATTAATTGTCCAAATCAGTATTATTTCACAGTACAAAAAGGAAAATTAGTCAGAATATATGATTTCACTATATTTTCTATCTCAGTATAATTCAATATCACAAAAAATTGTAGTTTCCATAATGCATAATAATGCATCCATCTATTTGTGTCTCAGAGAAGAGTAATCAACATTCTAACCAGTGTTTATCAATTTGAGCTGTCATGTCTTTTCCAGCATTTAGAAGTTGGTTGCTTGATCCTCTCAGAGTTCAGAAGTCCTGAGGTCTTATGACTAAAAGAATTTAAAACATTTAGAAAGACTGATTTTCATTTCCAGTAAATAAGAGGAAGGATTTTTAAGAATTTAAAACATTTAGACTGATTTTCGTTTCCAGTAAATGTGAGGAAGGATTTTTTTTTTCCTTTTTTTTTCTTCTTTTTATATAGATGGTGTAAGTTATTCAGCTCCTTCTCTAATAATCATACAATGTATGTGATCATTTTATGTTGCTCTGAGGATTATTTTTTCTTTCTCTTTTTACTTCAGCAATTTTCAAAAGAAATACGACAATGGCAAATAAATGTAGATGTGGCAAATGACATGGCACTTAAGCTGCTCCGTGATTATTCAGCAGATGACACCAGAAATGTGCAACTGATGACAGATAGCATTAATGCGTCGTGGGCTGCCGTTAATAAAAGGTAGGATATAAATTCTACTATTAGATTTGTTGTTAAACTCCATTAACCTTCATTGTCCAGCCTTGGTTGGAGATTATAGAAGGTGTAACTTTTGCAAATGACGTGACTGTAGTGAGAAACCATCACAACTCTTGTGTAGCAATTTTTGGAAATATGTCTTTGGAATCGCATTTAATTCTAGCAAATAAAATTTAGCTTCCTGCCAATTTTTCTCTGCTATAAACAGTTGCCAACTAACTTAAGCTGATAGGCAATATTTCCAGTATTTAAAATTGTTTCATATATCTGTACTATCTCCACATCATAATCACAATAGTGGTTCTGATTTATAAACCAAATCTGAAAATGACAGGCATATCCTATTGAAGCAGGTTCAAAGTAGAAATGTTATCCTGTATCTTTGAAGCAAATCTCTAGTCAAGAAAGTTTTTATTAAATCCTTGACCACATTCTTGATTACATTTCACAGGCTTTCAGTGCTTGGTTTAGATACCAATTCCTTATGAAAAGAATTTTTTTTTTCAGTTTGCCAACAAATTGTGAATCGTCCAATATGCAATCTATAAGATTAGAACATATTGCAGTAAAAATTACTTTCTTTGTAGTAGTAAAAGGGTTTTAAATCATTGCACATAAGAGTAGATGTGTAAAAGTTATATGAAAGTTGTTTTCATCAGTATTTTGGATTAAGCTTTATAGTTTATAACTCAAACTAGAAATTAATTAGATCTTAACATGTTTTTGATTAAAGCCTATGAACAAAGCCAGAAATCAGTTTAGCTAAATATGCAGTAAATTCAATAGATCTTCTTCCATAATGGCAGTTACTTAAATCAGTGATGACTATATAAGCTTAATGCCACTTTTTGTTTAATTTGATTTTCATATCAATGAGCCACTTTAGCAGCGTTTTTCTGAAGTAAACTTACAACTGGCTTAAGACCCCGTTCAAATGAGAAAAGGGATACTATTCATGTCCACTAAAAGAAAGGCACAAAGTAATTTGAAAGCTTTTTATTTTTAACTAAACTGAGATTTGAGTATAAACATTCCACTAATACCTGCTTGCATTTCTCCTGTCACAGTAGTAGCCTTTTCAGCCTTATTGGAAGTAGCTGTATTTTTCTGTGGCCTGAGAAGCAGTTTGGGGGAACCAACTGATGCTGGATGAGAAAGGCTGGGAGTCTAATGCCCAAAACCTTTCTCCATGAGTAGATAAAATCAGCAGCTCAGAAGGATTAGATGTGAGATCCAAAGGAAAGTGCTTTTGTCTGTATTTAGAGCTACAACCCTCACTTGGTGAGAAGTCCAGGATATGTGTGTAGCTGCTGTGGATGCTCTGCATTAATTGTAGCTAAGAGTGCATCTTTAAATTTGTTAATGCCTCAGGCACAGTCCCAGGTGTGTCTCATGTTGCCCAAAGGTGAGAAATGTCATTCTCTTATGGACCCTGCCAAGTATTAGGCTAAGAGAGAGTACAAGTTCTTCAAGACACATTCCTTGCAAGCTTCTATAAAATGCAGAGACGTGTTAGATGAATTACTATAGTAAATATTTTATGTCTAAGAAGAGAGCTGCTTAGGTCACTGAGTTGACATTTCCCTTTAAGAAGTACAAAAAGATAAGAATAAGTATGAACTGTGAAACGAGTATTCTAGTTTTTGATTGTATGGTGTTGTTATATTTCAAATATTTTTTAATTTGCTGTTTTGTATACAACTTTTGTAAGTTCATGATTTGGGAACTTGAGAAAGAAGCATGCTGCAAACTAGTTGATAAACTCCTCTAAGGGCTGGATCACATTTTTGGCGGTTTTTTTGTGAGACACTGATAAATATGGACATACTAAGGTATCAAATCAATATAAGACATTTATTTGGAAGATTTTCTGCACATGTAGATATTTTAGGTGTCTTTGAAGAACTAGTCAGGCATTTTGCTCATGCAGCAGCTCCTGAGTAAGGTCTTGAAAAAACGTCCTAAATTTCTACAGAGATTTAAAGCCAGGTAGATGTGAGACTTAGGGACATGATTTAGAGGTGGATTTAGCAGCATTGGGTTAAGGGTTTGACTTGATGATCTCAGAGGTCTTTTCTAACCTAAATAATTCTGTGATCCTTTTGTCAAACAGCCCTATGGAAAGAGATAATGAAGTCCATGGGTCTTTGCATGACTTAAATGCCAGTTTGTACTATTTTTTGGGGGAGAGTTTCACTTTGGATTTTTTGCCCTCCTTCTGTGCTTCAACTCTTTGGCTTTCAGGTTATTGCATAGAGAAATAAGAAAAGGGCAGGGGAAGGTGTTATGATTTTGGGGATCTTTTGAACTATAAGAGAATATTTACTCAGGAGAAGGAGACATGTGAATTGTTTTGTTACAATCTTCCAGAAAGGCTAGTTTTCCACTCAGGTATGTATGCAGTGATTTCAGATATATCCATGTGTGCTGTTTTCATCTAGACAATGAACAATGCTCTGATGACTTGCTCACCTCACAGTGATGCAGAAATAGATTCCAAATTATGTTCTTGACCATTTCTCTGGTATTTTACAAGCAGTTTTATCACTTTTTATGCACGTTTCAAGTGCCAAGAGGAAATATTCAGCTAAAGATTTTGCTTTCTTCTTTCTATATTGCTGAGTTAAATTGCCTAATTATTCTCTGATTTTCTTTTAAAAATTAAATCTAAGAGTTGCTTACATTGTTTTGAACTGGTTTTCCTTTAACATGTCGTTAATATCAGAGTTGTGTGTCAGTGGAAAAGCATGTGAAACCTGCTTTTCCATGAACCAGTTTACTAAGACAACAGGCAGGCAAGCAGTGGTAAAATTCCACTTTGCCTGTTGGTAATAGTTGCCAAAGCAAGTACTTCAGTCATTAAAGCAACATCTGCTAGCTTGTGTTTTGTTTTGCTTAAGTGGATTTGCAGCTGATTGCTGTATGTTTACCCTTTGCCTTACTGTTGTGTTTTATAACACTGAGCTATAACCAGGATCTCTCTCAGTCCTTTAAGAGACAAGCCGATGAATGCTTGTCAGTTGCTTCACTTTTTTCACTCGACTTTTTTAATTTTTGCCTTTGTTGTTAATACTGCAAAGATACACTAAAAAAGCACATGAACTGATCACTTGGGGGAAAGTCAGAGTGACTTGTAAACAGGCCTCTTTTTTAGAAACACCAAATTTCCAAGAAATATTCATATTACTTAAGCTGAAGCAATTAAAGAGAAAGTGAGCTCTATTGCTTGCATTAACAAAAATAAATCTAACAGATGAACTGAAGTCTTCTCAAGAGGGGAAAGAGGGCAATGATAGAAGCAACCACTAGAAATTTGCTATGTAAAAAAAATGTTTGTTATGGTAGTATTTTGTTACCTCCTTTTGTGGGCACACACAATTTCTGTTAACTACCATATAAAAATATCAACCTGGTAGTTTCCTTTCCTGCAAATCCACCAAATGTGTTAAATCTCACTAGCTTAAATATTAAGCTAAAACTTATATTTTTCTTAATGGAGTGTATTATGAAAATAATTGCATCACATGCGCCGAGAATTCTTTAGGATTCCAAACCATCACTGTGCAACAGACGTCTTCAAATATTCTCATCACTCGTGAGTTCCTGTGGTTAAGATCAGTGGAGCTCAGGCCACACAATAGATGTTGGGAGTTTTCACTGTTCAAGGTGCATTTTTGGCCCCTGAGACAATGTAAAGGACACACAACAACCTAAACATAAAAATTAACTTTCTTCTCCCCACTACAAAGTATGAACAGTGAAGAATCAGTGTAGGGAGAGGCAAGGAGATGTGTTTCTAAACCTGTTTGAAAGAGCTGAAGTACCAATTCCCATATTTAACTAAGAATGGTGTTAATTCTCTAATGCAGCCAGTTGTATAAACACCTTGATTTTGCACGTCAGCTGGACAGTATGAAATGCAAATGGCCAAACAAACTAAGGACGTAAGCAGTACAAAAGTATGATGCACATCTCCTTTATATGTAAATGCATAATAAAACAGTAATTCTAAGTGTGAAAAAGGTCATAATCTAGATTTGGGTTTTCAGCTGCAAACTATTCCTAATCAGTTGTTGCTTGTTATAAAAATGCAATTATTAGAATGTAACCTACATGAATTTTGTAAGTATATTCTTGTTACCTGCACAGAAAGACCTCAATCATTCTGCTGGAGACAGGTTTTCTTAATATACCATACCTGTCCTAACACTACTTTATTTTATTTATTACTTGTGCAAGTAATCACATTTGCTTTGCAGTTGTATTGCATTCTGGGTGAGAAAAAATGCATTTACACAGCAGCAACAGCCAGAAGTGTGAATTGTTCAAGTTGTACTGAAGGTTCGTAGCTGGTTTCAACACACAGATGATTTCTAGGACCCATCTCTGAAAAGCTTATTTGCTCATTTTGGCTCGGACTGTTCAAGTCAAGCAGCAAAGAACTCACAGTCTCCAAGCAAACTCATCCTTTCCCTTTCCATTCTCCTGCTGTTTTGAAGCTTGGTTCGTGTTCCTAATATCTGTATAGAACCAGGAGTATGAGCAGCTCCAGAAATTCTCTGTGCGGGCATCCACATTTTGGGCATGGGAATCTTGTTTACATGAGAAGTCTGTTTACACATCTGTGCCTGCAGTTGTTGCCCTGGCTACAGAGCTCCATTTGTGGGGCTATGAGCAAGAAATCCTTGCAAATGAAAGACTTGATTTTAGATGAAGATGAAAAATGTAATTTTCTGATGTGTATTTTTTTCCCCCAAAAAAATACTATGATAATTTTCATTTTTATCATCATGCTGTGGTGATATATTGATTGGTTTTCAATATAATTTTGCCAGGCTCAGGAAAGTAGACATGAAGAGAGGTTGCTTCTTTACAACCAACATGTCATCCTGAAGCTTGTTATTTGCGCCAGTTTAGCAATGGATTTTAATTTAAAATTGAAAAGTCTGGTGGAAAATATTGTAATTGTAGGGAAATTCTTATGTTTTGCGAGAGATGTTGATAATGGATTTATCTTTGTTGCCTGCATATTTAAAGAAGAAATTTTCAGTCTAAATATTTCTCAGATGCTGCCTTTGAGAACTTCTCTTAGATTTAAATCTTTAAGGACTTAAGTACTTTTACTTCATCAGTAAAACTAGTCACACTAAAGGAAAGTGAATCTCTTTGATCTGAGATGTCACAGTCGAGATTATGTCAAGGACCAAATAATTTTGTATGTCATCATGTTTATTTTGAAGAACTAATGTATTTCTGTTGACTATAATTTTGAATGAATGAGACAAAGTCTTCAAAAAAGCATTTAATCTGAAACTCTTCTGAAAAATCTGAATTTTATACTCAGGTCTTTGTTACTAGAGAAGTGGACATAAGAAGCCTTTCATTTTCATGAAACTAATTTGTCAGTAAAGCACTCCACAATTCTCAGAATTTACTCTCCAGCAGAGTTAGTAAACTCCAAAGAAAAACTCTATATTTGCTGTTTATGATGCAAAAATATTAAGCCTTTTGTGTTTAGAATATGGATGTCTTTAAGGATACATAAGAGTTGTTTGCAGACAAAAGATTAAAGTATTTTTTGCTTTCTTTGTTCCATTCTGTTACCTTTATTTTAAATACTCAGAAAAAGACTATAAGAAGGGTCAGAATGGCAAGGTTTAGATGATTTTGAGTTTAATTTGTTATGTTTATTTGTTTATGTTTTAGTTATATAATTTCTTAATACATCCATTTTTAAAAGCACACCTAAAAAATAATTTGGAGCAGAGGGATTATTATATGATTATAAATAAAAGAGAAGTAACGTATTTGAAAGACATTCTACACCGCCTACAATCTCAATCAACTATACAGGTACAAAATAGAATATCAGTCTCACCAGCAATGACATCAGTTAACAACAATGCTTTGCTATTTTTTCTTCCTAGTATCCCTCAGAATGATGAATTTTATCACATATAAGAAAACAAATGTAAAAAGAAGTAAATGAAGCTGCCAGATGAAGCTCATACTATCAGGAGATCTAGAAAGTCATCTTAGCTCCTTATATTATAGTTTAATCTTAGTTCTCCACTCAGCTGACAGCATTTTTTTGTGTGGTGCTGACATCAGTATGTGGATCCAAGATGAGAATTCAGTTGATAGTAGTGAATGTTTCTGGTTTATTTTTTCAGGAAGGCAGTCTTGGATGTGCTTTCAAAATGCTGGTAGGATGCACAGAAAAGACAGTGTTACCCAGAATACTGTGTGATTCATCATTTCCACCTTCGTGAACATATTCCTGTGATTTTTGAGAAACTCTTTTATGATTATAAAAAGAAAAGAGTTCTTGAATTATTTCAGGAGAGGGTAGCATCAGTAATTCAATATTTGACAAAAGGAGCTATGGATCTTTGTGATTTCGGGGACACGTTTCTTAAAACTTTTAACATAAGTATAAAGAAACTAAATTTTCCCACCACTTGAATGTACATCTAGTCTAATACCTTTATCTCTTTCAGAAAGGCAATAGATCATTTGTATGTCTGCTGAGTCCTCCTGCAGACAAACAGAAATGACCTCACGAAGAAAATTGTTGCTGTTTTCAATTTTTTTTTTTTGTTTGTTCCACAAAGGATTTGCTCAGATTTCTAGACACCATGAATTCAGCTCATTGAATTGGGTTTTAAATCACAGAATCACAGAATATTCTGAGTTGGGTGGTACCCACAAAGTTCATCCAGTCTAACTCTTAAATGAACGGCTTATAGGGGGATGTAACCCATGACCTTGGTGTTGCTTGCACCATGCTTTAACTGTAACCCAGTATTAATGATTTAATTGTAAACAATTAAAAAGGAGAATAGCATTTGCATTTAGCAAAGAGGCCATCAGTTTCCAGTAGTGTGAGCATTACCAACAAAAACTAAGCAGGAAACACACTTAGAAGACCATTCCTTACTGCTCAGACTATTGCTATTTCACTTTTTTTTTCCTCACTTTTGGTTTTTACTTTGGTCTTGATTGAAACGAAATTCTGTTTCTTTGTTCATGATTACTGTGTGTTAAATGCTCTTTACTCCTTTCTGTTGAATATGAGGACAGTTCTTGTATTAAAGGGAAATTCAACTAGACAAAATCATTTAATAGTTTATGGAAGAGAGTTCTAAAAGGAGAGCAGTTTTGTGGACAAACTTGAATCGTAACTGGAGCTTAATGTGGGCATAGCAAAGAAATGCTCCATTTGAGAAATATTCCTCTTTTGCATCTGCAGGAGATGCAGGAGGAGCAAGATACTAAGGAAGACTAAGATTGATTTTGTGAGAGAAAGAACAGAAATGACAATTTTTGTTCCCATCTCATTAGAAAATAAAGAGAAATGTGTTCCTCTTTCTCTTAAAGATGAGATTTTCTGAAGTAATTAGAGAATTTTAGTTTCTGTTTGAACAAGAACAGAAGCTAATGGTCTGTACCCTGAAAGCCTAACCTTAAATCTATTTCCTATTGGTCTGTAGATAAATTAGCAAACTATAGCAAACTGCTTATTGCTGTCATTCAAAGCTCGTAGAACAAATGAATGTTTTTCTATACCCCCCAATAGACTTCTTATCAGGCTTCATGTCCTTTAAATCAACTGAACAGAAATTAATAAAGCTGATGGACTAGCAGAGTGCCAGAAAAAGGAATTTGACCTTAGTTGTCATCTTCTGTTTGCATTGTTATTCTTGTGATAGCTATTTTGTTTTTTCTCCCTGGTGTTTTCCCTGTATTTTTGTATTTCTTCAGCTGCTGTGCAGGCAGTCTAAGCTTTCCCCTCACTGGCTTGTCAGTCATGCTTGAAACTGAGGATAATTCAGTCTGTTATTAAATGTTTAGTCTCTCTCTTTGGAAGTTACCACCAAATGTGTCACGTTGACGACGGCGGTGCTTGCCTTTTTTGTGTGGCTGTTGTTTAGCTGTGACTGAAATTTCAATCACATGTTTTTGTATAAAGTCACAAAGAAATCAACAAATAACGAATCCCCTTTATTACTGATGAGGATCAGGGGCACAAGATGGTTGTGACTCTTGCTGACCAAGAGATCACAGGAAGTGGCAACACAGAGGGCAGGGTGGAAAGCAGTAGAATTAGCAACGGGGTTTTCTTGTATGTCCTAAAATAGGTATGGTGAGAAATCACTGAGGAGAGGTGAAATTCAACTGGTAAACCTTGAGGATAGAACATTTATGGTGTATCTGATACAGGTGCATAAAATGGGAAATAGTAAGTAAGGCAGGGAATTTGTGAGAAAGAAAAAGTCAGTAGGTTCATGTGGTTTATCATCCAGTACCAATTACATTTTGACCAATACACCAAATTTAACTGACCTATGATAATTCCCTGACAAATTTAAGAAATGTAGAACACTTCCCCAGCTACTAAGCATTACATCTCCCACAAACTATAAAAAATATTATCTTCTGCAAATTATAAGGAATAATAGCTCTTGGAACTATCACTCCAGCTGGCATTTCTGCAGATTCTTCCATTCTGCAAGACACATAATCAGTTACATATCTGAGATATATCTACTTAAACACAGTAGTGCCTTGTGGCAGTGCATTATATGGGTCCACTTTGCGGTTTTATTTTTATCTGCTTAAAATGTGCTATGTATTTCTGAGATTCCATTTGTTTAATTGACACAGTGTATGGTAAAAGCAAAGTTTTATCAAGTGCCTAGAGGGCCAAGCTTGCAACAGCCAGTTTCCACTTTCTGCATTTCATTTTAATAGTATTATACATTTTCTATTGTCTTTCTTCTCTTTTCTTCTTTTGTTTTTTTTTTTTTTCTTTGAATTTATGAGATTTTTTTTTTTTTTAATTCATGGCAAGTTAGAGTCTAATTTAGGGTTGGGATTTTTTTTAAATCTAACTTGGCTGCATTTTCTTTACCCCACTACATGGCTTATATATGCTGGGTTTGGTTATGTTTTGTCTTAAAATCTGAAAAAATGATGCTGTTTATTATCAGTAATGGTAAACAGTTCCAAAATTTCCATGAGTTCTTAGTGCTTGGAGCATCTGAGGTTGATGCTTCAGCTATGTCTGTTAATTACTAGCATTCTTAGTTGATGAACCTTTAAGTTGATATACCTTTACTGATTACAAGAAGTAAGATTTATTTTTAAGGTTTTCCCATAAGTTTCTCAGTGAGGATTTACTCCAAGGGTTGGGAGTAAGCTCTTCCAGGGCTTGTCTTCTCTCTTTTTTTCCTGTGGAAACACCAGCAAAATGGACTTGTCAACTAAGATGGCACTTGTCAAATAAGATGGCTCTAAGAAACCATAGTTCAGATCTGCCTTTGGTGACACCCTTCGTTTTTACACTGTGCTGACCCCTTGGAACTGTGAACATTTGTCACTGTTGCTTCTTTTCATGTTGGAGAAAATAAAAGTAGAAGTATGGAATGTATTTATTAAATTTAGCTTTATCTAAATTAGTTTTCACATTATGTCACTGCTTTAGTCCTTTTATGTCTGATACTACTTTCCTTTCTGCTAGTTGGGAAAAGGTACCCAGCCCAGCCTCAGGAGATTGAGTTAAAGATGAACATAAACATTGATTCCTTTCATTTTTACTGTCTTTCAGATGCTAATATGTATTGGGACCTTCATTAAGCCGTTGATCTTGATTTAAAATACTTAATACCTTCAAGGCTACAGCTAGTTCAGAACACAGCAGATTATACTGAGTTTAAATATTCCTTGTAGCACCTCTTGTTTTGAACATACCTATTGAATCTTTCTGCTATCATATTCTTAATGATTTTTTTTTCCTTTTGGAACTACTCAAATTCTTCTGGGTTTGACTAATCTCAATAACTTTGCCATTTTGCTCTTCATACCTTTTTCCCACTGGTTAATTACTGCACTTAATACCACCTTTTACTACTCCCTTGGAACAGTCTCTTAATGCTCAGTGTTGAACATTATTTACATTGACTACATTATATACTCTTAATCTCAGTTTTGTTTTATTCAAGAGGTTTCTGTAACAAAGCTTTGCATCCCTGACTTGCTTCCTAAATAGCTGCTTGTATAGGGGTTATGATATACTTTATGGATTTCTTTGCATAAGCTGAAGTAAAGCTGAATCATCAGTTAAGCTGATGAATGCATCAGTTAGGTGCTTATTTCCATGACTAAAATTTGGAAAGTGGTTTGAGAACAGGTAGACATTTGTTAGGGAAAAAAAATGCATCTCCTCAGATGTTGGATAAATTATCTATAATATATAGAGGATACTTGCATGACAGTGCGTACAAAATAGATAGATCTCAAGCCAAATCAAGTATCTTTTTAATATAAACACCTGATAACTATTTCAAAAATCATTAAGAAGAAAGGAAACATTGCTTAAATCATGCACTGTTTAAGACATAGATTTGGATGACTCTGCCAGATTTACCTGTGAGCCTACAAAGTTTCAGGTATATCCATTTTCATCTTATCTTTTCATAACAGAATAGTCAGACTTCCTCACTCCCAGACTTAGAGTGTTGGTATATTTATGTCACTCTCCACTCTCTTAAAGAGTCTAGAATTGTTGGTTGAAGGGTTATGATTTCTTCTGCTAAGAATTTTTGTCTTTGAAATTCATCCAAAAAACAATTGAGGTAGAACTATGAGAGGACATCCTGTTCCCTTTGAAGTCAGCTGAAGGTTAGACATTCATCTCACTGGAGTTAGGATTTTCTCTGTAAGGCTTTTGTGTCAAACACATACTGAAGTTCTGTTGAACTCAGAGTGAGTTGAACACCATCTGAATTTGCTGAATTGGGCTCTGGAATTTCATTACTTAATTATTTATTTATGTTTGCATGATCCTGAGGAACAGAACTAGAGCTGTAGTTTCTTTCCATGTTGTTGAATCTGCATACTAGTAAATTATTAGTATTTCTCTATATTATTATATTTCTCTACATTATACTCATTTTACCTCTGGTTGCAGTTGTTGTTTTACCATTTTTCTGCAGTAGATATTTTTTAATCAGATTATCTCCTTATAGTGGAGAACTTATTTTATATTTCAGTTTTCTGTAGCAGTCTGAAACCTCCTGAAGAGTAAAGAATAAATATATATGATATGGAGTGATTCTTCGCAACTATTTTTTTATTAGATTACATAAATATAAGAAGCAGTAGGCAGGCTACTTCCTTTCCTTCTTACTCAGATGCTAACCAGTTTTGGTTACCAGCTGCTTCTGAGCTGAATATTACAGAGCTGTTTTGTTTTTTTCTGGTTAGCATTTTATGCTTCTTAAAATATGTTGACAGAATACATATTTTAAAATATATTGAGTCAGTCTGATCTGTCAGCATCTTTGTGTAATGTGAGTACTACTTGAGGCCCATGTTTTAGAGGGGAAAAATAATATGTGTGTTTATTTAAGTGTTTATTTAGTGTTACTTAATATGATGCATGGTATAATAAGAACTGTAAGTGCTGCCAGACAACTTTTCCAGGCTGGGATCTGATGCTTCTCTCTCTTGCATTGTAGCAAATCACTTTTTTGCTAGGCCGTGGAGTTCAGCCCTCAGAGGCTGATGCTCCAAATGAAAACTACACTAACAGTTTAATAGTATCCTTTGTGAGCCCTAATTGATTTCATGTAATGCCATCAGTGCATTTCACAATCTTATTAAATCTAGTTGTTTCTACAGTAAGTAAGGCTAAGAAAACAAGTTCCTTTAGAATATAATTAATTTCATAATCAGTTTTGATTATATTTCACTGTCTTAGGAAGCAAAGATTTTATCTTACTAAATTGCATCTGAGTAATTAATATGCTGTTTATTAAATAGTACTGTTGACTGCCTTGGAATTTTGAAAGAATAATATGTTTTGGAATGCAAGGAAGAACTTAATTCTATGAATAAATAGACCATGAAGTATGAACAAGGGTTAAACAGAACAATAATGTTCTTGCTTCTTTTGGTAGAAGAAGAGATTAGTTTTGTCTATTTGCTTTTAGTTTAGATTTTAGGATTTTTTTCTTTTTCTGACTTCCCTCTTCGACAGGAACACTAGAATTGTCTTCCAGTGTCTTAATGGGGCATAATACAAGGATTAGGCTGGAATCTGTTCCATGATTTCAGAGAATTGAGGGGGAGGGAAGGTTGAGAGGTTGTTTGTTCTGCTGGACTTTTTTTTTTAGCTTCCTTTGGATTTTTTTATTTTTACTTATTTAGTGGTTTAAGATACTTCTTTAGAATTTTGATTGAGGGCTGTTTAGAAAAGCCTCTGGAGTTAATTAATCAGAATATTATTCTGTGTCTATAAGTAATTTTTAATGATACCTCATATGTCTGTGATTGTTGAGTGTTGTTCAGATTCCCTTCTCTTTAACCTGGGGACAATTAAGATTTACTCTCTGGAAAGTGATTGACTAATGAAAATTTATCAGGCGATTAGAAATCACAAGTAAACATAAACTGTTTTTGATATTATAAAAGATAACCTGTAATTGATTGTAATTACAAAAGAATCCCCTTAGTTTCATTAATGATTGTTCTCCAGCTCACCATGTGATTGTGATAATCTATGCTTATGATGAACATAGAGAAAATGTACACTTATATTATGTTTTAATATATTCTTAACCTATGGCAAGGCAGGCAAGAGAAAATGACACAAAAGTGATGGGGGCAAGAAAAGCCTGTTAGAAAAAATTCCCTCTAACTCCCTCTCTATTTTTATCCCATTAAGAGGCATTTTGGGAATGTAGGATCCCATAAGTCAACAGAGTATAAGAAGAGACAGAAATTATTTTTAAAAAGGTTGATGAGAAGTTTTCCTCCAGGATAACACTGATCACCTTGTGCTGGTGTTGGCAGGTGCTTAATTAAAAAGGGATTGTTTAAAGTGCCTATATAGAAGTCCATAGATGTGATTTTTTTCCCCAGGGCCTGATATTTCCTTTGTTTTTGGCAACTCTTCTCAGTCTCATAAAAAATAGTATAGAAGAGATGGGGGATTAATATCCAAGGCTGATCTGAAACTGTGTGGATTGATCTGAAACTTTATGAATAAACACAGGGTTTGGGATGGTTTCCTTTTTTTTTTGCTATTCATTATCAATTGTGCTTTAAAAAGAAATATATGGGACAAACAATCTAAATTCAAAAATATGTTTTCAAATTGGTTTAGTATCTTTAGTGACAAAGAGGAAAATGATGGGAGAAGGGTTGATGATTTTTGTTATTTTCATACAACTCCTGGGTATTTCAAGAAGGTCTGTGAGAGGTATAAATCTAAAAACAAGCCAGCCAGTGAAAAATATAAAAAGAAATAATTTTTCTCTCTTGCTGCATCCATTCTCCTAAGTACAGAAACACCAGAAACATATTTTCTTGTTTAGTAGAGATTTATAATACTCAGTTCAAAAAACTGTTCAGGAAAAAAGACTTACATCTTGCATAGTAGAGAGAGTAACTGTTCATTGAAGCATTTCCCTGTTTTCCTCAACAGATTTTTAGGAAAAGACAAATTAGGTGGGTTTATCGCTATGATCAGAAGATGTTTTAAAATGTTCTAATTTTTGTATCTTAAGAAACTGTCATCATTAAGGAAACTGTGTGACTATCAGGGAAAGAGCATGACTTTTTCCATGTGAAGACATCCTGAGTTCCAATCAGAACACAGAAACATTGAGGGCTTTTGTTCTTCCTTTCTGTGGAAGTAAAGAGAATCAGCAGAGAACTGCCTTTGTATGTTTATTTTGGACCAGCTGTTGCATTTAATCTCTCTTTATGCACAATTACATCTGGAATTTAAAATTATCTCACTACTTATACATTTGTTATAAATATGGATAGTGCACCCAAGGCAGAGATGCCCTTCAACTTGTCTGAAGACACCAAGTCACCTCTCAGGCACTAGTTCAAGTTGTTGAGAAATTAATGTAAGGCAAAGGTAAATACCGCAGGGTTGAGATTTAACTCCAGCATGATGTTCTGTGGTGTGGAATATCCCTTTGCCCAGCTCAGGTCACCTGTCCTGATGTGGTGTGGAATGTTCCTTTGCCCAGCTCAGGTCACCTGTCCTGATGTGGTGTGGAATGTTCCTTTGCCCAGCTCAGGTCACCTGTCCTGACTGTGCTCTCTGACAGCTTCTTGTATCCTCTGCCTGGCAGAGCATGAGACACTGAGAAGTCCTTGACTTGAGGTAAGCACTGCTCAGCAACAACTGAAACATCACTGGGTTATCAACATTACTCTCCTAGTGAATACAAAACACAGCACCAGACCAGAAGCTGGGAAGAAAATGAGCTCTATCCCAGCTGAATCCTGGGCATGCACGTAGAAATACAGACATAATGATGTCACTGGTAGGAATCCTGTTGATTGGGCTGAATCAGCAGGGGCAGCACCAGGATCCTCCCACTGGGTTCCCTAAAAGGCATTTTTGGTTGTTTATTCAAAGATCTGCAAAATGAAATCTTTCCTTCTTTACGTTCTCCACATCATCCAATCCTCAGGAAGATATTAGCAGCGATAAGGTAAGACAGAGAGTTCTAAGAAGTTGCTGTTGCCTTTTTTAGAAGTAGATTTTTCACCAGGTTTGTCCCTCAGTCCTTACAGTAATGGACGAAAGCACAAAATGACTTAAAAAAAAAAGCCTGCAAGCTTGCCTTTAGAGTACAAAATTCTGTACCAGCACACCAAAGCTTTCCTAGTTCCTCGTTCAGGACTCAAGCAGTTCGGATGCTCTTGATGTAGCTCTGAGTTTGTTTGCAATTTGAGGCTTTCTAACCCTTTACAACAAAGTCATTTCAGAGGTAGAGTTGCACACCTCCAGTACTGTAGGATCAACTTGGTTAAGAACATTTTCTAACAAGCCAGACGAAACAGTGATAGTAGGACATAAGGTTGCATATAAAAAGATTGCTCAAAAAATTTATGTCCACATCCACATGCCAGTGATCTACAGCAGATAAAACCTAGTACCTCTGTTCAGACGGTCAAACTAAAAGGCACATTTATGCAGAATTATTGCTGGAAAAATCCCAAGTGTCCCTTACCGTGATGTTAACCTAGTTGACATCCAGAAAACCAAAGGAAAGCAGTACTTAAAATGCTCTCTCAGTGTAGTTTTCCCCACTGAATGCTGTACCAGGAATTCCAGAGTTAATCTGCATATTAATCACTTGCTAGCATGTATTAATAGCTTTAACTGGCACTGTAGAATATAGTCCCTAGATTCTGAGAGAACCAGCATTCTCAAAATTAATGAATATGATTAATTTTGATATTGCATTTCAAAATTATATAAATAATAGTTATTTTAAGAATTTAATTTTCATATCTGTGACATGTCTTTGTGTTCCAGCTGTATCTGAGGTTAACTTATTCTGCTTCTTTGATTGGTTCTTTATCACTCCAAGTTAAAGCAGCTGAAGAAGAGTTACCAGTGAGAGGTTAAATTTATTTAGTAGTAAAAATTAAATATTCCAATAAAACTTTGAAAGTGTTCCTTTGTCATATTGGTAGAGGGGATATAAACCTCATGAAAAAGGTCCAAACTTTTTCCAGCATTAACAGGAAGATGCATGTAGTTCAAATTCTCTGTGATAGTTGGCTGCAGATAAAGGCAATTCAGGTAACTTCTTTTATTTTGTTGTATTTTTTGTTGTATGGAACTGTACTTTTAGAAAAGAGAAAATACAGTTATAGAGAGAGAACCACATCAACTAAAGAAGTAAAACCATTTCCTGATGTTTTGTCAGCCAGTAGTCCAGGATATTTTATTTTCTATCTCAGTAAGGTAACTTTAGATCACTACATTCTGTGGATGGAAGTGTGATTTAGTGATCTATTGAACACTGAATGATACAGAGTCGCTTTACTTTTATTGCTCTTAAAGAAATACCTGGGGAACAGAAATTTGTTAGTTTGTGCTCTGCACTTACTGCATGTCCTGTTATCTGAGTATCTCAAAGTGTTATTCGCACGCTGACCCTCCCAATGTATCTCCTACTGTGAATAAGAGTTGCAATTTGAACCACACAAACAGATACTCATAAAATGTGAGTGATTGATTCCAACTTATGTAGCAAACACTACAATTGAAGAAAAAGCTGATATTCAGACTTACAGAGCCTCTACTCTTTGTGTGGTATGGGATTGGGTAGTGCTGAATGAAGCACTGTTGTGATACCTTCAGTCCCAGAATCACAGAGCATTCTGAGCTGGAAGGGACCCAGAAGGATCATCAGCTCTTACTGAGATCATCATTCCCATACCTTCTGTACCAAGATGTTCAGTGGTATATAAGCTGTAGTTTTTTTAATGTATTTATTTTGTGTGTATATCGTGGTATGAACTCTGGGTTTTAGTTAAAAATTAATACAGTGCCTTCCTTATGAAGTATAACATAGATGTAAGATAACTTAATTTTCCCCTCCTTTTCTTCACAAAGATTTGTATACTGCTATGTTTAAAAAATATTAGCTTTAAAAGTTTTTTTTAAAAACACTTGAAAACATCTTCCTGGCAGTATAAATGTTCACATATCTCTTGACTCACTTCCTCTCACACCATTATACCCTCAACTCAAAGCCTTTAGCTGACAAGTTCTTAAAAGAGCATCATAACTTCTGTCATGTAACAGAACTCATATGACAACTAGAGTTGGTGATTCCACTGTCACTGATGTCACTAGTTCCTAAAAATCAAATTTACAAGGATGATTGGAGATCAGCTTGCCAACACCTAGACATAAAAAAAACTTAGGCTTGCATAAAATTCAAATTTTCTAAGTTGTAGCTGGTTTACTGTTGTAGTCAGGAGAAAAAAATTTGCTCTAAGCTTGATCTGGTAGGGCAGATCTGTATAGAAAAGGAGGAGAAACTAAATTCCAGAAGTCCATGTCTTATAGAGGGAGTGTAGTTTACCTGTCCTCTGGGTGTCTAGATGAAAATAAAATAATGTCCTGTTCAATATATATATTTCTTTCTTCACTATGATTTTGTGCAATTCATCGTATGCTGGATTTGATGCTCGCTTTTTTCCTTCATGTTTAGACCTCCTTTTCTCATTCTAACTTCATACTTCTGTAGTGAGAAAGACAAGTGAAGTTTATTGATATGCTGCAGAGCTGTCAATGTAGCTGAATGTTTATTGCATGTTAGCTGTACCAAAATTTAAAATGCAAAGTACTACATATTTTCTGTCTATCTATGCTTATAGGTAAGAAACATTTTTCTGTAGACTGAAAGAATTATGTGCCATAAGATTTCTGTGCATCATGCCAGAAGTGTCAGAAGATTTTTCATGATAAAAACTTCATGCTTTGCCCAGATCAATAAAATGCTGTGTTTTTTTCATGAAGGTTGAGACTTTCTCTAACACACAAATTCTGACTTTGAGTAATCCTCCAAATTGCTTTCCCTTTGAATTTAATTTTCATATCTGTGCTTGTGTTTTGGTTTTTTATAAATCTCACTGTATATTTGCAGAATGTTATTATTAGTGTATTGATATGTATTTGTAGGAATTCAGGTGTGCAGTAGTTAAAAATATGCCCTTTGTGTTCTGAAGGAACTGCGTGAGAAAAAAATGTTATATGTGATTCTGCAAAGGCTATTAACTACCATGCTGCACACTGTAAATTGAATTAGAATAATGCTATAAAGCATATCTCATAATAGAATTATGCTCTGAAGAACTGGAAAATATACATTCGGTTCATGCCAGTATATTCCATTTCCAAGTTGTGTTGAATAAATGTGATGCTAAAAGTGGAAAATAGGTCAATACAGTATTTTCCAGGTAAAAGATTTTCTGTGTCTTATTATCTTTTAATGCATAATGCTAGTATATTTATGTGTAATTTCTATGTAATTTTTCTTTAGTTTAAAAAAAGAAAAAATTCTTTCTTGAAGTTATTTTAAATTTCAAGAGTAGCCTACCCACAAGCCATGTTTATTTCCACATAGAATGAGGTTGGGAAAGAGATCATGTTCAGTATTCTTCAGCAGAGTGTTTCCTACTGACAGCCCCCTGGGGACACATTCTAATGCAGGCTAAGCAGTGCCATGATGTGGAGAATTCTTGTAGGTGGCAACAGGTGCAACTGATGTGAAAATCCAGTCCATTTTGGAGCTTTAAAAAAATTGATGGATGAGGTTGTAGTGAGGCATTCAATAGCTTTCTCCGATTTTGAATGAAAAATTAAGCCTTTTTTTAACAAAATGGTTGGGAAAAGCAAATAAGATGTCAAAGGATTAAAAATATAATATAAATATGGCAGTTCAGGCAACATTAGTCTCTCAGGGAAGATATTTTTTTCCTGAAATGGTTGTCCTTGCCTGTACTCTGAATGAATTTTTCTATTCTTACTATCCTCTGCTGCAATTACTTATATGCCTGTCAAAAAACATGTTAAGTCAGTGCCACTTGGCAAAACTTGAGGTGGTAGGTTTTTTTTCTTTTCTCACTTCAACTAGTTTACTGGGTTTTAGGGTGATATCATTACTTTCCAAGGAGTACAACTACCCTTCATGACAGGGAACAGGATTTGAAAGGGAGATCAGCAGTTGGAAATTTCATGACCTCCTCTAATAAATTACACCTTGAGAAATTACTTCTACTTGCATTCAGTATCCTAGTCTCTCCCTAAAAACTATACAACTAGACAGGAAATCTATCATGATATGTGAAGACCACCACAGGTGTGTAGAAATAACATGGGTGTGAATCAAATTGCATTCATTGCACTTGAAATAATGCACATTACAAAATGACCTTACTAAGCATTTTCAGACCTTAAAAAATTATGTAGTTATCATGTTGATGTTAAACAAATATGCATGTAATACAATAGGTAAGTAACCTTGACAGATCTGTGTTAATGAACAATGTCATACTTGGCTGCTCATGTTTCTAAATCCATATTTTCCTCAAGTTCAAATTAAAAAAATCAGTGAATATATGACACCTACCTTGTACATGAATGCTGATGTAACACAGATCTGCTTTAATGTTTTTTCAGCTCCAGAATTACTGAAATCTTTAGTGTTCTTTCCTCATCTGTGCGTTAGACCTTCCCCAAGTATAAGATGGCCTTTGTCTTTAAAAATTGTATTTTCTCATGTAACTGACAGAGATCATCTTTGTAATTTATCACTTTCATATTGAAAATAAAATAATAATCTTAAAAAAAGAAACCACAAAACCCACCACAAACTTCAGTATTACTAGGGTTTAAGGCATTGAACACAATCTACAAAGGTTTCAAGTCATGAAAACTAATCTTCAAATTCATCTTGTCATGCAGTGATCAAGAACTATTTTGTGATTTCTAAAAATAAACAAGAATTTCCACTGCAGTGTAAGAAAATAATCTTTTATTAAAGCAAACCAGGGAATTCCTTCTGATTTTCAACTGTCCATGTTTTAGGCACAGCATTTTGAAAGAAGTGGTTTTACTTAATTTTGTGTCAGATGAATTCCACTTACTCCTTCTCAGGTGAAAATATAGAAAAAGAGCCCTACCTGCCAAACATACAGTGCAAGTTCTGTAGCTAATGTGTCTGCATACTTAGCATCACTGGTACCTGAAAAATGTTTAGTGTGTCTTTGTTATATTTTGATTTAGTGATTAAGGTTTGTTATCTTCCAAAGAATGCTGTATTTGATTATTTTTAATTGTGCAGGGTTTTTGAACGTGAAGCAGCTCTGGAATCAGCCCTAAGAATGTTGCAGCAATTCTACCTGGATCTTGAAAAGTTCCTTGCTTGGCTTACAGAAGCTGAAACAACTGCAAATGTCCTGCAGGATGCTACACACAAAGAAAAGACACTAGAGGATTCCAAAATGGTTCGGGACCTCATGAAACAGTGGCAGGTAAGACAAGCACTTCAGTATAGAGGCATTTGACAAACATGAGAGTTTATGAAGCATATCTGATATTTATGGAAGCTATATAATTTGCATCAAGTTTATTCTTTGTAGCTTAACTGAATTAGTTTTTCTCCATTACTTTCAAATACATGAGAAATGTTAATTTGGTAGTCTATTGTCAACACGCTCTGTTGCGGTAATAAAAAGAGATAACGATGCAAATTTTCATAGTAAATGGCTGGACAGTTTTCATACAGTTATTTTCCTCTGGGGGAAAAAAAAAATCTTGAAGTGTGATAATATTGTATTTAGTGTTTCAGAGAATATTGAGGAGAAAGAAAATTAATTAGTTGAGATGGTGCTGTTGAATTATGTTGTTATACTTCCATTGCATTTTCTTCACTACAGTTATTGAGAGGAATACAGATATTTCTGCTTGAGGTCTTACATTTCTAAAATATGGAGTTGATTGGCTGTTTGGAAGGCAGGACCCTTTCTTCCAAAATTGATGGAATCATAGAATAGTTTAGGTTGGAAAAGACCTTCAAGATCATCAAGTCAAGCATTACCCCAGCCCTGCCAAGGCCATCACTAAACCATGTCCTTAAGTGCCACATCTTCACATCTTTTAGTAGCTCCAGGGATGGTGACTCAGCTGCTTCCCTGGGCAGCCTGTGCTTCCAAAGCTCAGTGACCTTTTCAGTGAAGAAATTTCTTGTATTCCCTCACAATGCATGATTTTGCTGTTAACAGGAAGTTCAAAACTGGAGATTTAAGGCATGGATACTCTATGCCTTAATTTATTTAGTTATGAAAAACTTAGTGAAAAATTTGGTTATAAATTATTTTTAAAAAATAATAAATTTATATAGTGGTCTAAGAATTTTTAGCTATAAAATAAATTCACTTATTATGATGGTTAATATTTGCATCAGTCATAACCCAGTGCTCTGTATTGAGTCTTTATTGTGAAAGCTTTTGTTCAAACAGGTACAGTTTCCTGATAGTAGTGCAAATATTGCCAATCTAGTTGCTAAAAATGGGTAATGGAGGACAGTTTCATCAATAGAACAATTTTATGAGGCCAGCTAAATGATCAGGAAAGAAAGTATGGCTTTTCATTCTGTTTCTCAGGTATTTCTGCATTGATTCCTCCAGGCTTCACACCCTGCTTGTAGGAGTTATCTCTCACAATTCACTTTGATGTATAAGGATGAAAAGCAAGAACATGGCATAAATGTGTAGTTTGCATGCAGTTTATGCATATGAAAGATTCAGACAAAAAGGAGCTTTACTAAGTCACAGAAGTCTCAGAAGTATGTATTTATGTGCTTTGTTATTGCTCACTAATCCATACAATCAGCCACATGACACATAAATAGTGATTAGCCTTTTTTTAACTGTATTGTGGGTCAGAAATACACTTGCCCTACACAACACATCACACAATGGCTGTGTTCCAAGAAACTAACTATGTAAATTGTACATATGTCAAAGCAGACACATTCAAATACAGTCCATGTCCTAAATACGGTTTGTTATCATCCAGTATATGTAATAAAACTACAAGCTCTGCCCCAACACAGAAAAGATCCTAAATACTTTCAGTCAGGATTAGAATTTTCTAAGTTACTTTTTTTTTTCCACATGAAGTGTTTTTTTTTTCTTCTCTCACCAACCAGATCCTTAGAGGTAAAATAAAATGGTGCTTTCTAATTAAAGATCAGTGTCTCATGAGTCTTAGGAAAGAAACTTTGACTCCCTGGGTTTATAGAATGCATAGAAATTATGGTCAAATATAACAAGTGGATTCAGATCTTCAGTCTCTGTCTTGCTCTTTATGCAGTTTTGTAGACTTGAATAATATGAAAATAGTCACTAGGACTCTTCTGTTTTAATCTAATATTTTTAACCACTAGGTGTAAAGCAGTGTTTTTATAAATAATTTTCTACACAAATAATGAAAAACCTAAATTTCTGAGTTCAGTAGTAGCTTTGTATCCTTGCCAGTACAGATGTTTATCTCACTTTAAGTGATCCATCGGTTTTCTGCTTTACACTCTCAAACTTCATTTTCTTTCTTTAACAATTAGGAAAATAATGACTTGATGTACAGGAAATTTTTATATAGCAGTGGTTGCTTGTCTCGGAAAATGTCACATTTTTAGGCATTTGTTTTCCTTTTCATGTTCAAAAACCATTAACTCAATTGTCACTAATGAAGATTAATCTTTCGTTACTAGTTAGCAGTTCATCCAGTAGCAGAAGGAGAATCGTGAGACTTACATAACTGCACATTCTAATTACCTGATGATGTAATTATATTAAAATTTTGCATTATAAACACCCTGTTTGTTTGTACAAGCATGTATTTCCATGCATCGTTTGTCTGAACTGACAGCAATGTAATAGTTGAGGTGATTCACACAGTTAAAATACTTTCTGGAGAATTTTCAAGAATACAAACCCATTACTCCAAGGAGTTGTGTAATTATGTGCTGCTTTTTTTTTTCCTAGTTGAAATACATCATGTGTCCTCATGAGGCCTGGTTTGATAAATAACAATATGAGGGAAGTGGAAATTAATTTCACTTTCTGCCTTCATACTTCTAGTGATACAAACTCTCAGCTGTGTTAATTATAATCATGGGTCGGTTTACATGACACCAGGCCTGCTGCTGACAGATGGGGTACACCTGTCTCAAAGGGGGAAAAGGAGCTTTGCACAGGAGTTGTAAGGGTTTAGTGAAGAGCAAAATGGATCTGAAGGGAGAAAGATACAAAACTGGGCTTGCTTGAGAGAAGCCTGGGGACAGCGTGACAACGATTGAGGGATGGTGTGCTAGTGCAGCCCTTCGGTCTGACATCTCAGGGGAGGCAGGGGCTGGAGATCCATGTGGCTTCAAAGACACAGGAGTTACTGATGAGTTAGACACCGTGGAAGCACCTGAGAATGGTCACACAGGCATTAGGGGCTCTCCCCACAGAAAGGTGGTGGGATCAGTCACCCTAAGTCCACCTACACCAACGCACACAGCAGGGACAACCAACAGGAGGAGCTGGAAGCCACTGAGCAGCTGAAAAACTATGACACAGTTGCCATCACAGAGATGTGGTGGGATGGCTCACACGCCTGGAGTGTGAAATGGATGGCTATAAATTCTTTAGAAGGGATACCCAAGGAAGGAGACGTGGTTTGACAGCCGTGTATGGAAGGGAGTAATTTGATGGTCTAGAGCTTGGTGCTGGTGACAACAGGGTTGAGTGTTTGTGATTAAAAATCAGGGGAAAGCCAACAAGGCAGATATTCTGGTGGGAGTCTGTTATAGATCTCCCACCAGGATGAAGGGGAAGATGAAATATTCTATAAGCAGATGGGCAAAGTCTCATAGTCACTACTCCTTTTTCTAATGGGGAACTCCAGCTTACAAGATGTCCTCTGGGAATGCAGAAACACAGCGGAGAAGAAGCAGTGTGGGAGGTTCCTGGACTGTGTGAATGAGAACTTCCACAGCATTCTCCTCGAGAAACCAACTGCTCATGGCGTGAATGGGTTCTACCCAGCCAAAGTGNCTCGAGAAACCAACTGCTCATGGCATGAATGGGTGGATATGGATATGGAATGGTATCTTTTCTGGATAAAAAACTGGCTGTGGGGCCAGGCCCAGAGCGTGGTAGGGAATGGAGTCACATCCAGCTGCCAGACAGACACCAGAGGTGTTCCCCTGGGCTCAGCTTTGGGGCCAGTCCTGTTTTAGGAGGAGTGACTGAGGAGCTGGGGGTGTTTAGCTTGGAGAAACAGAGGCTCAGGCTTTCAGCTGAAAGAAGGTTGTAGAGAGATGGGAGTTGGTCTCTTCTCCTAAGAGGAAATGGTCTCAAGCTGTGCCTGGGCATGTTTAGAGTTGATATTGGGAAAAATTTTCGTATAGAAAAAGTTGTCAAACATTGGAACAAGCACTGGCTTCCCAGGGAAGTAGTCGAGTCACAATCCCTGGATTCCGTGTCACTTAGAGACATGGTTTAATGGTGAAATTGGTGGTGTTAGGTTAATGATTGGACTTGATTATTTTAGAGGTTTTTTCCAACCTTAAGAATTCTATGATTGTACAAAGTTCTTTCCTGGTCTGTCTTTTTAGCAATAATTTCATGCAGCTTATGTAATATTAGATGAAATTTTGAAGCTAGTGTGGATTTATCCTGTTACTTTATGAATGCAATCAGTTGATATTAAGCCTGTAGATTAATATAATCACAGATTTTTTTCACTGAAATTTGATGAAGAATACTGCATGTGACACCTAGTTAAACAGTAACTAGAGAATGCTTTTACACTATATACACAGCTTGCAAAATGTTTCTGAAATAATCTATGATGACTGACAAATTATTGGTGGTATAAACCTGACTAAAAGTATGTGAGGATATGATAAATGAAGCAAAGTTGATACTTCGGCATGAAATACATAGCAGATTTATTTTTATTGCCACCTTCATGCTCACTTAGCCTATAACCTAAGTAGTTTTCCATTAGAGGCAGGGGTTTTGCTGCTCATAATATGAAAAATATGCAGTGCCTCAAGTTATGCCTAAGAATATACAGCATTAGCAGTACCCTTATTTTCTCACAGTGATGTTTTTATCTAAAACAAGGGACACAAACAGAAGACAAGGCACTCTTGTCTCTTCTATTCCTATCAATACTTCAAAGGAGCTCACCTTTCTTTAAGGTGTCTAGGCAGCTGCTTTTTACAGCAGTACAAAGCTGAGGTACATATCAGCTGAGCTGATACATATTCCTGAAACTTCTCAGTTATTTATCATAATAGGTTCTTTGAAAATAAAACATTTTTTTCCAAATTTATTTGAAATATGATTTATATATAATTCTACAGCACTGTTAATTTTATGACATGATCTATGGATTAGATGATAAATCTCACTAAAAGAGAAGAGAGAAAGCATCTGTAATTTTCTTAGTCATTTCAATACTAAAAAACATTTAATACTAATTAATTTTTAAGTACCTCCATTCCCTGTTCTGAAACACTTTGTCGTTCTCCATTTTGAAACACTTTTTCAGTCACTTCTGCTTACAGCTGCTCTCTGAAAGCTTTAAAAAGAATACATAATCTTCTTGCCTTACTTGTTTTTTTTGTAAAGTTTAATTCTCCATATTTGCCTTTTATACTAACTTGTTGCCAGTTCTGGAATAAAATCTGTTCTACAGTACCTGGAATAGAATAGCAACTGTCAGAGCCATCTTACTCCATTGAGTAATAGAAGAGAATTTTCAAAATCTTGAGTTTTAACACAAGTGCTCTTACAACCTAATCTGAGAAAGGGCTAGATAGTATCTCAGAGTGAATTTTTCCCCACAGTGGATTTTTTAAAATATTGGATAATATTACTTTGAAAATATTAATTTCTCAGTTTTGTAATTAGCAGTCACAAGGAAGGGGAATAATGTTCCTTTATTGTTAACAGCAAGTGTCAAATGCTAAATACTTTCACAGGAGACTCAGTGCTGATAGTCAATGGGGAAGACAATAATACAGCTGTTCTTCCTAGCTGGATATGAAAGAGAAGTGGTCAGAAATCAGCAATAAACCAGATAGGTAGATGTCACTACTTTTTGTCAAATATTTGGTTTCAGTTGGTTTAGTCTGGATGGTTTGTATCATAAAAACAGACATGTATCACTGCTGCAGCCTGCCTAGGAGTGGATACATTATTGTGTGTTCTGCTTCTGCCCTCCTTTTTTTCTGAACTTAGAAAAAAAATCCTTATCAGCATTAATTTTCTTTTGGGAAGTAAATGTTTTATCAAGAGATCTAGTACTCTGTTACTAGAATGAGATGTCAGTACTCTTAAAACTTATTCTCATGAAAATAAACAGCTTTAAATTGTCAGAAATCTCACATATAAAGTGGGTGTTTTTCAAATAAGAAGGTAATTTCTTCTTTTAATTTCTCATTTGCCTATGTTCTCATAATCAAGGTAGAAGGAAAATCCAATTTTTCAAATGTGCTAAATCACCTAGCATATTCTCACTTGGTTGATTTATGTATTTCCTCTGTAAGTGTTTATTGAGCACACCAGAGGGATAGTCCTAATTTTTTATTTGTAAACCAACATTCAAACCCTACCATCTTTAAACACAGGTTTTTAAACACAGATTAGACAGGAAGAGCTTTTGTGGCATGAAGTGTGAGGTTCTGTTGTGTTGAGTAAGATTATTAGAGGAGAGCATGGAAAAATCACAAGTAGAAATGGAATGGAAGGGATAAGATGGTTTGCCATTAATCTGAGCAGGTTCCAATTCCTACATTTTCTCCCGGCTTTATCATTTCTCTAGGATGCTTCATCACTCTTTGTGTAGACTTTTCTAAAGTAGGCTCTTCCACATCCAGAAAAGGGCATGGATGGACTTTCTCATATTCTTTCTAGGTATATGTCATATTTCACTGTAGCCCATCAGTTCGAAGTGACAGGAATTAGACTGAGTGGTTGCCAGAATTTTGAAGACTTCTGCCATTCCATCTTCCATGACCATCAGTATTTACTAGTACAGTCTAATATGCCATTTAGTTCCTCTATTCACTTTGTATTGCTTATAGCACATTTATTTGAAAAGTGAGTGATCAGTAAAAACTAGGCAAAAACCCAGTGGTAGCCTTTAATATATTCTGATGATGAGTTTAAAAGGGTATCTGTGCCTTGTGCAAATATGCCTCCTATCAGACTGTTCAATACACTTGGCTAAAGAGCACATAATTTTTCATTTGTGAGACCAAATGTGTATTTTCCCAAGGCAGGTAAAAAGAAAAATTGTGTTGTGATTATTAACATCTTAATATAAAAAGGATAAATTGTACAGTGCATAACTGAGGAAAAGTATTAATTTTGGCTTAGGGAAGATATCTTCCTGAATATCTAAGAAGTCAATGACCTAAAAAGAATACAAATAAGGAATAAAATAAAAAAGTAAAAATCATTTTCAGAGAAAAGTTATACTGGTTTTGTGAAAGGTTTTTAGGCAATACTGAGAAAAATAGTTGTTTTCTAAGAAATGTCTCCAAATTTTCTTTTTTATGAGTATATATATGCCATCTCACAGATTTTCTGCATGTGAATTTACACTTTTCCACAATACTAGCTGTTCTGTATATGCACTGTGCAGCAGTTGTTTACTGTAGCAACTTCCACTATCTAAAGCAACAATGCTTTGCAAAAGTAACTTTTCTGTATCAAGGGTCCCATTTCATTTTCTGTCAGAAGTTTAGACTTTCTTTCAACTGCTGAAAATAATTTGAATCTCTTCTGTTGGCACAAAGTTCCACATGTTCATTTATCCTTTCATGCCACATTTTTCATTTGAATAATTTATTTTCATTGGATACCATTTCATTTTGTATGTTTTGTCTTGAGTGGATTATTCCATTTTGTGGATGTTCATCACATAAACTGCCGTTGATCCCACATATGAATCAAAGGCTATTTTTTTGGCTATTAGTACAGAGTTATTATGTCAGTCTGTTTTGCAGTGGGTTCATCACCTGCTTTCACTGATAATAATAGCAACTTTCTGGAAGAGGACCTTCGTCCTTCTTTGTGCCAGTGCTGTATTATATTAGGAGATTGTAAACTAGTTTTCAAGATTTTCTATTTGGTTAAAATGCATGTTGTTTGAGAATTCAGAAAACCCAGCCTTAGGTTGTAGTTACTTATCATAGTTTTACTGTATTATGTCTCAGTAAATGCACCTAGATTTGGGCTTAACTTCTCTGAAATTGTTAGTAAATAATTGCATTCTCAGAGGTTGAATAATGTAATGAAAACATATTAATGTTGATTAATACTTAAGTAACTTTATTGTTACTTAATACTCTTTCTGAGGTTTATAATTGCTATTTTTGTTGTCAGTTCTCTGATTTTATATATTTTTTATGGGGGGGAGGTCATCTGGTGTTATGATGATTACCATGTACCCTAATATAGCAGTATTGTTTCCCATGAAATTGAGCAACATTATTTAGAGCCTATGACACTGGAAATCAGATGTCATCGATTCTATTATATAGATTCTTCTTTTATAGGTATTGTATTTATATATGCATTCTATTACTATCCTTCATATATATTCTCACGTGGGTTTAGGCTTATACAGATAACCTGTTCGCCTTGTGGGCTATATGTTTTTGTCAAATAACCTGTGAATTTCCTTTGGATGAAGTTAGCAGGATGTAAACACTGGTGCAAACAGCCACAAGCTCTGCTGTTTGTATCCAGGTATCAGTTTAATGCACTGAGTAACCAGATTATGGGAATGCAGTACTGTCCTCTCTCCAATGTTTTGTCTGCCTTAAAATTATTTAGAGGCCACATAAACAGTTCATTGTGTATCTACCACCTGTCCTCACTGGAATTCTTACTGCAGGTGATGTAGAGTTGACTTCTGACACCTACTTCTAAGTGTTAATGGTGTGTGAGCTGTTTAAGTTCTGATAAGAATCTAGAAAGTTATGCAGCTGGCCAAATGCCGTTATCCAATTTTCTTCACCTCCCTAGAAATGCAAGAGCAGCTGTGTTTGTATCTCCTCACACCATGAAGAAATGTCCAAGAGCTGTTTCTGAATGTGTTTTGCTGCAGGAGTTTTTGCAGCTAAGCTTAGCTTGGTTGCAGTTCCTTTTCTTCCCAGTTCTACACAGACAAGGATAAGAAAGAAGCACTTCCAGAGGACAGTTTAGTCCAGCTAATCCGGAGCTATTTCCCTCCTGGAGAAACATATTCCTCTCTGACTTAAGAGAGAGCCTAGGAGAAGTAGCTAAATAACTCAGACTACACTAGCTGCCTAAACTTGGTGTAAAATGTGTGTGTGTTCTCTTTCTCTCTCGTGTGAAGGTGTGGTGAGGGTTTTTTGGGGGTTTTTCACTTCGTTTGGTGGTCTTTTTCAGGTCAAAGAGGTTATAGGTCCTGCCACTCTTTATACTTCTAAATCACACAACTGCCCATGAGGCAACAGAAGAGAAAAAAGATGTAAGCAAAGACTGTTGAGATCACTTTTCCCCAAAATGATGACCATGAATTTAGTCATAGATAACTGTGAAGATATGTGAAAATATATCTAAGAAATTTCTTTTGCCAGATCACTCCAGGTTTTAAGCTGTGTGTTCTGCTGACTGTCCTTCCCACACAAATGTCTCATAAGTGTTGAGGCAGTGATATTTGTTTGGCATTTTTCTCTGCGTGTCTGAGGAATGTTTATGCCTGATGTTGTTCTGGTTTGCCTTGCCTCTGTTGTCACCAGGTGGAAAAGTGTTAGTGCTTTCTGTCCTTTGTGTTTCTTTTCCATATAAAATGGGTTGAAGTGCCTGCAATAACATTAGATTTCATATTTACCCTTCAGTGTGGAATAACTGTTCTGAATTAGATTAGAGGTAGAAGAGGCTATAGAAACTGCAGGAGAGTTCAAAGATTTAGCTATCCATTTTTGCCTCAGTAAATTAGCAGTTTTCAACTGACCAGATTATGGATCTAAAACAGAACACAGTTTTTACGAACAATAGTAGCAGAGACAATAATACATTGCTTATAATCTTATTATTTAGGTTGGATTTAGTATTATGCACTAAGAGTCACCAGAATTGTTGGTATGAGAGCGAAAATGTCTGGACTCAAATTAAAACAAATATTTTCATCTCCATCTGTGTAGTTGAAAAGATAGTGCAAAACCAAAAGAGGCCATAAGCAACAACAAGGAGCTATGCATATTAATCAGTTCTGAAGATGAACATTTTTATATTTTCTTACTTTGTGTAATTTTTTTCGTATTAGAAGTCTTCATAGCTAATAACAGCTTGATTGAAAAAAATTGTATCAAAAAGTCAAAAAGAACTTATATCAGGTTACACTGATAATTTGTTGGGAAATAAATGAATTAACCTTAAAAAGAGAATGTGTGACTTTTTTTAATAATGCCAGAATATTAATTTCTGGTATCTAAATCAGATATTAGTTTTTAGCTGAACTTTGCCAGTAGAGGATGTGTGCGGAGCAACTAGTAACTAAGCAGATTAAAGGTATAAATTATATTGTCCCCAGAAATACCATACATTGTCTACTATATTAAACCTACCTAATTTGAATTTCTACCTCAGTCTGCTAGGTTGCTACAATTTTAATAACTTTTTTTTTTTTTTTGCAACTACTTCATAGTTCAACAAAAAAGAATAGCAAGACACACTTCCGAGAGAACTAAGTACAAAACCCAAAAGACTGAGCCACTTAATTTCATTGTTGAACTTCAAAGGTCTTTTGCTGGGAAAAGCTTACAGTTGTCCTGCTATTTTTTGTACTGGTTATATCAAAGAGTATTTCCCTGATCTATAAATGAAGTGGCAAATCCTTTCTTTCCAGAACCTGGAAACCTGCTGGAAGCTGCAAGATCAAAGCTATGAAATAAACCTGTTCTCACTTATGTTACACCTATTACAGTCACAACAGTGCATTAGCCTGAATGGATCATCTCTTTTTCTTTTTAGCTGTGATATTGTAATTCCATGCCTCATGAGTAAGAGTTGCAGCAGTGTTTAAGTACCAGCTTGTGGATTTGCTTAAAAAAAATAATAATTTAGTCATTATATTTTAACCTTTGATTTGTGGGACATGGAATACTATGGGGGGTTAGCACCACCTGAAAAATACCACCAAAAAATGTAATTTCTGCAAGGGGAGCCATTAGGTGACAGCTGCTTGTTTCATTATCTTATGTTTCCTGTTAGATATTGAGCTCAGAGTTATACACCCGGGTGTTGCTGGGCTCACACTGCCTCAGGTGAAACCAGGATCGTTAGCAGGCTTAATCCAGTTCTGTGATCAGGGCACGGAAGCAGAAATGCTGCATGTTGTCCTTGGAGCATTTCCACAGGCACGAATTCCTTCTAATCCTGGGAGATTCAAGTCCTGTTGATAGCAAAAGGAATTTTACAGATTGTCAACATTTATTGTAACTGGCTCAGGATAGAAACTCTTTACCCAGGTGTTTGGGTGAGATGGAGCAAAGGGAGAGGAAGCTTTGGGGATTCTTAAATTATCTAATTCATTTTATTTCAATTTTGAGGCTACTTTACTAATTTAAATATTTTATGGATTTTTTCCTAGGATCTTTACAACACAAGGCTGGAGGCTAACATTTTCCATATTAGATGGGGGCATATATTTAAAATATATGCTAAAATAAATCAGATTTGCTTAAAATAAAGATATTTTTTATTCTCAATTTCTATGTTCTTGTGTAGTTTCTGCTTTTTCATTGTTATATAATTTTCACTGCATGTCTCAATACTTGGGAACAAATAGAGACAAGCTGGACCTGATAGAAGTAAAAAAAAAAAATATTTTATGAGTTTAGTTAAAAAACTTTGTAGAAATCTGTCTTTATTAGCATGCTGTTTTGCTGATGATTTCTCTGTTTTCATTATGGCTTATAGCACTGTAAATTAATTTAACATGAAAGGATGAAAATATTGCTTTTAAATTCTTTCTCATTAAATTATGAAAAAATATTACAATAAATAATAGAAAAGAATGCCTCTGGTAGAAGCTTCTGTTTATTCAATCGTTGTTGTAGCAAGAGTGAATTATTGCAGAGCTAACTCAGAGGCAATGTTTTTGCAGCAACATTACATAAAACAGATGATCTCAAAACTTCAAAAAACAGCGCAGAAAAGAAAGCACAGTCTGGATCCTTTGAAAGTTAAACATCTATTTATATTGTGAGAGGCTTGGGCAAGACAGCTGGCGGGAATTGAATCCTGTCACATCTCAAATCTTGTGGTAATGATGTGAAAAGTAAATTTCATTGATACCTCGCATGCACCAGCTCAAGGTGCTGAATTTGAGGTCAAGATATTCCACATACTTGGGTGACTATAAGGTTTCTGGGAGGGTAAAAAACAATTCTGTAAGTTACGATAGGGATGCAGATATTATCATCAGCCTTACTAAAATACCTGTAAATTTGCATTACATGGCAAGAGCATCTTTTGTTTTGTTTTGGTCTGGGCTTTGTATTTTGTTCTCCCTATGGCTCATACAGGATATTTTCTCTATAGCTCTTCGTTGCCTGAGGTGCTAAAAACATTCCTTCTGCTTAGGTCTTTTGCTTCTCATTTGTAAGTCAACATTTCCAAGGTATCTTGCACATCTCAGTTCCATCCCTTTGCAGTAATCCAATTTAGCTTCAAACCTGGATTGTTCCAAACTTATTCCTCTGCAGTCTTTCTGTTTCCCCCTTACATTAATTTAAAGAGGTGTTATACCATTCAAGTTGGGCAGGAGCCATGTTATAAACAGGCAAGAACTGGACCTGAAATTACTGATGTATTGCCTGTCTTACCCCCTGGAAATAAAATGATAGAAGATATTGTAAACCATTGATGGACAGATAGCTTGGAAATGAACACTAATGCTCTTAATTACTGTAATGGTAATGAGTCCTTTGATACTTAATTTTATGGAAGGGGTAATCTATCACCCTGGGTTTTTTTGAGTAGTGATGAGCTAGAGAAATACAACACAGAATAGCTCTAGTGTTACCATAATGCATTTGGGTTTTTTTCCTCTCCTTAGCTGAGATTTCTAATCATGAGTCTGAGAGATGCCTTGCAGATGCTGATTTACAACTGAGAAGTAGAAGAGCCAAGAAATTGTTATTTTCCAGGGCATTTCTTGGTGATTTAGTAATCTTGTGATTTCTTAATTTTCTTCTGCGAAAGAAGTAGAAATGTTACCTTTTATTTTGTTGTTGATGCCAGATGCATCAAACAGGTATTATTTATGGAGCATTTGTGAATGTCGCCTAGAAAACATATATTAAGCATGTTATGTTAGGTTATGATTCTCCTTGCTATCGACCAATGAAATAAGAAACTTCTTTTGAGATTCTTTAGACACTTAGTATGCCAAAGCTATACAATAAACTTGGTATATCTGCACATGTCCATATGTATAATTTTCTGTTTATTTAGCTCTAGAATACAGTATTTGCATTTGGCTGTCAGTTTCCAGAATGTATTCTAGGTTGCACTTCTAGATTAGTATTTATAATACAGTACTGACACTGAGCAAGCTGATCTCAAGAATAGAGCTATTAGAGAATAAAGCATTATTTCTTCTGTGATGTTTTCTAAAGTCACGAAGATAAAACGTTTGGAAGTTTTTCACAGTGTTGGGCTCAGTTGTGCCTTTCTCCAGGCCTTCAGGAGTTACTGCTCTGCAGTAGGCAGTGGTGAGAAAATAAACTGCCACAGATGCTACTGGGAAATCTTGAATGCTTTCCAGAATTTGCAGTCACAACATTCCCATGCCACTTGCTTCCCACTGTTTTATAAAAGGTGCTAGTGTACAGTCGGTTTGGGTTATTCCCAGTCCTTTTAGGTTTGGCTGTTTTGGTAAATGAGGGAAGTAGGAGAAAGAAATTTGTATTTTCCCAAAAGATTGCTCTTCTTGCTGACTTACACCTGGACAATCAAACAAAAAATCTATTTACATTTTGCTGTCTCCATGATCATATTTTCTGAAAACAAATGTGTGAAATTGCGTTATACTTAGGAAATCTTACTTTAGGAGTTGCATATCCGTTTGGGCAGAAAAGAAGCCATGTTCTATAGCTTCCATAACAAACTAAATGATGCTACTCTTGTTAGGGATAATAAATGGTGTTAATAAAGTGTTCCAGCTTGTTCTACAGAGCAAATTTATTTGCTAAAATTATTTTGTAATTTAAATAAATTATTTTGAGTCTATCATAATTGTCTCATGGAATATTAATGAATGGAGAGAGAATGAATTTAAACAATTCCCTATTCATCTCCCTTTTCAGGCACAGGAAAATACTGTTCTATTTTAAGTTATTTTGTGCTACGCTCCTGACACATATTTTGAGTTAAAACAACTGTAAAAGTCATATTCTTTCTTCCTTTTTTTTTCTCTTTGTTCCTTAAATTTTGCCCTAGCACCTGAACCACTGAAAGAAACATTTGTAGAAATGAATGTTCAAATCTTGTTTAGTATTTTGCTGATGTTGGTGTAGATATTGTCAGAGTAAATTAATCCTGCAAATGCAAAATAATGCATACATCAGTATATGTATGGTTGTTATAAATTGGTGATATGAGTAGCTGATATTACTCTTTATTTTCAGGGTAGTTATTTCGCTGCTGTTAGGGCTTTCCCACCTGGGGGGGTAGAGAAAATAGCTGTGATATTCATGCTAGCAGAGCAAACAGATGCAGCAGTGTTGGAGAAAGAAAGTAAAAAATCTATGTATATATGAGACTCTAAGGACATAAATGTTTCCTTTCAATTTTTTTTTTTTTTTTTTAAAGGTTTTTCTATTTGAAAGTCCAGCCTCTGAATTCATAATCCACCCAGGCCAGATTTGGTTTGGGTATGCAGGGTACAACCACAGATACACTTGTTCATTCATGGGGTTGGTTTGCAAGTCCAGTGCTCTTATTGGCTTTACCCTTAGCTGTACTTTGGAAAATTCTGTTGTTATGAAATGCTTAGCATTTAATTCTCTGTAAAGAAGCCATACATTTCTTTTGTTTTATATGTGCTTCAGTATTTTTGAAGAAAATTGGGACTAGGTTTCCCTGGGCTTAAGTAAAGCCATTGCTTGTACTAAATGAATTTGGCAGTTCTGAAATTGGATTTTTTTAATTCTTTTTACGTTGCATTCCCAAACCATCACACTGATTAATTGTATTACCATTTTAAAGAATATACTTGGGCTGCCAGGTGTGGAGGGGAAACAGAACAAATTGATGTTCCATAACCTCTAAACCAGTCTCCTGACATTATTGAGATGAAGTGGAGTTTTCCACGGAACTCGTGCCCAGACCTGAACCAGATGCCAGCAGTTATTATAATGTTAATGGGCTGGCAAAGTTGACAGAACCAAGGAAATCAGAAGTTACAAACTCCTCTTGCTGTCCAGAAAGTATTTCAGTCTTTCATATCACAGTGATGTTGCTTTCCTGAATCTGTGAATTACAGAGGCAGTCATAGTCTTAATTGTTAGAATCATTACTGGTTTTGTAGTCAAACAAGTCTTTACCATGATTGACTGTTTTCCTATGAATTTAGAGATGCAATTAGATTAAGGGCTGTTCTGTGCTGTTCCAGCTGAAGGTGAAGAGAGATAATTATGATGTATTTGTCATTAATATGGCAGGAAAATTGTTATTATAAGAGGGTAAAGAGGCAGCAAAGTAGCAATATCAAAACTTCTTTTTTAAGCAGTGAGGAAATCTTTTATAATGAAGATCACATTTACATGGGATGGCTGCATGAGGTCTGTGTGAGCTGTTCAACAGGATTCCTGAGGCTTTTTTGCTAGACTCTCCTAGTTATCTCAGGATTAATATTTTGAAAAGTACAATGAGCATGTTAGTGTCTTATGGTTTAGGTTAATCACATGAAATATCAGAAGATTAACTGCTAGAACATGAATTAAAATTAGACAACAGAGAATTATCTTTACCTTAGAAAATTGATTCTGAAAGCACGTAAAACTCATTGGCTTTAGTACTAGGGTTAGATGAATATAAAGATTCAGATTTTGGCTTGTCCAGACTAAATCAGATTGCATTCAGTCCCCAAATGTATCACTTATGACTGCTTTTAGAGTTGGTTGTCTTCCTTTGATAGGAATAAATATTTTCAAAATTAAAGCTTTTCAGAGCAATAAATTAATATCAAAATAATTTTAATACATATTGGATAATTTTAATTATGGTGATTTGGTTTTAGGAAATGTATTACTTTTTCATGTGCATGTTATAGTGAAATTTCATTTTATTACATGTATACAGTATATTAATATTCTGTTTTATGATTTTGTGATTATATCAAAATAAAAGATGGCATAGTTCTGAGTCATAACTCTCTCCCTCAATCAAGATGATAGTGTACTTCCAAGATTTCAATAATTCAGTATGCATATACTCAGAAGTCTTATTCACAGAGCAGTAGTCTTCTTGAAAGTCCCTGAATATGCTTAAATGAAAGGAAGAAGTCACAACAGACCAAGAGTGGTGTTTAATATCTTATTATTTATGTGTTTTTCCAAAAGCCACAGAGAACTAGGGAGGAGGGAAGCAGATGAATGAAGATGGAATAAATAAAAGTTAACTCAGGTCAGATAAAAACTGGTGAAAGGAGGAGGGTGGTTGGGGATGCAAATAAATAACTAAATAAATTCTCCCTATCTGTTCCTAGCACTTAATCTTTGTGTAAGAACTGGAAAGGCGATGTCTTTTATGCTGAACCTATCTCAAAAAAATACATGAAAGCCAGCACACATCAGCTGTGCTTTTCTGAACTTAAAAACTTATAAACTTTGTTTATATGTGTACTATAGAAATAACGCCTGAATTTTTATGTACAGTCATTAACCTGTCTTTAACATAGCAATGACATAACAGCTACCATTTTAATCCCATTTCAATAAAGTCACTTTTACATACCAAAATACTGCACATAAGTAGAACTAAGATGAACATGAACCTGTGGTTTTATTGATGTGTGATATCTCTATACCAATGTCTGAGTTGCCTTCAACAGGGGCACAATTATTCTTGCATCATAAAAACATCACTAGAGCATCCTTGGTCTAGAATATAAATGCCAGTTTTTAAAAGCACTGTAGTACAGTAAATAACTAAACAATTCAAAATCTTATATTTGAAAGTGTAAAGAAATTCTACCTACTTTTCTTTTCTGGATTTCCAGTATATTTCTTGAAGCTGGTATCTGCAAGCAATATCCCTCTATGCTTCTTTTGCTGACTTCTGAATTCCAAAGCAGAGGTAGCACTAAGCAGTGCTTTTCAAAGTGTATTTTAGCAATCCTTTATATGTACAGTCGTGTGTGTCTAGACCTATCACGCTGCATTCTGAAACTTCTGCTTTATAAACCCTTGGGGAAATGTGACTGTTAAGAGTAATTTTATCAGACCTAAGAGAAAAAAATCCATGAAGTTTAACAGTGAGAAGTAGTATTTGTTCACTTTGAATTAAATGAACAGGAATTTCCTGAAGACCATGATCCTGCTCCGAGCTGTTGGAACATGGGCTCTGGCCTCTATGGTCTGTCACTTATTTATGGGGGTTTTCTTAGCTTTAGTTAGGCTCTTCATGAGAGCCTGTTTTTACACTGTCAGATTTGAAACTGGTGCTATGAAACTGGTCTTGTTTTTTCATAGTTTTTTCATATGTCTGGTCACTTCTTTGAATTGCTTGCTTGCTTTGCAGTAAAGGAAAGAAAATGTTGAGGCATTTTCATTTCCTTTTCCAAAGGGGCACTGCATGAATTCAGCACTTGACAAAAGGATGGAAGGTGGTTTGGGTGTTAAACCCAGCAAGCCCTTTCTGACTCTCTAGAGAGTCACAAGTGTTGAGTGCCCTTTCTCAACATGCCACGTTCAGCACTGAGGCTTTTTGGTGTGATATCACTCCTTGCTGGTGGCACTGGAATTACAGAATACACCTACCGTAGAAGCATAAGGTATTTTTTATAATGAGTACCATTGAAATAAGAAAGATTTGACATTTCCTCCAAAGAATAAGTGTCACAGAGGCTATTGGAAACCTCTAACTCTACTACAAGCAGATATTAATTAATGCTGTGTCACAGTGAGATTCCTATTGAACTGTTTATTATAAATACATTAGAGCGAAGCAAAGTACTTGGGTTAATGATATTGCTGTCAATTATCAACAAATTAATAATGATTAACCTACTTTTAGAATACCTATATGATGAGATATTTCCTCTGGTTTATTAAACTGTAAGGTCATCAGAGGAAAGATTTTAATGTACATTCTTTGAGTTGTGAGTTAACATGCACATTTTCCTATCAAAATGACTTCAGTGCAGTAGTGTTTCCATTTTGATAAGACAAATCTATTAGCTTCATTTACATTTATTCCCATGTAGAAGAGTCGATAGAATGTCTAAAAGCTGTCAAGGCAGTATCAACTGATTTCCAGGAGAAGTAAAAATGGAACTTTGATTTTGATACTCAGAGTCTTAGAATATGGAACCAAATATTAAGAAATGTCTACTTAGGGAATTGACTAAAAGTTATAGGAGCAGAACTAAACTGTTCATATGCTGAGTCTAAAGTGTAATTGAGCATATAAATATGAAGGTGGATATAAATTCAAGCTCTTTCAATGAAAAGAGCTTTCTCATGAAAATATTAGATTTGAGAATTGCCATAGCAACAGTGCTGTTTCAGAAAGGGACTAACACTATATATTTTCACTATTATATTTCCATTTCAATATATTTTCCTTAAAATTATGCATTTTCTGGACTTTGTAATGTTAAAGAGAGTGTCATACATGTGTGCTGGCTCCAGGGTCTCTGAAGAAAAATATTTAGCTGAAAGAAATTGATGTGCAAAGCCATAAAACAGCAACTCCAGCATTTCAGAGGCAGCATGTATCTGAATAAAAAGCAGTGGTGATATAGCAGTGAAAAAGCAGAGTAAGATTTTTAGTGTAAGTAGTATCCTATTTATCTGATTTTAAATTATTTAATATAGTTTTCTGATTTTTTGGAAACAAAGAGAAATCACTTTTGGCAATTAGTAATAATTTTGAGTTTAAAGAGGAAAAAGGAGAAGATTTTTCAATTTAATAGTCTAATTTATTTAGCACTTAAAAAACTAACCCTTGGCATATTTGAAGACATTATTTACATAAGGATGAGCTAATTTGTTTTTTGTGATTTTGGCTGTTTTGTTGGGTTTCTTTGTTTTGGTTTTTTTTTTAATATATATGATGTAAATATATTATATTCCTTTTAATATAGTTGGAAATGTGCTCTTTACCTTTGTTATGAAGAAATATATTTTAAATATATTCTCTCCAATTTTGCCATCAGTAATGTATTTCTTTTCCCTTCTTTTGGACTAATAAGGCTTCTATTTCAAGGCTGTTTTATGTCCACTCTGCCAGGAAGCTAAATTATCTGAAGACATAGCAGAGAATATTTAATTAACTAGAGCATCATAATTGCTCTAGTTACATTTTTAAATTTAAGAGGGGCAGCAAAGACCATCTCTTTTGATGGCCCGTAGAGTTTCAAGTGACAAAATGACACTTACAAAAAAGAAAGATATGTCTGATTTTTAACTATATTCTATATTTACAACCCTCTTATCTGTATATTTAGAATTATACAATTATATTTACAATATCTTATCTGTTATCTCCTCCATTAAGCAGTTGTGGGTTTAATTTTTTTTCTTTGTCACAGGCTTTACTTTGGTGGGTTTATTCCATCCCTTCTGTAGTTCTGGATATGCAAAATGTCTTGTCCATTTGCTAATGCTGTGGCACCTCTGGTGCTAGAAAAAGTTACTTGCTTTTACAAAAAAATCTGATTTTCATAAGATATAAATAATGTCTGAACTGAAGTTAAAGAATTGCAGAATTATGAAACAACAATTTTAGTGCTCTTTTAGAGACACCGCCAATATTGAAGTAGCAAGGACAGAATAATCTGAAAAGACAGCATTGAATTCTCTTTAGCTGACTTTTTTGCATTATTTTTTATAAAGTACAAAGGGAAATTCCATAGTGGGAAACATTTTTATGTTTATCCTAAACAGCAACCAAAACCTCCTTTTGTCCACTGAGAATTCTTGTTTCTCAACCACAAAGGTTTCTTCTTTTGAAATCTGTTTCCTATGCTGAGATCCAACAGACCTCAGCTATCTGCTAGTGCAGGATATTCATTCAGTATTAGATGTTCTTCTTGCTAAAGGCCATGACCTTCAGATTCCTGGATTTCTGACTTTGTATTCAGCATAAACTTGACATACAGCCTGTGTTGGCTTCCTTGTCCTGAGCATGTTAGCTTGAGTTAGGTTTGCAGTTAAAAAGCCAACTCTTTTAGAGAGGTGAAAAGTAATTTCTAAGCTATATAAATTGACTGTTTCCCACAGCTGATACAATTAGTTTAAGGTAAGTTGAGAGGGAAAAAAGAAAAAAAAATTGTGTATTTAGTAGTGTATTTCTATTTTCAATGAGTACAACTCATGACCTCTAAGTAAACAGGGCACACACAATGCCTTATCAAAGCAGAAACTGGTTAGGTATAACACTGGACTGAGCTAAATTAAATTCTGAGTGTTAAAAAGTGTCCTTTTTCCGTTTAAAAGAACATTCACTGACTACATGAATGCATATGCTTGTGCACAGGCTTACACTAAGAATGTAATAAAAGCAAAAGAAAAGAAATTAAGAAGGCTTGAAAAATCATTTTAAAAGGTCTATCATAAAGCATGTTCATTCCTGCTGTGTCACATGAGACTGTGAGACTACTTTTTTATTTGTTTACAGCACTCCTGGCTTCCTTATCCTCCTCTTCCTCTGCATAACACAGCAGCATTGCAGCTATTGAGGAGTTGCAGATGTATCTAATTAATAATAAAACACAGCACCAGCCTAAGAGCAGAATTCCGTGCCACCAGTTAGAGGATCCTGGCCGTGTTTGTGCCCTGGGCAGTTTTCACAGCTGGTGCCAAGTGTCAGGACACTGACATGCCCCCGTGGCTCTGATGGCATTTGGGAAGGGCTGACCCTTTACTTATCCCTTTATGTCCATGAACCAAGACCACAAACACCTGTGTGGCCTGGGCAGCTGCTGCTCCTCTGTGAGACAAGGCTCTTGTAGAGCTGTGTTTGCTCAGTTGACTCAAGGCTACCTGGGTCACTCCTACCTTTTGAGCAGCTTTAAAAGTTTTGTTTAGTTATATCTATAAGTGATGCACCATATGCTTTGCCATCTGTTGTTTGCGTGCCTTATTTTAAGGAAATATGCAGACCATTTTAAATAAAGGCGCTTCTATGAAAAGTATTGTTATACTCATGTTTTCCAAGCTTTCCTTGATAGGTAGTGCTGAGCTAAAGCTTAGTCCTCTTAAAATTGTTGTGATTACAGCTGTCTTGGTGGGCAGAAAAAAAGCAAAGAGTAGCAGATGGATTAGAAATCAGACTTTCAGTTCAGTGAGTGTCAGTTTTACTGTCTTTTTGTAGAGCCAAAGCAGGTATTAGAACTCTATAAATGGCTCTAAACAATCTAAAAGATACCTTAAGGTATCTTTTTTTTCACTTTTCATCAGGAAGGACACATAATGAACTACGGAATGTAATTTCTTGGCATGAGCTTGAAGCTAAATTTTTTCATATAAAGATAATAACTTTGGAAAAGCATTTTGGAGACTTTCCATTTAAATATGATTTTGGAAGTTTTTGGAGATTAAACAGACAATAAGGAGTCTTAGATTATGGTTTAAAAAAAAGGTTGGTTGTCTTCTCTGCTTTTTTATATCTCAGAAGATACTGGTGAGTAAATGGGAACAAGAGGAGAAGAAAAAAACCAGCTTGCATCCTATCCCAACCCCGAAAGGATATACATTTCATATGGTTGGGCCTCAAGATTTGGCCAAAACCCAGAATTTCCAATTGACAAAGAAAAGCATCAATTTGGTATTGGGCTGAATCAGACCAGAATGAAAAGTGCTCTAAATTACCTTGAAATTAGGCATGCTTTGGAGCTTATTGATTTCTCACTTTCAAAAACCTTTAGTAATCGCTAGGAACATCACCAGGACAAGAGATCACAGATTCCAGGAATTTCAGTTCCGGAAGAAACCCATCGACCTTCAGTGGTATCATTTGTCCCCCTCGCACTGAGGTGACCTGGAAGTAGCAGGTGCTGAGGATGGGATGTCCTGGTGGAGCTGTGGTGCCCAGAAGGAGAGGATTTGTGTTTGTGTTTGTGTGCAGTTTGCCAGCAGCCAAGGCAGGGCTTCAGCAAAACCCCATCTTGAAACTGGCAAAAGTTTATTGGCACTGAAGCCCTTCTAGAAAGGCATTTCTGGCAGCGTGAGTGGTGAATGTCTATGGGAACGCCAGGCTACAGGAGATTTTGTGAGCAGGAAACATATTGCTTGATTTGCCAAGCAGGCTGCTTGGCCTTATCTTTCGTTTAAATATGATAAGCAAATATCACTTTTAAAGAGCTATCCCTTTTGCCATCCATTCCCAGGCTGCTGGATGCCCAGTGCTGGAGTTAAATTTTAAAAGGCTGTGGGTACATGCCACCTTTTAAGCTGACTTTCTAGAGATTTCATAATGAAAAGCCAGTGACTCCATATTGCAGCATATTCCTTTTGTTCACTGTGGGTTGGGTTGTCTCAGTCTTTGTTACAGGTGGTATCTAAGCTACATTTCTGCTCTTTGTTGCCCTTCTGCTTTTTTGTCGTTTCTTATGCAATAGCTGCACTACAATACTCTTCTGCACAGAATATAATTATTAATTATTATTATTTTCCTGATTTTATCTTAGTAAAAAACCCTTTCTTTTAAAGTAGAATAAAAACCCTTTTTTCCCTCCTCTTTTCCTGGTTTTCTGTGTTGAAAAAGGCTTAAGAAATTTATCCTTATTTTTTTTAACATGAAATGATGGGAAAGAAAAAACTATCATTGTAGAGATTACATGGCTGCTGACTTAATTCTACTTATTTCTTCTGTAGTTCAATTTGTAAGAAACACTTTTAAATGTAGTAAGTTGAACTATGAAATGTATGTGGTTTAAATTTATTTTTATATATACGTTAAATATTTGAGTTAAGTTTCAAATATTTGTTTCAAAGCTTTTTCATTACATGCTGCATCATCAGAAGAAAGCTCTTAAAATGTATACTCTTGTGATCTGAAGTTGCCTTGCTTCCCTAAATATGCCAGCATGTGCAAGATATGCTTTGAAATTAATAATATTGAAAAACAACTCAGCAGTTGTATTTGCCTTATTTAATTCCTGCTGAGATGATTATGCTTCTATTAGCTGTGCAATTATATTGCACAGCTCACTTGAAGTATCTCAAGCTGTAGCTTTTTTGATTCTGACTATTTTAGAACTTCAGAGAAAACATCAAAGGTTGAATCACAGTGAACAGATCTTACCAAACACTTTATGTTTTTGACTTTGAATTACACTGGCTAACTTCTGTCTTATTTATTTTTAATAAGCATCATGTTTAAATGTGGTATTATTGCATGTGAATAAATGTGTTTAGACAAAACATAACAGTATAGAGGTTAGGTGCTATTAGGAAATAGCCATGTGAAAATTTAAGATTTCTGTGAATTTCTATATGAAGCTCTACTTTGAACAAATATTCCAGGTTTATAAGTTTCGTCTTGGTTTGGTTCTATTACAAATAATTGCAGGTAGAAGTGAAAGTTTAAGAGAGTTGATGCTTGAGGAATGAGTGAACAGAAGTGGAGGTTGGAAGACCTCTTTAGGGGTCTCATTTAAAGCAGGGATAATTTGTGGAAATTCAGCTTTGAAATGTTGGTGAACCTTGTGATTGTACAACCAGATTCCATTGATTAAATGTCAAAGTACCAAACTACTTGGATATTGGTTTGGGATTTGTGTTAGTTTTAATTTAGGTGGGTACTCCACATGGAGGAATAGTGGTCTGGAGGATGGTGGCCAATTTCATCTTAGTCTTACACAGTAAATTCTGTTTGTAACATACAAATATTCAATCTCTTAATGAAATGACATTGCATTTCTGAGGGGCTTTTGGTGGTGCTTGTTGGATTGGTCTTTTTTCCACCAGTTCATGTCTTTTTGTACATTTTATTCAATACTGGACAAAAATGTGAGTCCAAGCAAGAGGAATAAGTATTTAAATCTCTGAGAGACATAATTTGTACAAATTCTTTAGCAAAGATATCAAAAATAGCACTGATATGAAACAAGAGCTATAAAAAGTAGTCAGAATGACTTTTTAAAAGACAGCATAGAATATTTTACTGCTCCATGACACAAATAGCTAAATTAGCAATTTCTGAACTTTTTACAGTGAGAAGAAATTTTGATGAAGGCATTTGTTTACTCCATAATATGTACTGATGTGATCTTAGATTTAATACCCAAACAGAATTACCTTATAAATAAACTACCTAAAGGCATATTTTTAATGTGCTGTCAAAAATAGTCTGTTCCTATTGAATCCAGCCATCCAAAGGTTATGCTCATTTTATTTTGTGAATTGTATGTACTTTTGAAAACACGTGTTTTATTTCATCTTGCATTTTGAATGCATTTGTAAATTGTGTGTGATAAATTAGCAGAAGTTGTGGGAAGTGGCTCTAAGCAAACAGTTCCATAGGAATTAGACTATTATACATAACAGAGGATTTCTAGTTCACAGTTCACAAGCATTTTCAGAAATTCTGAGACCTTTCACACATGAACAGAGTAGGCATAGCATCTTATGCAGAGCAAATTCAACATTTCTTTGCTGCATCATTTACTGTGCATAGACTTTGAAACTACACAGCACATAAACAGAGGTTATTCAGGATTTTTTTCTGTGCTGCCCTTGATGAAAGCACTTAGCCAAGCAAACTGCACTGCATAGTATATACAGGATGTCACTGCGTATTTAATCTAAACTAAGGTGATTTATCCCTGTAAACTGTGGAGAAGAAAAGTGGTATTGTCACATTTACAGGCACAGATTTCACAGTGGAAGTGGAGAATACACTGAAGAAAAAAGCTGGACTAAACCAACATATCGACTCCCTTTGAACAATGTTTCCTTAAGACCAGCAAGTTTTTGAAAGCTTCAGGCTGGAAATTTTTAGTTGAATCTTGCGGGCATAAAAAAGATCAGAGGCTTATTTAAAGAAAGAATTTCAAATGGGAAGGTGGCTAAAACACAGTCAAGAGCAAAATGTGCAGAAATTTCTGCTGGAAGTGACAGTTTTGGTGAGAACTTGAAGTCAACTGCATAGATTTTATTTTTTTTGCAGACCCAGAAAAATGCACTTGTGCATTCCTTCTCCCCTGTTGACTGGGATTAGGGGATATTTTGGTTGTTTGGGTTCTTTTAAAGAGAGGGCTATGTGTGAGTGTGCTGGGAAAACTTGAGGATTCTTGGCTTTACAGCCACTTTTAGGGCACAAAGGAACAGCTACCATTGTAAGGGTTCTTGGGAGCACAGTGGTGATTGAGAAGCTCTGCTGAACCACCCTCAGAGATATGTGACTGAATAGCAAAAGTCTTAGTGTGGACTTTGAAACACCTCAAATATCAAAGAGGGAGTTTTCATTTGAGAGTATCTGAGAGAGGCTGGACTTTAGAATGACATCTGTCTATAAGCGGTATCCTTTTAAAGATATATGAAAATCAAGGGATAAATCTCATCAAAGCCAGCCCTCTTGTGAGGCTAAAACTGCAGCGGGTTGTGACTCGGTTCATTGTTTCCAGGTGGAGGAAGACTTTGCTTCTCTATGGCACAGGTGACTATAGGAATAAAAATTTGCAATGTGATATTCATATAGATGATTTATATATGATGGGTCTTTATTGATAATGAGAAAAAAAAAATCTAAAAATTTGTCTAAGAGTTGTCTAAGCCCCCACAGCTGGGGGATTGGAAGTAGGTTATCTTGCAACCTAAGTAGCAACCTAAGTCATTAAAGCAATGAAACTAGATATGAAAAAATGTGAAAGGCAAAGCCCAAACTGATGTGAGAAGTTGTCAGTGTTGAGTCTTGCTAAAGTGAGGACAATTAATGTGTGACTAATATATCTTAACAATGATCAGGAGCATGATCAACAAAATAATCAACAAAAGTAGACTATTTTACACATGGCAGGTAGAAGAATCAAGTAAAATATAGCAAATCAGGCTTTTTCAATGTGTGTCATCTTTTTAAATTAGTCAAATTATGAACTAGCTAGAGGAAGAAAGTAAATAGAATATTTTATGATGCTGTATGTGGGAGAGTTTATTAATAAATCTTATAGCAGTGGACGTACTTGCTTCCAACATGCAATTTTGAAGTCGCTGGAGTATAACTTACTGCTGATGGTGAAAAAAAACTCTAATTTAAGGAAACATTTTTCAAATCAGTTAAAACAATAACCTGATCTTAAACATTTGTTGAGGGAGTAAATTTTTTAGGCCCAAGATAGTTGTTAGTGCTTTATTTGAAAATAATGAAAATATTTGAAAAACTTTCATATTGTGAAAAAAATTAAAATAGGAACATAGATAACCCAAATTAAGAAGAATTAACAAGATGAAACTGTCATCTAAGACAGGAACATGTCACCCTGGACATTTATAAAGTAGAAAGCTTTCTTGTCCCATCTGAACTAGGCTTTCTTAAATTTATTTTCATACACATGTATTTTAAAAACTGTACTTACTAAAAGTTAATGTTCCTATTTTTTCTACCTGTCAGCTGTAGTGTCAGAAGTGATATGGATTTGTCTGTTTTGTATAAGTAAATAAATATTCCTAATGGTCTTCAGGACAGATTGCTAAGATTCAACATTAACACTAAATGTTCTTTTGAACATTTTAATGAAGTGTAAAATAAATCTTGCATTTGCAATAAGTTGCCAAATACTGCAGGGAAGAAAAAGTCCAAAAACAAGTGTAAGATTAAAATTGTTGCTGAAGCTAGTACATGTTAGTAATTAAAAAAGACAGTTGGTTGCCTTTTTCATTTCCTTTTTTTTAAGCTTAAGAACCCACTCCTGCTGTGCAGAGTTAGAAGTCCATCCTGCTACCTCTTTTGTCATCAGTACTTTTGCATGCACATACAGACACAGATTTAACTCTTTGAGGATATTAGAAGAGCATGCAAAGTTACAGGGTCCCAGATCCACAAAGATGAAGTGCCTTGTAAGCAATAATTTCTTTATATCCTTGTCATTTAAAGCTAAGCCTGCTTTAAACAATGAAATAAGTAAACTAAGTGATTTATGTGCTGACCTCCATTTATTATCTGAAACCCTAATGGGGTTGTTGTTTTGTTCGGTAGGCCATTTTTTGGTGGTTTTTTTTTAGTTTTTTTTAGGTGCATTTAGTCTTTTTTATCTTGAGTTCAGTTCCTCTTCTTCATAAAGGACAAACCTCAAAGACAGATAACAAATGCAGTTTCTCGTAACTCCCTTCTCTCTTCAATTATCCTGAATAAAATATGTTGAATTAATTTTCTGTTTTCCTAATTATTTTTCCAATTCCATCCCCAAAGAGATAGAAAGACAAAGAAAAATTAGTTTCTGCTATTACTTAAATGTGTAACTGCTATTGAACAGTAGCAAACAAAGTGGTCTGAGCAAGTGTGTATAAAAATGTAGGATTAATAGTGGTAGGCTTTTAAAAGATCAAAACCTGACAAGACAAAATTGGTTATTTGACAGTTACAGAATTGGCAATTAAAAAGAACAAAGTAAGTATCCCATTTCTGAAGACAGGAACATGCACTGCTGTTTGATTAAAACTGGCTTGAAGACTCCATACTTCATTCAGCCTTTGCTACTTTGTATAGAAAGGGCCACAAAAGAAATAGCTATAGCTGTCCACTGAAGTTTGAAGGGTGAAGCAAGAAGATGGAAGAAAAATTGTTTACAGTGAAACAAGAGGTCAGTACAGGTTAAATGGTTCTATTTACAAAAAGAAGCTAAATATCAGGAAAAAATTACCAGACAGGGTCTTACCAAGCTGTAAATAAATCTTCTTTCTGTAGAGGTGGTAATTGTTTGCTCATAACATAGCATTATTTTGACTGTATTATGCTGTGATGGCACATCACGAGCTTTATCTAATTTGCTTTTTGCCTTTCTCTCTGGTGTCAATTTACTGATGTGCTGAGCTGCAGATTATATTGTCCAAAGGAGTCCATTCGGATGTTTCAGTGTTATGCTTTATTTCTTCACTAATTCTAAACTATCTTCTTCTTCATTCCTGTAGCTATAGTAGGCACCCACTACAACATCTTTGTTTTCCAGCCACCTAATCCTGCCCCAGAGACTGTGCACCACATCCTCACTGACTGTAGGGGTGTGCAGTCAAACCTCTCCCTTGTGTGACCTGAGGTGTGACACTTCCACCTGCCCTGGGCTGCCTGTCCCTCCTGAGCAGCCTGGAGTTCTCCATCCCAGAGCTCCAATCCCAGGAGTTTTAGCGGAAAAAAAAACACCTAACAGTGGTACCAGGAACAAAATAGCTCTGCCTATACCAGAACCTGGGCTTGAGAGCTGGTTAAGGTAGAAATTATTTTCTCTCTCAGTTGTGTTTCCTTAGGAAATTATTGGAAAATAACTGAGCAAGGAGACTTAAGGACGTCTTCAGTGCAACTTACCAGAACAAACAAACCAAAAAACCCAACAAAACCCATTCCTATTTGTGCTTGCATCTTTCTGAAAGGAATTTTCCTTTTTTTGGTGAGACAGGGACGNTCCTATTTGTGCTTGCATCTTTCTTTTGGTGACACAGGGACACCCAAACTTCTCTTCATGAGCAGTTGCAGGAAAGCATGCTGGTGAAATGGAATTGTTATATTTCAGTCATCTTCACTTTCTGTTTTTATAAATACCAGAAAATTTTTTTTATGACTAATGAATGCTGTGAGGCCAACATGATGGTGGTCTTAATCATTAAATATTTCAAGTTCAGATCTCTGTCACAAGGGCATATAATTTCAGTGACAATTTACATATAAGTAGTAGCTCTAACATTTTTACAATCGCAGGTGAAAAAATCTCACTTCTGAAACAAATCAGTGTCTCTTGCTGTTTATTTGGTTTGTATAAGATGAAAGGTTGTAAATATTAAACAATTCTAAAGCGTTCTTCAGATTTTTTCTTTTTTTTTTTTTTTGTTATAGATTAATATTAAAGGAAATTTGAATTATGTTGCCTCTCCAAGTCAGTTGTTCATAAAATGTTCTTGTCTCATTCTGGGTGGGATTTTCAAGCGTAACTTCAAATGAAACTCAGAGAAAAGTAATTTCCAGGTCTGAAGCTCCCCAAAGGAGTCAGTTAAAAAGAACTGAGTACTACACAGTAGTCTAGTAATTTCCTTCTCTTTCTTTCAGGTTGTGTTGGTTTTCGGATCTTTTTTCTATATCCTAGCAATCAGTAATAACTTCAAATACCTTCATTTAAGTGTCAGCTTGTAAAAAAAAGTCGTAGTAATTTTAATTAACTTTTTAAAAGAAAAATCCACATGAATCTTGGTTTTTCACATAAGATGTAACTGAGCCATTGACTTCCTAGCTGTCAGGGTGCTCTTTGTAATTTTCATAAAGGAACTAATAGTAAAGTGCTTTAGGTTAAATCCAAGTCAAAGGGAATTTCAAGTCTAGCTTTTTCTTGAAACAAAGTTTCTAAGGTTTTACCACTCATTGCCAGAAATCATTCTAATACTGTAACTGCAGCATTCTGATTGCTGTATATATTTCCCCAACACATAAAAATGTTGACATTAAATACCTGAGAAATGGTATTGAGACTAATTATATTCTTTAAATAAAGACATGCAAAGTCAGATTATACAGAACAATAAAAGTACAGTAGACTAAAGTTTTTGTTGTCCCGGTTTTGAGAGGACCTGCAATGGAATTTATAGCAGTCTATTTTCTATTTTAAAGGAATTAGACCCAAGACCTTTCTGGGTTATCCAGGGATGAAAGAGATCTCCTTGGTTTAAGTTGGCTCTGCCCTGCAGGAGGCCTGATGGATGGCTTGCACAGGGCCTGATGGTGTTCTCCTCTGTAATAGGCAGCCAACAGCTGTCACGTCCAGGGAGAGCTCAAGTTTTGGAGTTACTACAAAGGTAGAATAAGGTACAGTGCAATAGCATGCAGAGTGCTGCCTCTCTTCTAAAGCAAGCCTTTTGTGTAGGGGGGAGTTTGTCAGACAGATTTAACCTGAGGGACTGGTATGAACAGCGGGGAAAAGTTGGTCCATCCAGTTTCACAGTTCCTTCAAGGAACCCTCTTTTTGCTTCAGAAGCATAGCTTGACTGTTTAGTGCCCATCAAACATTTTCCTTCCTGCTCTTGTGTCCTTTTGAGCAGACCCTTAATCCTTCTGATTTGATTGTTTTCACAACAGAGATTGAAACAGCACTGATTGATAGAGAGCTAATCCTGGGCAATGGTTACTTTTCTATCCCTGAATTTGGGATGCTGTCTTGAGGTTTTAGGGATCACCTGCTGTTGTTGGTAAATCAGCACAGGCTGTGCTTCAAAGCTCCCATCCCATCTGCATAGAGCTTGGTGTTGTGCTGAACAGACTGTGTGTGTCTGATTCTTGGAATTAACTGTGACAGCAAGATCATTTTGGCAGATGGTTGCTGTGGCATGTGTATAGGTATATTTGAAGGATGATGGTGTTATTCTATTTCCTGATGATCATACCTTTGCTTATTGAAAAGACTTTCCTTTTGCCTGTTTTGTTTTTTTTTTTTAAATATGCAAATATATGAATTGCAAATTCATTCCTTGGGTTTTCTTTTTTTCATTTCCTTTAATCTAAGATAAATTCTGCATACCAAGTATGTCCCTTGGCAAGTAAATGAATGTAAAAAGAGGAAATGTAAAAGGTTTGCCATATTTCCTTTTTCATCAGCTCCTAAAATTTCCTCCTACAGACTATTTTATTTCATTTTGTTTCTTATAAGGCTGCATTCCCTTGAGATATTGTTTAAGCAGCAACTCATGTCTGTCCTCACTCGCGTGTGCCCTTGGCAAACAGACGCAATTGCTGAGTAACAGGCAGCAGAACTCTGAGTGTCAGTGTTTGGTTTTCAGCCTTTCAGCAGGATTGCAAAGGGAACAGAAAGCTCCACTGGGAAACTGAGCATCAGTATTTCATTTAGTGGTACAGTTGGATTATGAAGCACTGTGTGTGAAAGGATATTTTTTTCAAAAAACTCACTGATGTGGGAAGAGAGTTCTGAATTTTCTCTATTACCAAGTCAAATGTATAGAAGCTGTTTGAAAATTGCAGAAAAATTCTCAAATTTGAATTTCAGATCAACTTTTTTTTTTTTCCCCTAATTTTATAAAAAGTACTTTGGCAAAGGAGGTGAGATAAATAAGAAAGTTGCCTTTTCCAGGAAGCTCCTTCTCTCTTATGAGGTTGGTCAGTCACGAAGTTTTCTCATGATTAAGAGAGGAAGGTAAGCTTTTCACTGTACAGACAGAAGTTTTTATACTAATATTAATCAGATTCATTTCAATTTAACAAAATAGGCATTTCAGATAAAAACAGTGTATCTGAAAGGAAGTTTTGATCTCAGTAAGACTGATCACTGAATTATTATTATTCATTATTATCCCTTGTTCAGTGAGTACTTCCTGAATAGTGACATTGCTCTAACATTTATGAGTAGGTCTATGCCATGAGAATATTTTCTATACAAAATTGATTATATGTCAATTATGTGTAGATAAAAGATAATAAGTAAGTGGTATTATACTGAATAGTGTAACAGTGACTATTGCCATGAGTCCCTTGAGGGATATTATATTCATCCTGTTTCAGCCATTGTTTGCCTAATTTCATCTTTTAAATCTCTGCCATTTCTTATTGTCATTCCACTGGGGTAAGAAATGCCCTGGAACTTCATAAACTACTTCTGGAATATAAGTTACATTTTTACCTAGTCTCTGTCTCTTCCCTCACTTCTAGTCTGGAATTCCTGTTATTAGAAATTCATAAGCAGATGTTACCATACAATCATTATAGGAATTATTTGGCATCACTTCTAATAAGATAGGAAATGTATCTTTTTTTTTCAAAGATACAAAACATATCACGTGTCTCTTCTTTTGTGCTTAGTTTTCTGGGCTTAAAATCCATACACACTTCTTTTTAATTCTCTCATGAAAGCAGTAGTGATGCTTCAAAGAGGATTATAGGAAAAAAGGATATCTTATTTCCATAGGGAACCTGTAACTTCTGGTTTTGTTTCTGTGAGCAAACTGAACTCCCTGACACAAAGGTAGAAACTATCCCTCTCTGATCATTCACATACTACACAGTGACCCAGATACTCCTGTTATCATTTCTTTGCATTCTTCTTCATTCACTTTTCTAATGTACAAAAGTCTTTGGAATGGCTGTTAAAATTTGTGGAGTTTTCTAGAAATCAGAACATGATATATTGCAATTGACAACTTCATGAGAGCAGTAATTGCTGTGGATGCAATATGAAGAAAGCTACAAAGTTGCTTTATATGCTGAGTGGAAAGAGTGGGTGTTAATCCCAAGGGAATGCAAAGTAATTTTTTTTTTCTAAAAGTGATGCTTCTTTCTCTGAGTTTGATACAGATAGATGTGAGAACTAATGAGTGTGTGGATTGGGTTTATGTGGCCTGGTTTTGGTAGTAGAGGAGTTACCAGGTGACTTCCATAAAGGTAGATTTAGATTGTAGATAAAGATTTTTTACAACGAAGTGTTAAAACACTGGGAAAGGTTGCCCAGAGAGGTGTTGGAAGCCCCATGCCTGGAAACATTCAGGGTAAGGCTTGACAGGGCTCTGAGCATCCTCATCTATTTGAAGATACAGGGGGGCTGGACTAGATAGTCTTTAGAGGTCTCTTCCAACCTAAACCGTGTTATGGTTCTATGAAGGAGTGGGAGGAAGATGTTCTAAGAGCTGAATTTATTTCTTATTATCCTAATCTGACTTGATTGATAATAAATTAAACTTATTTTCCCTAATAGAGTCTCTTCTGCTTCTAATGGTAAGTGGTGAATCATCTCTCCCTGTCCTTACCTTCATCCATGAGCCTTTTTTTTCATTTTCTCCCCCCAGCCAGCTGAGGAGTGCACATGGCATCCAGCCTGGGTCAACCCACCACAGTGTGCATAAACAAGATGCATTTTTTTTCAGAATGAAATTAAATATGGAGTTGTTTGGTTTGGGGTTTTTTTGTTTGTTTTTAACGTATGTTGTTTCTGTTCTGGTTGAATCTGGAGAGAATCTGGGAGGACCATTTTCGGATGCCAGCAGTCCTGTTTAAGCTGAGCTTATCCTGCTTCTCCTGCCTACTGTCAGCAGGGTTCATACAAAAGTGGGCATTGTCAGTATCTTTGGGTATGTTACATGAATGCCATTCAGAAGCCTCTCATATATATGGTTGCTGCAAAAGCTGCTGTGGGAGTAAAACAGTTATGGCAATCCAGGTTTCCACAATGTGTTTTCTTTTCCTTTTATTTATTTTTTTCCCCATTAAAATACAACTTTATCTCTCGAGAAACAGTATTTGTTATGAACAATAAACCGACAGTCAGTTCTTTTTTGTTGCAATCTGATATGTTGTTTTTGACAGTGTCATTTCGAAGATTGCCTCTGGTACTATGCAGTGTTCTTCAGCGCATTTTTCAGCTTTGGGTGGTATAACTAATGTGGCTGGACTGCATGTTTGAGCAAAGTCTTCAGCTTTCTGAGATACTTGAGCCCTGTTTCCAAGTGTATTCCTGAATTTTATGAATATGTGAGACCTTAGGTTATTTTATGAACTGAAGTATCAGACACATGTTTGTGTCACATTTAGTGTATTGTTGAGACCAATGACAAAAACATATCAAAAACTTCTGGGTATGAGAGTGACTTTGATGTGATTAGCAGTGAAGTTGAGTACTTGAAGTGTCCTGTGTCAGCAATTTATGAAGCGTTTGATAAGTAATCTTGACTGAAGAGCTATAAAAGCAATTCCAAGGTAAAACCTGGGACTGGATGGCATACTTTGGAGTGACAGTAGGAGAAGAGGAGTATTTGATCTCTACAGAAACTTAAGTAGGAGCACATGAATTTCCTTCAGTATTTAAGATCTGCCTGATATATTGACTTATATATACTGACAAGAGTGTATTCTGTCTTCTGAGGGCATGTCCAAGCCCCCAGTTATTTAAGTTTAAAGAGAAAGAGTCTGATTCTAGATGGGAAGAGTGGGTTTTTTGGGTTTTTTTAAAATTTCATATATATTTTCTCTATTACCTCTATTACTGTATGCTCCACCACTGTTCCCTCATTAGTACCAAGTATATTTTAAGTTTAAAAGTGTGCATTTCACTTTTCTTAGCTTTTTACCTTTGGGTCTTAGAGCTGGTTTTCTTACCCGGATCTAGATGAAAACACTTACATGACTTGACCAGTGTGACTTCTGAAATAAAATAATTTCATTTTATTATGATAGTAGAATTATTTCTCCTTTATTAGAATGAAGGGAAGATATTTCTTTTCAATTGGTGGATTTGAGAAACTCAGTGATCCAAATTAATTGATTTTTTTTAATGTCAAACTGAAAAACATGAACAGAAGTTAATTTTCACTCCCAAGTAACTTGTCTCCTAAAAAAAATATGTTAAGATACAAGTTTATCTCATGTCAGAATTTGCTGATGATCTCATTATTTTTTTCAGTGATATTTACCATTTTAACCTGATACTGCATTTACTGTGGGAGTACATGCATCTTGCTAGTAAATCCAAGAAAATACCAAATTATTATTTTCAGAATGTAAATCTTATTCAGAGACCCCTTGATACAAGAATTCTATTCAATTTTGCTTATTATTTCTGGCTGCAGCAAAGCACGGTTAGACTCCCACAGAGAGACCAATCAATATGATAGTTAACATTGCTGTTTTGAAGGATTTTGTTTAAAACATATTCCTTTTTCAGATTCTGAAAGTTATTTGCTTATTTCAAGGCAGTCAACATACATTATTAAAGCACCTAAAATAAATCATGCAGAACATGATTCTGGTGTGGTTCCAGTTATTCAGAAAAACAAAGTTATGGAACTTGTTAGGGCTGAAACTAATGAGGACAAACCTTTCTGTCAAATTCCTCACCGATGCAGCTCTCCAGTACAGCAGCAGTCAGAATGGTTGGACACCTCAGAGTGCAGAGTAGCAACAACAGATTAACAAACAGAAGCAGCACTACGCATTTTAATTCAGCTGTTGAGTTTGGGGCATTGACACAGTACAGGTTTAAAGGTGGAGGCCCTGGTGCTGTGATGCCTTAGGTTTTAGCTTCTACATTTTTCAAATCCTGTACTTCTAGTGTAGCTCTGAAGTTTCCTGTATTTTTTAAAGTACTGTTCTCTCATGCTAAGACAGATAGAACAAAGCCTCTCTAGTTTGCTCTCCAAGGACACCCAGACTGTTTTAGGCCAAAAAACTGTGAACCCTCATCTTGGGGAAAGGAGAGCAACCTTAGAGAAATTACATCAAATAAAAAATTACTTTCAAAAAAATACCTCCTTTATTCCCTTATTCCTGTCTAGTCTCTGTTTCTAGGTAGCCATTTAAGGCATCAGCTGTGGTCAGTGTTGGGGCGAACAGGCAGCTGAGGATTTGGGGTTTCAGGGTCAGAAGGGAAAGGCCACAGAGGAAGGCAGTAGCATCACTTTCCCCACAAGACCTCTGCAGCCACCCTGGTCCTGAGCCTGACAGCTTCTTCTGTTACTGTGCCAGCCCTTTTGGCAATAGCCCTTCAGGGCTACCTGAGCCTCTGTGGCTCTGCCAGTTGCTGTATTTAGAGGGGGTCCAATTACACAGGGAGGTGCCATAGGTGGTAGCTGTGGCCTGTTGGGTTCTCGCCAGGTGTTGAAACAGCTGGTGCCCTCACACTGAGCAGGTTTGTGGTTAAAACATCAGCAGCAGGATAAAACTAACTTTCCCCCTGGCAGTTTAAACCCATGTTAATGAGTAAACTGACCAGCACTTGGTGCATTCTGTTTTGTTGTGACAGGAACAGCCAACATCAATTGTTAAAGTGACTTTGATAACGCTTGAGGGCTGCACAGCAGCTTTCTTTGTGGTAACTTTACTGGCATCTCTTGCTTAAAACCTAGGAAGTCAGAAGAACCTGGGGCCACATTAGCATGACCTGGATTTCCACTGAAAATCAAGATGAAGTATTCTTTTGCCCTTTATGCTGCCCAAGTGTCTGCCCTTCCTGTCCTTTCCTCAGGACATCTCCAGTAGGGGGGATTTGAGAGAAGTGGTGAAGAAGCACTGGAGTTTTTCTCACATTGCCTCTTGCATAACTCCCATCAGGTTCCAATTAACCTGTCCTTGATTAAGAAGAGCTAGTTGCAGTGGGTCTTGCATGCTGGTGGAGGGGAACACCTGAAACAGTATAAATTTATAATTGAAACCTCATTATCTATGGAGCAATGAAAACTCCTTCCAAAAGGAGTCCTAAAACCATTGTAGTTATTGGTCTGCTTGAACCAGTTTTAATAATGTGTAATTTATGAAGCCTCTAGTTTCTGCTTTATGTTTTGGCTTGTTCTCTTTTAATAAGATTGTATGTTTTTTTTAATTAATTGAGCATCATGTTATGAAACTGGTGTACCAATTATTTCTCTCCAGACATCAATGATGTTACCAAGAAAAATTTTAAATGTTGGGATTTTTTTTAGAAAAAAGAAGATTGCAGAAAATATTTGTGATAGATGGAATTAGTACAATGCTTTGAACAGAAATAATTTCCTTTAAATGTATAATGGATTCAATTATTGTTTTAAAAGGATCTGAAAGAGGATTGTATATGTTTGTGCATTTGGGGATGGATGAAATAAATANGGAAAAGCTCCCAAGCTTTTTTTGGCTCCAACAAGATACCTTATTGAAAAGTGTTGGTATATCATTTCTGTGAAACAAATATACAGTTCTGTATGAACAAATAGTTTTTCTTCTTGGAAAGGTCATTTATACTTAGCAGATACCAGGTATTTTGCACTAGGGGTTAGTGGGAAAAAAAAACCTGTCATTTCTTCTTTCATAAGATTTTTTTTTTCCTCCAGACCTAGAGATGGTTGTGTAGTTCAGCCTTTCCAGCTGTGTGTTGTAAAAGGAAATGAATATTATTTTGAAGTACTGGAATGCCAGGAGAATTAATTGAGGTAAATGCTCTCCAAAATATGCGGCAGGACTTTTAAGACCTTGCCTGAGTAACAAAGTAGAAGTAAATGTTCCTATGGAGGAAGATGCTCTTTGTGCTGTTACTGTTTGATCTCTGGAAAGTGGAGAGAGGAAAAATTAGACATACTGAAGGTAGCAGCATAATTATTTTGCTGCAGAGAGATTGCCAAAAGATTGACAGGGTGAGTGTGCTGACAGCATGTGCTGGTGGAAAGGATCAGGCATTCACTGAAATATGGGGGTTGGGACAAGCATATTTGGTGGTAGCAGACTACATTCTACAATTTAGAAAACTCTGCTAGTCTGTAATGGGCCTTATGGTTTTGCTCTCAGAAAATTGTGTGTTTGATTCTATGCACATTTATGCTGTTTCCCTCCTACTCACTCAACCCTCAAATACAGAGTTTTCAAAGGCAGATAGCTAAGCCCATTCTTAGACATCTCAGTAGAGGTGGCTGATTTTCTGACATACAGAACACTTGCAACTCCTACTTGAAAAATGTGCTTTGTTTGCTTTGTTGGATTGGCTTGCCTGAAAGAGAGTACAGGCTATGTTAATAAAATACATATTTATATTTCTCACCATACAGTAAAAGTTCTTCATTGCTGTGGCTACAAGGAATTTTTCTGCATTAGCGTAACCTCAGACTAACATGATGTTTCTTACTATTTAGGGTTTCCATCCTAGATATAATGACAAGAAAAGCAAGCAAACAGTAAAAATAATAACTTCAATTTAATTTATTATTACAAGAATAGACTATATTTCTCTAGACAAGGATCAAATCATAAATTAAACCATAAATTCAGGAATATTTGTTTCTTTAAACATTGGTTTCTTTATCTATTTATTTGTATTTTCAATACACGTAAATCAGGGCTTTTCTCANTCCTAGATATAATGACAAGAAAAGGAAGCAAACAGTGAAAATAATAATTTCCATTTAAGTTATTATTAACAGAATAGACTGTGTTTCTCTAGACAGGGATCAAATAATAAATGAAACCATAAATTCAGAAATATTTTTTTCTTTAGACATTGGTTTCTTTATCTGTTTATTCATATTTTAAAGACATGTAAATCAGGGCTTTTCTGTCTTCAAAAACATATACAAGAAATCCATAAATCCCTCTCAAACACATGGAATCAGCTAATAATTGAATACAAATTAATTACTAGAGGTCTCAAAAAATTGATTATTTCCCTTTGATCAAGGGAGAAATATAAGAATTTGTGGTATGACTAAAAAGTCAGTTCTATGAATAAATATCTGCACACTAGAGACAAGTGTATGTTCAAATGATTGTGTTAGTGCTCTTAAGGAGTTACTATTCCAAAGCTGAGGCAGCCTTGTAAATGTAAATAAAATCAAGAAGCCCACACTGCATTTGCAGTTACTGTCAGCAAGAGATTGCTGCATCCTTAGATGCACCATATAGTCGCTTGCAATCTGAATATAACCTCAATTGAAGGCTCTTTTGCCTGCTTATAGAAATAATATTTTCTGAAAACAGCCCAGCTTACTAAAGAAAGCTTTTCCAATCTTCTGTTAGATGAAAGTAGCATTTTAATATGAAGCTTGGTCATATCTTTATTCTGGAACTTGTAGAATTTTAAACCGTAGCAATGATAGATGCAACTTACACAGATTGTTTTCTGTAGGGCAAAGTTATACTCTTGGCTTCCATTCATCAGCACTTGATTCTCTGTTAGAGGACTAGCTCTAACCCTTTTTTATCTGGAAAAATGTGTTGGGAAACCATAAATGCCTTAATTATATTCATAAGCTTATCTTCACAATGGAAAAGACCTTTTTATCGTTCTTTTTAATCAAGTCATTAGCATGAAACTCAGAGATGTAATCATACCAGACTGGAATTGGGGTCGTGCCATAGGCTAGCTGAATAGGAGGCTTCTTGGCATGATGATGTATAGCCAATTCACAACAATGCTTTTAACTCAGTAAGTCTGCTCTTTAATTATATTTTAAATCTCATTTGAGAAGTTTTTATCATTATGTAAATTGTTCAGTGAACGGTCTCATCCTAAGACTCAATAAAAGTTTTGCTTATGAACTGGGAAAGAAAATTACTTAAAAGCTTGATGGAGGAATGGGGGTAAAAAAAAAAAAAAAAAAAAAAAAACAAATGCAACCACCAGTTCTTAAAAGAACCATGACATTTAAAAGAGAGAATTCCCATGGGACCAGAAATGCCTTGCAAACCAGCAGAAATACTTCACTGATTTGTTCCATCATTAATCTAAATCGTATTATCTTCAGAATCAAATTCTCTCTTTCAGAAAAGTATACATTTCTTTCTGTTCAAATGCTTTGATGGTAACAACCAGCTCACAAGGAGACTCTGCCATAAAGCCTGGTACAAACATCCTTTCTTTTGCCAGAAACAAAGGAAGTAGCTCAAGTGCACCTTGCAGTGAATCTATCACTCAGGTGCTTAAAATGCATTTGACTTGCTGTGTGGTAGCCCTTAATTCAACATCTCCATGACTGCAACACTCACAAAACTATTCCTCTGTCTGCAGACAGGAGAATCAGCTGTGATCCTGAGAGCAATGCCACGTCCTTGGATCTCTGTGCCTCCAAAGGCTGCTGGAGTGTGCCAGGGCACTGGAAAATGTCTCAAACTCTCTGAACCCTCACACAGAGTTTATGCTTTAGGCAGGATCAGAAATTTAGAGGAGTTTAGATGTAATTAAATGAAATCAAGTGGGATGATTAATTTGAAATCCAATTGCTAAACTGCTAAGATGTGCTTTACAGAGCTGCAAATAGAGGAGTATTAGGGTCCTTTAATTTCTTTAAATTATTGCATAATGAATTTGTTCTACCTTGTATAAAAGATAAATGCTTTGTCAGCAGTGTTGCCTTGATTTCCATGTTTTAGTGTGATTCATCTATAGTCCAAGAAGTATAACTGGTTCTTTCTTTCTAGGACTTCACTTTACTTCCAGGCTACTAATCCCTCTCTGATATATTGCCAAAATAATGGCAGATTTTGACACGTGTCTTGTCCTTTATATGTCATGTCTATGTATTGCATGTGGGATACAAAGGATATTGACACTTAATAATTGATTATTTCTGCTAAGGTATCTCAAAGCATACTGAATTCTCATAGGACTAGCTGTGCTGTGTGGAGGCTGACAGAACTTTGAGTGCCTTGGATTTCACAGCAACAGCTCAGCTGTGCTTAGCAGGGCTCTATGTAAAACAAAACCCATGGACCAACAGGTGAATTTCTTCTGCCTGCCAAAAGAATCAGGGCAGTGAGGATTTGTGCTTCCATGGAGAATGGGAGCAGTAATTCCAAGGGGGAACAACTGAACTGAGCAAGTGAGAAATATATCCATCCCCAAGCTTTTTGGCAGCATTGGGTGTGCTCACTTACCACATTAGTGTACTTCTCTGAAATCATGCATGGTGGTTTCAAGGGCTCGGGACAAAAGCGAAGCAGCCAGAGCAAATTTCCTCACCCTGTTTTGTCCAACAACATTGCTTTCCTCATGACAAAATGCATTTAATCTCTTTATCACTCTAGTTCTGTGTCTTAGTTGCACACTTTATCTACATAAAAAAATAATGTAAATACACATTTTTAAATGTGTAGAAACCTCTAACAGCTGTTCAGCTAAGTTTTCACAAACAAATAGTTTGGTGCCTTTTGTCATCTAACTGTATAATTCATCTTAGTAAAGGAGGACTTCACTCAGCACCTAATGGAGTTGCAGTTCTTTCCAGACAGTTCAGCTCACTCTAAGCAGTAACTTGTGATCAAAAAGATGCTTTCCATTTTTTTTGATCTCTCTTCTTTTTACGAGCAGATAGCAAATCATTTTTCAACACAGTCTCAGTAATAACAACTACAGCAAAAATGCAGCATACATTCCAACTGTAACTCAGTAGAATTATACCAGGATTGATTTTATCCTCTGTAGTCTTTTCATGCATTTGAACATATTGGAAAATATAAAAGTGCAATAAATGATATATATTTAGTCTATATGCTATGTTTCATGGTACGACATCTAATGGTTGTGCACTTTTGCAAATATTTTAGCAATTTTTGAGATTAAATAGCTCTTCCTGCTTTATTGCTGTCAAGAAAAATAATCTAGTTCATATTGTGTTTTTAAAACATGGCTTTATTTATTTCAGAAAACAAATAAAAGGTATATAGATCTTTTTCTTATATGTTCTCTGCTTCTCTTAGGATGTGTAAGTGTAACAAAGAAAGGTTCTGACATGCGCCAACCTAAATGGAGCAAATATCTTTGTTGTTTTGCTTCTTTGTTGGTGTAGGCTTCCTGCATAGCTTCAATAAACTACTTTTGGGAGCATTAGAAGAATTGCAGTATACACAAGTAATTTGGAATAAGGAAAACTCAGTCTTGAATACTAAGCTTTTGATAAGAATACTTCACTTTTCACATTCATTGCCCACTTAACAACAGATGTGTTGTGATACTATGTAGTATTCTGAAATAAAAAAGGGTGTGGCTTGCTTTTATTTTCAGAATTATGTATGTGTCAGGAGAAAAACATAAAATGTTGGACTATGAGACACATTTTCTAAACACAAGAAAAATGTGGAAAGGGTTTTTTCCTTAAATTTTGTCTTATATAATGCTATGAGTATATATGTGGTAAAACACCAAGAAGGCATAGATTCGACAGCTTCCTACTGTGAATAGTTATTCAATGTTTCATGGCACATGTTCTTGCCATGGAAAAGGAACAAATTTGTAAGGTTGGTGTTTCCATCACTACCCTGAAAACTAAGAATTTTGTGCAACAGGTAGTGCATATAATTCTTTCATCCAATAATAGATCTATTGTTTATTAAATGTAGAAGGACCTTAGAACTATACAGAAATTAACAGTTAACTTTTTTGCTGTGAACTTTATCCTTTCTTATGCATTGTTTCAGCTGTTTACATCAGTATTGTTATACTTAACCTAGTTTAAATAATATCTCCAAATGCTTACATGAAAGGAAAGAAATTTGGTAATAGAATATTCTTCTTTCAAGCAAACAAAAATAAGGTATCACAGCTGGAAGCTGAAGCTAGCAGCATTCAGACCTGAAATAAAATACTTTTCAAGTAAGGACATTCGTACCTGGAATATCGTACATTTTTAAGTATCTTAATAATGTCATTTTAAAATATATCAATTTCCTGAACAACAATAAGTAAATGCAATATTTATGATACAGTTGCATTCTGCAGAGTTACCTCTGATGTACATCAAACTCATTCCTAAGTAGTTTACTGCTTAAATGACAATAGGTAAATAAAATAGTTAGAGAAGGATTCTTACACTGTACCAAAGACATTGCTGGCCCACCTTAAAATTTCCCCAAATATTATGCTAGTCATTGCTGTGAAAGCAATAGGTATCCAGTTAAGGACATTTGGAACAGCAGTAGGTGAGCAAGGACAATCTACTCATGATTCAGTGCAGCTAACATTGCACTTAAAATATCAAATAAAACCAATTCAATTAAGAACACACCAAGTAGACAGATTGTGTGCTCCCCTCCTTCAAAGTCATTCTTCTGAAGAAAATTGCAACAAATTTCCATTGGGGACTATCTGTGATGCACAGTTGGTACCGGGTCTTGTTCTCAAACACCATAAATCATTTCTTCCTTCCCACTTAATCCCTACCACTCTCATTTCAGGCAGCCAGAAACCACCACCAGAAATCTTAGGAGAAAATGTGGAGCTTTATTCACTATTCATTACTTTTTTGTGTCTTTGTGTGCTTCTTTGTTTGAAGTAGTACTTTTATGTGAATGCGGCTGCATATAAAGTACACGTATGCCCATTCATGTACACGTTGAAATTATTATTCTTATTATTATTTTTCTTCTATTTAATGACCTTGATTCAACCACTGTTCTCTGCAAATGAATCTGACCTTGTGGAGCTGCAGCATGCAAGCGTCTTGGGGAAGGGCAGCCAGTGTACAAAGGCTGCATTGAGTGTGTGGGCAGGCAGGAATGCTGGTACCAGGCAGCTCTCTAAAGAATGTTCTTTTGGCAGAAACAGCCGTGCTAAAAATGAGGGGGAAAAAATGAATTCAAAATTTAGAGCTGGCCTGCAGTTGCAAGGCGATAAGAAAAGTTGGCTGTTCAACATGAGCTGCCAGTTGCATATTCTAGGTCCTTGCTATTCTCAGGCCCTCCTACAGCCGTGGCCCCAACCAGTGTTTTGATACAGCACAAAGTGGCTGTTTATTGCTATTGACTGCTGAGGCCTGTGCTCCAAAATGCGTTCTGTCAACAGAATGTAAGTGAACTTGGCATTTTCAAGCCTGGCTGCTGCAGACGCCTAGATTTCTTGGAATTGCCATGCAGCAGGACCGGTGTTGCAGTCCCCAGCTCAAACTGAAAATGTTGCACAGGAAGACGTACCATGTGCAGGTCAGATTTACCTGAGATCCTGAGGATTCTGTGTTTCCTTATTTTTCCCACGTCAGCACAGTAAATATGTCTTGTCCTGGCTTTCTTGCTTGTCAAAGGCTGCGCCTTTAAGCTTTCTAAATTTTGTTCAGTATGCTCCGTATGGAAAAAAGGTCATATTCAATGCTGATGGCCTTCATGTGAAAGGGGAACATGGCTGTGTATACAGGACATGATATTGCTGTAAAAGGAGCAATCAAAACCCGTGCTCTGCATTGCACTGAGGATTTTTCCGTTCTTTTGAAAAATCATAGTTTCTAGGATTTTTTTTTAAGAAATCAGATACATTGTTTTCTATCCCTTCTATAGGAACTACAGGCAGAAATTGATGCTCACACTGACATCTTTCACAACCTGGATGAAAATGGGCAGAAAATCCTGAGGTCCCTGGAAGGCTCTGAGGATGCGACCCTGCTGCAGAGACGTCTGGATAACATGAACCTCAGATGGACTGAACTTAGGAAGAAATCTCTAAGCATTAGGTAGGACCTGAATCTAAGCAAAAGCCTACCATTGATGTATTAGATGGAATGCTACAATTTGCAAGTTAAAAGGTTTAATTTTGTTTCTGTTAGCACTATTTTTGTCTATTTTGAAATTATTTGTGCTACTTTGAATGTTGGCTTAACTTTGTAAGAATGATTAGGTTTTTTGGTGTGAAAATGATAGTAGAGGATTAGGATTTGAGGCATATGATGAAGTTTTGTAATTACAGAAAGAAAGATTACCATGTTTAAACAGTAATTGTACCCCCTCTAAATGTGGGCTTTTTTCTAGAACTGGCTATGACTTATCAGTGAGTCATGAAAGAAAGTGATTAAATAACCAATATTTATGATAAGCTTTATTTTAAAGGCTGCTATTTCCAGTGCAAAACTAAAAATATCCTTACAAATGAGAAGACAAATTATTTAAAGTTATAACTGTTGTCAATAGAGTGGACAGAATTGCTAAATAAAAGCTAGGGGTAAAAGAAATCCATAGGTAGTATCATGAGAGGAAACCTTTGCTTGCAAGGAAAAATATAATAAATGGTAACGTTACAAATTATCAAGTTGTCATCCAGGCTTCAGTGGACTAAGGATTTAATTTCAAAAGAAATTGTCCAGGAAGCTTTTCCTCGGAAATAGGACTTTTACAATAGGCAACCCAGCTCAGTTGCACTCAGTCTTGGTCATTTTTTCATTTTCTCACTTTCTGTGTGTTGGTGGTAGTTCAGAGGGCAGCAAAAGACAGAAGTGTTTTCCAAAGTAATGTATGAAATATTAGCTTTTTTCAGCTCAGGTCCTGAGAGAGGTCAGGCTGTGTAATGACAAAAACCATCTTCATATCATCAATCATTAGAAATAAATGAAGGCTGTGATGTTGAAAAGATATTAGTAACAAAAGAAAAAGAGACATATTCCTCCCTTTTTTTTTCCTCTGAGGAGCAAAAGAAGATGGATAAAACCCTTCAAGGTGTCTGAGATTTTTTTCTTCGCATGCATTTTACCCATGAACTTGCTCAAATACAGTGATTTTTGAGATAAAAATAAATAGCCAGTTGTCCAAATATCAGTAATTAAACATATGGGACTTTCTGCCTTTCGTTTTTTGCAGTTTAATGTATTGCTGTCCTTAACTGAGTCAGAAGCTGTAAACCCCAGTTATATCACAGTGGCTTCCTGCATTACACATTCAAAGCAACAAACCTCCTCTCTAAAATCTTTACTTCCAATAAAAGGCTTAAAGTCTTCAATAACTTATTGATTAGAATAAGAAACAATTCTGAGACATTCAGTTTAAGTGTTGCTGGTCAGCAGACTAAGTGAAGAGGCTCTTTCCCAGTCTGCCTGTTTGGAACTCTTTCTGTCCATAGCACGGGATGGAAAGGATTTAATCATAACTAGCAATGCTTATACAAAAGAGGGATTAGAGAAGGCATAGGAAATGTTCTCCAGGCATCAGTCCCAGAAGTCTCTTAATTTACTGTAAGTTTTAGTCTGCTGAAACAGAAGACCCATGCCATGGATCAATTTGGATGGGCATTCTTTTCTAAATGAGTTAGATAAAATATATGGTAGATATTAAGAGAAGCCAAGTAAATTTCCATTCTTTCCTTTCTTTCATTCTGATATGTCAGCACAGTTTATCCTAATAAACACTTTTTTATAAATAGATTGGCTTGGGTTGGAAGGGACCTTAAAGATCCCTTTGCCAACCCCCGTGCCATGGGCAGGGACACATTCTGCCAAACCAATATGCTCAAAGCTACATCCAGCTTGATCTTGAACACTTCCAGGGATGGGGCATCCACAGCTTCTCTGGACAATCTGTTTGAGTGCCTCATCACCCTCACAGTAAAGAATTTCTTCTAAATGTGATCTAAATTGTCTAGGATCCATCACCCTCTCTAGCCTTCACTGCCGCAGGACTGGCCTCACCCAGCTGTGAAGCAGTTTTGTCCCAGCTCCCAGATGCCCTGTGAGAGCAGAAATCAGAAGGCCTGGTCTATGTGTGCCCCTCAAATATAGCATTTCAATTTGAAAAAGGAGAAAATTTTCCATCAGCTCTCATACTTTGAGAGTGTTCTGTTAGCCTGTGGTTGATCTGTCCCTTTCCTTTCTCTTTCCTTGCTGCTTTAATTACCTGACATAAGAGGCTGGAAAGAAGACAGTATTCCTAGAGCATTTCAGAGAAATGCAACTGTCCCTGCCTTCACCAATTCCTCATTTCCATATCCAGACAAAGTAATAAGGGCTGCTGGCTCCGTGTTTTCCGCATATCTTTATAGACCATTCTATGTAAGGTATAGAATTTTTAGTGTCAGAAGAGAATGATTTTATGTTCAATCACTGTAGAAAAAGATAAATGTTATATGAACAAAGCTAGAACTTAAACACAAATGTATGAAATAAAAGAAAATTTGTCTTTATTTCCCAGTGCATATTTTCACTTTACTGTTATATAATATTCCTTTGGTTTGAGTTACTAAGGGGATTTTTTATATTACCTGGAGGTAAATTAAGAATTTTTTCCAAACCAGAAATTAAAAAATAGCATATTCATAAGTCTAGAGAGACAAATTTTAGTGTGCTTTATCTATGGTACTGAGAAAATTGAAGATTTTATCAGTCCAGCTACAGAAAATCGTTTCTGAAATTTAGAAGCTCAATACTTGATCCCAAAAAAACCCCATTTATGCATATGCAGAAGAAATATTTAGAAAATGCCCTTATGATAAAGACCTTTTTTGTACAAAGTGATATTTTGTCTTTTAATTTTCCCAGTGTTTCAAGTAGTTTCATTCACACTTCTGTTTAAAGGGCACAGACATTTGGAGGATTCTATTGGCTTTAACAATTTCCTCATGCCTTTTTTTTTTTAAAAGAATGGCATTGGTTCTCTTACTTTAAAAAATTAAGAGAATGAATCTTGTGTGAGTCGAATGGTTTGTGTCATGGTTTAGAGCAATGCTTGCTCTTCAGTGAGCTGGAAAACTACACTCTACATTTTAGTTAATTAATGTCCTTGTAATGTTAAGTGATGACTACATTTCTCATGCTAGTCCTGCGTAACATTTGTGCACTTCTAGTGAGACGGACAATTCAGCACAGCCATTACTCACTGCTCAAGAGGAAAACTAAAAAAAAAAAAAAATACTCAACCAATCAAAAACAAAAATCAGGAGATGTGAAAAAAAGCCAGGACTGTGGAACCAAATTTAAATCTGTGTTGCCAGAATCTAATCCAAAGCTACTGAAGCTATTCAAAAATCATTAAGTTAATGAAACACTAGGATCTTTCTCAGTAAATAAACTTGTACATTTTGGTTTTTACTTCCACCGTGTCTGAATCTATCTTATATTTAACACATGCTTTCAGATCCCATTTGGAAGCCAGTACTGACCAGTGGAAGCGATTACATCTCTCTCTTCAGGAACTTTTGGCATGGCTGCAGCTGAAGGAGGATGAATTAAAACAGCAAGCACCCATTGGCGGAGATCTTCCCACTGTGCAGAAACAGAATGATATTCATCGGGTATGAGGATTTTTTTAAATTATCTTTTGGTCATTGCTTTTTCCTTGGTAGGTTAGTGATGCGTGACACAGTCCTTGTTGGAAAGAATTCCAGCTATTTCTTTCAAAAACAGCAGAGAAAATCAGCCTTTTGAAGAAGGAAGTGTTAATGACCGTGACCTTCTGACCTATCACAGACAGGCAGATTTTATAGCCAGAAAAATTACTAACCTAGTAATTTCTGAGGATTAAATAAGTAGTTCTGAATTTTTTTCTAGAGCAAGCCTTCCAAATTCATGTATACTTTTTGAAACCCTGGTGTGAATTTTGGGGACATTTGTGACAAGAGTAGCTGGTATCAGCTCTATTGCACAGCTCTGCACCATGACATTATTGTGATAACTCTCTGAGGTTCATACTGGTTTTCTCAGGGAATTCTTATGGAAAGACTATAGCAGACCATCATATGGGGGACCATTCTAGACTAAGATTTGTACTAAAAGGGGACCTAAATTGAACACTTGTACAAGAAACTTTTTTTTTTTAAGCCCACCAAATGAACAACCTCCAGAATAATATTTATTAATAATTCCTCATACAAAGATTCACGCTGACTTCTTTTGCGGTGAGAGTATGCTCAAAGTATGTATCCTGTATTCAATCAATTCACATCAGTCTGATGCTAACCCAATGTCTGCTTTCACCTGAACAGTCTTTAATTTCATATGCCATTGAAGTCTAGTCGTCTGAATGTGAAATCACAGTTCTAGTACCTCTATTGTACAATATATATTCAAGCTCTCCTGTCCTTCATCCACAAGTGTCTAGAGTTAAAATAATGACATTATGGGAGAGTTTTACTTCCTGTTTGCTGTCTGATTATGCTTCAGTGTTTAGTGTAATTCAGTTCAGAATTTAAACTATCAATCTGACAGCTTGATTCCATGAGAAGAGAATATTCCAAATCCGGTGATCATCCTCTCAAAGCATTGTGCTGCATATGTGTAACTTCCTTTGTGAAACTTGCCACAAAAGGTATTGTTGCTGAAGTTCCTAAATCTCTGATTTTATTGCTTAATGGAGAAATGTGAAATGATGCTATTAAACAAAACAGGATCATGTTTTTTCTGTTCATCAAGTAGCAATATATGAATATTGCTCTAATATATTGTCCTTCCTCATGGGGAAGGACATATTTGAAAGCAGATAGTGAGATCAGATTTGGAAAGTGAACATGACATATCTTGCTACTTTAAGTTGTTTGGAACCCTGAATTTGTGAAAAATCAGGAAGTACCATATTTAGCCAGGCATATGCCTTCCATTGGCACACAGGCATTCATCTACTGCAACAAACTGATGGGAAGTAGTGTCAATATGGTTTGTCAAGGACCTATCTTCACCAAATGATTGAGAAAGCAAAAGAGAAAGATGAACAAAAAACATCTGTCTCTCAGTGCCAGATTATTCTAAGATAACATAATGCTTTTCCACGAAGGGCATCTTAGTCACATTTCCTAGGTCTTCCCTCTGGAGAGGTGATGTGTAGGAGGTGTCTTTCTCACAAAATTTTACGTGGGACTTAAAGCACTATCACAGAGACAGTAAGGTGAAAACATCCATAACTTTACGGAGCAGCACCATTCCTTTTTTCACCTTTCCCCTAAGAAAGTTAAGACATGTGTTCTATATAACCATGAAAGTTAAGAGAGGTCTGAGGTCTGTTCTAGCCATAAAGTAGTTTTAAAGCTCATCCAAAATATCACGATGAAAGAAGCAATATGGATATTGCTTTAACTCAGCATGACATTAACTCAAACTCTTTCTCCAAAGACAACTCTTGAGCCAAAACAAGAATTAGAGAGGGATTTTTATAGAATTGTTACAACAAAACTTTTTCTATCTAAATAATATTTTACTCTTTGAAAACATCACTTTTCTCCTAGACAGAAGAAATATTTTTTAATCTAAAGAAATTACTTCTCATAATATTTTAGTATTATATATCACTCTATAAGTGGTTTAAGAGTTTCCCAGAATTCATCATAAAGGTGGCAAGGCTTCAGTGATGAACTAAGGGATCTCTCTGTCACTCACCAATCAAATGAAGTATTTAGAACTTTTAGGGATGAGAATTATTGCATAAAATTAAGATACAGTGAGTAGGGGCAAAATGACTTCATAAAATAGATGTCACTTTTCTTTTTTAACTTCTGCGCCACGTGTAGATACATAATAGAGCTTTGGTCATCCTGTCTAGTATCAAAGCCAGAATGTTTTAGTTCCTTCAAAAAATATGTCTTTTTCCTTTTCCAATTCTGGAGCACTTCAGAAATGTGAGGTCTTTCTAGTTGTAGGCATGCAGATTCCCTGTAGAAAAAAGAACAAAATGAAATGCTTGAAATTAATTTGCCCTGTCTGGTCTTCAAATATCTCTGACAGATGAGGGAAAAACAGTCAACATGGAAGTCAACTTCAGGTTGCCGTTGAGAAAATCTGTTTACAATGTGGAGGTTTTCTAGCTGGTGCTGGTTGGTTGATTGATTGGTTGGTTGGTTGGTTAATTGGTTGGTTGGTTGGTAGATTAGTTGGTTGATTGGTTGGTTAGTTGGTTGATTAGTTGGTTGGTTGGCTGGCTGGTTGATTGGTTGGCTGGTTGGTTGGTTGGTTGGTTGATTTGTTGGTTGGTAGATTAGTTGATTAATTGGTTGGTTAGTTGGTTGATTGGTTGGTTGGTTGGCTGGCTGGCTGGTTGATTGGTTGACTGGTTGGTTGGTTGGTTGATTGGTTGGAGATTTTTTACCCCCTGGACATTATGGACTTTGTTACTCTAAAAGTTTCTTTTAGAGAAGCAGGTATACAGAGGCTGTACCTCAATGAACAGCTTAGCTCATTTCTGAACATAAGAAAAATGTTTTCAAATGTTTTCACAAGTGTACAATTATCAAGTTTAAAACTGGAGCCCAGTACTGGAAAGCTGTTTTCAAGAAGTTTGGGCCTTTTCCTAAGAGCAGAGCTTATCTCTCAGGGTGTTGGATGTGGCACTAAACAGTAGTTGTGTGTTGATCACAAAGAATCTGCTGACCATTTTGTTCTCCCGAATGTCACTTCTGGAAATTAGTCTTCAGTAAACAAGAGAAGCACCTACCAGATCTGATCAATCTTTTAAATGACTAAAACTTCCAGTTTTGGTCTTTCATCATAAGTACAATATTTTTCCTTCTGTGGAGGATTTTCTTTGTCATGTCATGCCAGAATTGAACCCAAATAAGTTCCTCACTTGAGAAGTGAATAGACCTCATCAGGGGAATACTATTTAAATGCACTTTAAATGATTCAATTGAGAAATAGCTCAATGAACGCCAACATTATTTTATACCTGAATCCTTTTTCTAAAGTGTTGCAAGCCGATTTTATTTTTTTCTCTTAAATATAAAATTTAAAGAGTAAACATATTTAACCTCTCTATCATTTAGAAGACCATCTGGAATACCACAGAGATTCATAAAAGAGATGAAAAGAAGTCAGTTCTTACCACTTGAGTGCTCCTAGTTGCCAAGATTGGCTTTAAAATTTTTAAGAGTAGTATTCCGATGAAAATTTCAAATACTTGAATCTATGCCAGAGGAGAGCTTGAACTTCACTGAGAACAGGGGTATCCATGCAGTAAAAATCATTGTTTTGTTATAAACATGAGGTGTTTTTTAGACAAGGCAATTTGGAATGTATCCCAAATACACCCACATAACTGCTTTTTGTTTGAACTTATATATATAGTAGGTCATTTTGTCAATTTTTGGCATCTGAAGAAATTGTCTCTATTCCAAAGTCTTTGAACGTGTGGGGAGAAGTGATGGTGGTGTTAGTCAATGATAAAAAATACTCTTATTCTGAAAAACAGTATTTAATTATCTTATATTTTTCTTCCTTTTACTAAGTATCATAATATTGCTTTAGTGAAATTGAATTAACAACTATGTGCATGTTACTGTTAATCTAATTTAGGCAACTTAGGCATCATGCAGATAGCCTGCTATGGCTTTCATTCTTTTAAGGGTTGCCTCATTTGCTGTGTAGTGATTTTATTAACAGCATAAATAGCATTTATGAACATAGAAGGTACTTATTAATGATTCCATGGAAACCTTTTCACATGAAATCCATAGCATCACTGCCTAAGGAGGAGTACAGTTCCTACTTCAGCACACTAACCAGTTATGGGGACACAGTTGATATCTACTTTTAACAATTGGGATAAACCCCATTTTTTGAAAAGTATTCTGTTTGGAAAACATGTTGCACTAATCTAATTGTACTCTTTCTCTTATAAAATACATTCGAAGCAAAAACTCCTGCTTTTTAAATAACAGAGATTAATGTTAGTTTTACTAATGCTTCTCTTTTCTCATTATATTTCCATTTTTCAATTTAAACAATCATTGTTTCTTCATATAAAGAGATTTAAGGACACTCATGAGGTGGTAGTGGAGGTCTGAGATAAGCTGATCAATATATGCATTATTAAAATGGTGGACAGAATGCCATTACTGCTGTAGTGTTGATGACAAATAGACATGCTTAAATAAAGTAGTTTACTTACTTTTTTGTCAGGTCATACATTATGCGTATTCGATTTCCTCTACAGTCGCCATGAAGTGTGGAAGAAGTTAAGGAATTCAATGAAATTAGCCTGCAATCATTAGCTGTACATTAGAAATTCATTTAGGCTAATTCTGCTTTCAGTGATGGTCTAGTTATTATAAAGATGTATTTGTCAGGCTCTAGATAGATAAATATCTTTTTTTTTTCTCCAAAAGAAGAGAAAAATGTCTTTTATTGCTGCTTATTATTTTTACTGGTAGTGTGTACATATCTCACAACAGAACTTTAATTTAGGAAAGCAGCTTTATCTTCATACAGTAAGAACTTTTTTTTGGAATGGGTTAGTATGAAACGAGCATTCATTATTTTTAATACTGTTCTATGCTACTGCTTCAGTCTCATGTTTTTTTCATCCTCTCCTTTTCAACTTTCTTTAATTGAAACATATTTTAACTCGTTGGAAATCTGCAGATCAAAACTAGGGAAGGAGATGAGACTTGTAAATAGATCTCAACATCATACTGCGTACTATTCTATAACTCAGGATTTATGGACTATAATTGCCTTCACCATCTCCAACATTCAGAAAGGAAAATTTGGGGGGAAAAATGTTTAACACATTGGCTCAGTTTTCCTCCATTAATAAAGACACTTTTTCTGTTTGTGAAAAAATACAAAATATGCAAAGTCAGAAGTTCCTATTTCTTTGTTGTTTTGAGGAAAATACAATGATTCCTGCCACAGGCTTTACAGGGTGCAGTGCACATGTCTTCTCCTGTTACACAAGAGGTACAGGAGTAATGTGGCTTTAAACCTCTTCTGAAAAGATAATGCCACTCGGTGTATTTGATTGCTGTAGTTTTCTGCAAAAACAGTACAAGCTGAAAGAAGAAATTTTTTGTCCTTCTCTTAGTACATAGCCACACATGTGCATAGCCAGGGGTGACCTGTCCACAGCAGCAGCACTCCTTACAGCAGGACTACTCACTCCCAAATGCACAGTTCAGAGGTGTTTCTGGCTTTTAACTATTCTCATCATCAGTGAATTTCTGTGTTCCCCTGGAATATCTATGATTCCTTCCTGCTGTTGGTGTCTGTGTTTGCAGAACAGACCTTTGTACAAGTGCTTCCATTTTGACTGCTTTGGGGCACAGACATTTCTGGGAAATAATACATCTTTGGAGACATTTCTAAAGCATATTATATCTATAATCTGTTATACCATTTAATGTTTAAAAAACACTGGTTTAAGTGAGTTTGACAGTTGATTTTGCTTTTAACACTATCAGCAGAGAGTAAAGCTCACAATCCATGGAAATTACTGTGCTGAATTTTAAGTTATGCTTCCTGCTGGCTTACTTGACCTGCAGACCTGCCACACCATTCTAGTGGGACAGAATGATGTGATATGAACACAAAGGCTAATTAAAGGAATAGATTTTCCTCATCTGGAGGCATAAAAAAGGCTTATTATATTTCCTATTTCCATCACAATTTATGCAAAAGTCAAGTACGAATTATAATAATTACAAAACTAAAAATGTCTAAGTTAGATATTTTTCATTCATCCGTGTAATAACTCCACTCAGTTTTTATCCAAAACAATGTCCAGTAGTAGTTTACTTGTTAATATACAGTACACTTCTTTATTTGTGAAAATTTATGTTGTTTTTTAAAGGTCAACAGGATTGTTTGAAACATTTATCTCAGGTATTAATCAAGTGACAGATTCCTTTATGATAGCAGATACATTCTGTGAAAAGATTCCAGTCCTATTATTGTCCTTGACACAAAATGAAGATTTTTTGCTTTGTTATTTCCTTCAACAAAGCAGACTTTTCTAAATGGTTTTCCCAAGCACAGATACAAACCTTATGGTGAGTTCTTGACCATTTAATAAAAAGTGTATTTAAATATCTATATTAGAATAATGTAGTTATTTCCTTAAGTTTGCTTTCCTGAAATGAGCTAATAACTTTTTACCTGTGAGTGCTCATATTATGAACTGTGCATGTTCCCATTATTAGTTCTGGTAGGTATTTCCTGTACAGAGAGTCTTATATCAAATATAATTCAAAGTGTAATGAACTTTTTAATATTGAATTGATAATCCTTCATTAGTTCACATAAAAATACAAATTTTGTTTAATAATTAATTTAACTGAATTGGTGAATTTATTATGTTAGAAGCTTATATAATGCTGGTGTTGTGAAGAGAATTTTCTAATCCCTGCAATAAAATATCTATTTTCTACCCATGGCATATAGCTCTCCTTTTTGCAGTATTGTGTTTTGTATTACACTGTACTATTAAATTACCTGCATATTTTACCTCTCTGCTGTTTGAAACAGTATGCATTCAACAATGTTTCATTAATACAGAAAAAAACATTTAAATAAAAGAGTGGTAAGGACCATTTAGATAAATTCACTTCAACATGCAGAAGACCCAATGAAACATGCAACCCACAAGCTGGGTTTCATCTGGATTTTTGTGTGGTGTACATTTGGAATCAGATTGATTGAACCTTATATTCTCATTAACAAAAATAGAGTAATTATTAAATAAATACTGAGATATGTATACTTTCAGTAACCTACCGAAGCTTCTAATACTAATCTTGAGAAACTTATTCATGGTCATTTAAAAGCAGGGTGTAGAGGAGAGGTAGTATAAGGAGCTGTTGCTGAAGAGAGAAAAATGCAGTATGCTGGCAGCACATTAGCTCTTTTGAATACAATGTGATTTCAGGTTCAGCAAAAGCTGATTCTTTTAAATTTTTGTGTGTATGTTTTGTTGCTTCTTGTCACACACACATGGAAGCTGGTACTGGAAATTTTGTTCAGACATTGGTATTCTGACTTGGTATTTCCTTACAGATCCACTTACAATAATTTTGTTTCTTAGACTTTCAAGAGGGAGCTAAAAACAAAAGAACCTGTTATCAGGAGTGCCCTTGAGACTGTGCGAATCTTCCTGGCCGAGCAGCCTGTGGAGGCAGCAGAGAAGGTCTGCCCAGAGCCCAGAGGTAATTGAAGCAAGAACAGGGTAATAACACATTGCTGGAAAGATCAGTGATGATCAGTGATGATTAAATAAATCCTGCCAGCCGCTCTGAAAGCATTCCTTTTGCACTCCAAGCTGAATGCCAGTATTCAGAAACTAAGCTAAAAATATAGATGAAAGCAAGCCTTAGCAATCCTTCTGAACACTGTGGTACTAAATAGACATGCATATTTATAAGCAGATTTTGAAACTGCCTTTAAACCTTCAGGACCTGTCTATAATTATAGTGTCATTTGAGGTCTCAAAGCTGCAATTCAAGCTAAAATTCACCTTGTAGTCTCAGTACTACAGGAGATTCCAAATCCACCTAATTGCAGCAAAAGCTTCACAGTGATTAATATTTATCTATGTGCAGAAATATTGTGCTGAATCAGCTGATAAAATTCTAGCTACACCTTGCATGTTTCAAAATGCCTTTATGTAATTAAATGCATATTTTGCTGATTTTTATGGTGGTGGGATTTAAGTTTATTAAGAGATTTTCAAACGAGAATGCATTAATAAAACAAATTTCACAAGTGTCTTTGGTTATGAAGAGCTTCTTACCAAGATTTGGTTTATCCAGATGGCAACTGTTTTTGTTCTAAGTCAGAATACGTCTTAAAAGCCTCTTCACTTTCGCATTTAGACCTGTCACCTGAGGAAAGAGCCCACAATGTCACTAAACTTCTGCAAAGGCAAGCGGATGAGGTCAGAACTGAGTGGGATAAGCTGAATCTTCAGTCTGCTGATTGGCAAAAGAAGATCGACGATGCTCTTGAAAGACTGCAGGGCCTTCAAGAGGCAATGGATGAGCTGGACCTGAAGCTGCGCCAGGCTGAGGCATTCAAGGGGTCCTGGCAGCCAGTGGGGGATCTGCTAATCGATTCTCTGCAGGACCACTTGGAAAAAGTCAAGGTACGTGTCATGTATCAGTGTTTCTGAGTATAAAATTGTTCATTGTATGAATCCCCATATCAGTAATTATCTTTTAGGGTGATAAATTTATATCTTTGTGTCATAGTGATTTGTATTAAAAAGTACAAATAAAGAGTTTTATAAGTTCAGAAATTAAAAAACCATGGGATCCTCGTTGAGAATGTATATTGTTGACATAGGTAAAAGCGCTACAGGAATGTGTAAAAATCCTCAGCACACTCACTGTTAACTCAGGAGAGGCAAAATTGGGAGTTAAAGAAAATTAAAATAGATAGGAGAATATATGATAAAAGTCTATAAAATTAATTTTTTCCTTTATTATATTTTCTTAAATATGATGAATGCATTTTTTTTTCTGTAATTGTACAGTAGAATTTAAATAATTTAAAATATATGGTTTTTCATGATGGTGGAATTTTCTATCTGTCTTTTTTGATAAATAGGCTTCATAACTAAAGATAGTCTAAAAAAAAAGCAGCAACCCTGGAAAAATTGTCATTATTTTCTATAACTTAATGCTTATCTGCTTTTAAGTGTTGTTTCATAAAATCATTGCTTATTGAGAAACTTGGGCAGACTTGTCCTCTTTCAGCGTGACTGCCATGGACAGGCTTGATAAATAATACAGGATTCCTTCAGCTAGAGCACAATAGAGGCAGTTGCCATTTTGATAAGAACAAAGTGCCACTGTTCCAGTCACATAAATGGGAATCATCAGTCATTTTAAAAGAGACCTGAGCTAACTGTTATTTTCTCTAGTTGAACATTAGGATCTAAGAAAGAGGAAATAGAATGACTAATGACAAGAAAAAAAAATGCCTCTAGAAATCAAATGTAGTTTATTAAAATGAAAGTCTTCGAGTTTTAATCATACAGAAAGTTTAATGAGCATCCTATGCAAGAACAAGAACAAATGAAATAGTTAGTAGCTGATGAACAGCTAGCCGCAAAACTTGTTTATCTTCATTTAAATTCATAAATGAACAGAAGAAATCTATTTATGAATTCTCAGAAAGTGCTATTACAACCATGGTTTGTTTTTGGGTTTTTTTTTAATTTTGAAGACGATATCCTGAACAGAAACATTGAATGTCTAATGTTACTGGAAAACAAAGCAAATTCCTTAATTCTAAAGGTCTGAGCAGGAGTGTTGACTTCGTAATTATATAGTTCTGAGTCCTGTGATGGTTTCAAAAGTAAATAAATACACTCTAGATAACTTAATTAATGAGTTAATAATTGATTCACTTAAGAATGAAATACTTTTCCCTTGCAAATATTTCCTTAAAGCTGAATTTGTTGAAGTTATGTAGCCTTCAGTTAAAAGTTGTTAGTAAACAATAAGTTTTCTTTATAAATTATATTATCAGTGAAACATTATCCAATTGATACATTATATATGCCTATTCCTTGCTCTGATTTTTATGATGGATATCACAGTAACTGATATTACAGTATGAGGCAAAGTACCTAATTCATCTCTATTCATCTAAGAAATCTGAGCACCTTCTGAGCTGATCTTCAAAACATTGGTTGTATATGATTGCATTTCTTGCAAATCCTTCTCTTAATTTGCATCACAGTAGCTTTCCCAAACCTAACCTGATTAATAACTTCCTGGGGAATGTGTTTAACCTAGTGCCATTTGTCACTATTCTCTTTAGTTACACTTGCTGGAGCTGCTAAGGTCATGGTGTAACTTTGAACTCACATTAATAGTCGATCCTTGGTCAGTATTAATGTATTATTATTATTATTACTATTACAGATCCTTCATCTGTATTAAATGTACAAATTGGTGTTCATCTCTGTTTGCGAGGACAAGAGGTAGCTTCACCCCTCTGCTCCAAAGGATGCAACCTAGACTAGAGGCAATCTATAACCAAAGTATTCTTCAGACTTCTGTGCTGTTATCTGTTATCTTCCCTTTTTTCTTCTCTCATATGGGTGATCTTATCCCTGGACTGAAATGTAACTTACTTTCTTAGTAACACACATTTATTCTGTCTCCCTTCCAAGCATATCTTTCTGTCCAGTAAAATCCAAACCATCATTTAACTGTCTCAAATTAAATTCAAGCCCAGATGAATCTATTATTTGTCCCCTAATATCCGTAGCCTGATCAGTTTGATTGTAGCTCAGATAATATTTTAGACTTCTACTCCTCTCTGCAGCAAATTCAATGATGCTTTCTCCTTGCAATCACTAACAAAATGTTCTTTTCCTCAGCATGCCTGGAACACTTAGGGTCTAATGAGACCACCACTCAGATTTTACATAAAGCTTTCACGGCTGTGCAGCTGATATGCAGTCATGCCTTTCTCCTCCATTTGGTGTCGTATTCAAAGACCCATGCCAGGAATTGATGGTAGAATCAATTTGTCTCTCTTTCTTCCCCAAAGATAGGGATGCCTTTGCTCTATGCCATCCAAAACCTTGATAACAGTTATGCTAGCAGTATGCAACAATCATTACATGTCATGTTGTCATCTTCTCACTGTTTCGTTGTGTCTCTGTAGATATCTGCTGAGAAATACTAATAGAAATTATTACCCATAGGAACGTTGAGATTTTTTATACTTTTGCACTCTGGAAAATTAAGTTTCTTAAATTAAAAACCACCATTTTGAGATGTTTTGCACGGAGTTTTGTGACTAAGAAGCCAGTTTTAATGGTGAGGTTTATCTTTAGCTAAAGGTAGTTCAGCTACTCCCAACATACCCAGGAGAGCATAATGAAAAGCACTTTTTCTGCCAGTGATATTTTAACATACCACCAGCAGCATATAACTGCTTCAGTTTTCTGTCATACACAGCACTGTAAGGGAACAGCAGAGCCTCTAGACACCATGAGGTATATAACTACATTCTAATTTTTTTTTTTTCAGCCACCATAAAACAAAACAAATAAACAAAACCAAAAAAACCCCCAACAACAAAAATAATGAAGAGCAGGCAGTAGTGTCTGCGGTTTCTTTGGTTCAGAATAGAAGTCCATATCTCTAGAACATCTTGCAAATAAAAGGCTATTCATGTAGAATCATGCAGACTTTTTTCAATTAACTCCAGTCTGCTATAGGAGAATTAGCTCTTCATTGTCACAAAAAGAGGGCACCTTGACTCAGTATAATGATTGATAACTGTGAAAAGCAGAACAGAATTTGGTGACATAAGTCTTGTATTTTTCTGTAAGGAATTTCTGTGAAAGTCTTAGTATTGCTTCTTAAGAACTGCTGGTTACTCTTGCAGATTCACTTTTATAATTATGAGTAAAGCAGTTGCATGAACTTTGCGTATAGATTATGGACTTTCTGTATTTAATATAACAAGGATATTCACAAAGGGTGCAAGTAAACTTTCAAATTCCTCTGTCAAAGCCTATTTACAATTTTAATACAATTTCTAGTTGAATTATATGCTGTTTATTTCAGACTCTTCAGCTTAATTGACAGTTATAGCCAGTTGTATGTCACTGACAAATGTTCACTGGAAAGTGTCAGCCTGAAATTTGTTTATTTGTAAACCAAATAGAGTTTGCAGTTATTCATAAATCAGAAATGAACTGATCACTGATCTGCTCATCATCTACTCCAAAATGACTTTCTATGTGCAGGGACTGGGGACAATCCTTTTATCCCTAGTCATCTTTCCTTGAAATGAGACAAAAGTAAGACAACCCATTAAAATAATGAGCTGAATTTCAGTTGTGTTCATATCCAGCCAAAGAAAGAAAATAAATAGATTTGCAAAGGTTAAAATTCTGTATTACTGCAAGCACTTTAATACTAAATCAGCGACCTCAATTTCAGGACACTCAATGAGGATAGGTAGTTAATTTAAAGAATAATAATAATAATAATAATAATAATAATTATTATTATTATTATTAAAGCCTTATATATTCTTCCGTAGTTCATTTTGGTACTGATCAGGTACTGTTGTGCTGAAAAGAGGTATTTCAGCAAAGTCAACTCTTAAAGTGCTTTTTTGAGGGAACTGTGCTGACAGCTGCCTACTATGGAGATTCTGACAGCAAAGTGAGTTGTTGAATTTCTAGTTTATATTCTTATCCCAAAATTATTTGAGATAAAATTATTTGAAATGCTTGGGTAATTTATAATTTTCTATCCTTCCCAAAAATAAAGGATGATTTTTATATGGAGGTATTAGGGGTCACATGCAGGGAAATTAATGAATGACACCTAGAAGCAAGCCAATAGTCCTCATTCATCCCCTCCTAGCAATGGAGATCAGTTTTAAATAGATCAATAGAATCTATGCAAGAAATAATTACCTGGAAGATGTATTGAATAACCAGAATTTCCAATCAGCTAGATATCAATAGCAGTGCCAGATCCTTGTTAAACCAAATAGAGGTCAGATTGCAATGTGGTGCCTATTTTCTTGTTAATTTTTTGCTGACATAAAATTATGCTATGCACCAAATTAAGTTAGCAGAGCTCATGCTGTCCAGTCTGTAAAGTGAAATGACATTACACATATAACAGCTTCTGAGATATTTTTTTCATTCTCTTTCTTTACTGATAGACTTTCTATTATAGCTATGCTACTTATTACTCTTAGTTTTAAAAACCACAAAAATGCTAAAGTATTTTATATGCAGAATTTTAGACTATGAACTATGATTTGATTAGGTGTTTTCAAACTGTTTGTACAATTAGAAGGTGACAGCATCCATTGGTTTGTAGCTGAATAGGAAACTACTTGCCTGCAGGAGATGGAAGTGTTAATGTTTTCTTCATACTATAACTAAAGTAATTACTGTTACAAATGGCTCTCAAGCTTATCATTTCATACATATGTCATTCTGTGATAGAATCATACAATAGTTATTTATGATATGTTCTTAAGCTACTTCAAAATGCATACACATTTTTTTCAGTTTAATTTGAAGCCAGCTGTTACCACCAAGGGCTATAATCAATCCGGGTTAAGATGTTCTATTTCCTTTAGTAAGTCTCCTAATAAGTTCTGTGTTGGACTCTGAGACTTTTAAAACTATTATATACAGAATAGCCATTTCTTAATAATGAATTTTCCAGCTTTCTAAAACCCAAAAATTAGTTCCTAAGAGAATTAGGGATGATCTTTCTAGACAGGTTTTGTAAAATATTTGTAGTTTAGAGATTGTTTTAAGATGCTATAAAAGGAGGAGATGATCTAATGTCGTACTAGAGGACCTTTATGTTTTAAATATAAATATGGTCAATAAAACCAGAATTTACAAAACATCAACTCTTCATCCACTGTTTTGCTGCTAATATAAACTACAAAAACATTAGGGTACATAATAAAGTATTTTAAAAGAAACCAAAACCATACTGAAATTCATTGGAGCATTTTGACATCCTACAGATGTCCTTGCAATATATAATACTCCTATGAATTTAAAACTTTGTGGAGTGTGCTATAAAGAAAGAAATAATTTAAGTTTGTTCAATTTGTTATTGGGTCAGCTTTCAAGATGTTGTTATACATCAACTAACCACGTTACCAAATTGGTGGCAGCCTGGTATGTTGTTTTTACCTTTTTTTAAATGCAGTTTTATACAAGAGAGAATTTAGTAGGGTTGTTTGGTTGTCACTGTTGAGGGCAAGTTTAATTTGCTAAGGTTTTTCTTAAATATGAAATTGAGTTAAAAACCGTGAACTGTTTTGCCATGTAGTTGTACCAGTTGATTTTAGCTCTGTTATGCTTCTCAGCTTGTAGGAGATGAAAGTCACTCAGTTGTGTCCTGTAGTCTCTCAATCTCATTTTAACATCTTATGAATCAATTTATTTTCTCACACAAAAAAGAAATATATTCACAAGTGGTTATATAGTATGTAATGATCATGTATTTAATGATATAAATTTAATTTAAAAGTATAATCTGCCTTATGTTGTTTCTTTGTAATCAGTCAGATAAGATTGGAGAGTTCATTATGGCAATAACTATGGCAATAGCCTATATCTAAGTCCATTTTAAATACCTGAAGCAAACAATCATTCCTTCTGCTGACTTCTTTTGCAATAAGTCATGCATTTCATATCTCAGGTTTAGATGCTACCATGTATCTACAGTTTTTTACAGAGACTAGATTACATAGGATTTTTGTCTATATCAAGCTACCTATTTTAAGAAAGAAAAAAAATCTTTTTTTACATAGGAATAGTAAGAATTAGGACGAGCAGACGAAGAAGTAAAATCTTGGTCTTTTAAAATTAAGACTGCTCTTCACCATACTACTTATTGGGAAATAGTTGCATATTCGTGATACAGAAAAAATAGCATTGCTCTGCTAACAAAAAAGAAACAAAAATGAGTATTCTTTAATTAACTTCCTGAGGAATCACAACAGCTAGTGTGACAAGCAGCTTCTTGTAGACCATTTTTCAAAAGAACAAGCACCTGGAAAAGAGGTGTACCAATTTAACGCAATTTCTATCAAATTTGTGTTAGCTGTATTAACACAATTATTAGTAGAGCACATTAAGTATTTTCTCTTTGATTAAGGACTTTTGGGCTAAAGAATACTGATAACTTTTCCCTGACTATGAATACAGGAAAATTCTTGAGCTCTAAACCAAAAAAAAAAAGATGACCAGTAAAGATGGAAATCTTTTCAACTTCCAACCCAGTTTGGTAGCAGATGCTATTATTAGACAACATATTTCATTTAGAGCCAAATTTTTCCTTGTATGAACTCACCCTGCTGATTTCAGTGGGAGTACAACATGCACATCTGCAGGCAGAATTTGACTTTTTGAGTATTGGCAATCTCTGATCCTGGTTTCTGATAGCCTGCTGAGAGAACTGGCTAATACGCCTATAAAGACTTGTCTGTCGTTTTATGCCTCTGAAGTTCAGAATTGAGGTCAGACCAGAACATTTTTAAGAGATTTCTCTTTATCTGTTTATCAGAGGAGAGAATGAGAGAGTGGGCTTTTAGAAGGAGAATTAAACATTATTTTTTAAGTACCTAAGTGGCATGGTTATAGCAGGGACTCTGACATTTAGCATGGCTTTTTGTTTTAAGTTTGCCATATAAATGCAGCACACATGGATATTAGTCTGATGATGAAGTATTACCATTCCAAGACATGACATTAAATCAAAGATTCTCTTGAACTGATTTGGTTCTGCTCAAAAGCAGCCTTTTTCTTATGACCTGGAAATGTAAATATTTACATAAGGAGGAAAAAAAGTACAGTGTGAGTAACATATTTCTTACTATGGGACAATTTTATCCAGGCTTTCCTAAGTGAGTGTGGCATAGGGATCTCTGTGGCTAAAGGGAGCAAAATTATATCTAAGGAGTATTTATTACATAACTCTGATCTGCTATATATTGCCTGCTATTGAAACATTCCTATGTAAAGAAAAAGAACGTACCAGAAATCACTATATAACCAGAGACATGAACCTTCACTGAGACATGAGAGGAGGGAAAGAGACAAGTACCAGTAATTAATTTTAATGTTGTTTGTTTCTGTGATGAGGCAATTTTTTTTCCATGAAGAAAAGTCTGTCAGTATTGAGTTTCTAATGAAATCTTTTCTTAAAACATTGACAAAATAAATTCCTGGGAACTATCAAGTGTGCAGATTCTGTAATGATATTGTTTCTATGACATGGGCAAATCAATGAGCAAAGTAAAATCAATTTATCAAGCTCCTGTGCTGGTACACAGTAATTGTCTAGGGAATGTTTGATGTAGGGAGTGCAATGAATGTTAGATTGCCTGGAATGTTTATCAGGGATCCAATGAGTTACACATTTCGCATTTTCATCTTTATAAATTTAAAGCCTAATGGAGTTTTATTGCATTTTTTTGGCCAAGGTTAATCCATAATAAAACTTTATAATTGCTACTTAGCACTTTTATAGTGCTTCTCAAGTTCCAGATAGTATGAGTTAATCTTCTTGGCTTCTTTCTGAGACTGCAATAGAAGTATTATCCCCAGTTTACAAACACAGCAATTGAATCAGTGAAACTAATTCGTCCAGACAGCAATGCAACTCAAATTATTCATATTCTCCTTATATTTTACCTGAAAATTGTTTTGTTTTAGTTGGGTTCAGTTGTTCATTGGACTAAGAATGACAGTTTTCATCGGTCATGGCAGGAGGCACTGTTGCCCATTTCCCAGACCCACAATCTTCTCCCCCTCAAGCCATGGTAGGGCAGCCACCCAGAAGAATTCAGCCTGAATATGTAGGAAGGTGGGCACTGCTCATGACAGTTTCCCACCCTGTGTCTGGTGCTTTTATAGAAACCTGAGACATGTTTAATTTTTTATTTAATTGTCACCTTTTCAGCATTTCATTTTAATATTCTTTCTTCCTACACTAGCTTAAAAAGTAAATCATTGTCACTTGCGATTGCTAAAATCTACTGTTAGAGCTGAATTCCTTCTCTGGCACTGCTGAAAGATGTTCTTATTAGATGTAAGAAGTCTAGGAATTTATACCTCAAGTAGGCCCATGGGAATCTCATGTGATTTGACAAGTGCAAGGTGCTGTACCTGGGTCGGGGCAAGCCCTGGTATCATCCAGGCTGGGGATGAACAGATTGAGAGCAGCTCTGCTGAGAAGGATTTGGGGTGGGTGGTGGGTGAGAGGCTGGACATGAGCCAGCAATGTGCTCTTGCAGCCCAGAAAAACGAGTGGGTCCTGGGCTGCATCCAAAGCCCCGTGGGCAGCAGGTGAGTGAGGGAGTCCTGTCCCTCTGCTCTCCTCTGCTCTGCTCTGGTGAGACCCCACCTGCAGTGCTGCACCCAGCTCTGGGGTCCCAGCACAGGAAGGACAGGGACCTGTTGGAGTGAATCCAGAGGCCACCAAGATGAATAGAGGGATAGACCAACCCTCTAATCACCACCTTTAGCTCAGAGGAAAGGCTGAGAGACATGGGATTGTTCAGCCTGGAAAATAGAAGGCTTCAGGGTGACCTGATTGTGGCCTTCCAGGACCTGAAGGGAACCTACAGAAAAGATGGAAAGAGACTATTTACAAGAGCCTGTAGTGACAGGCCAAGGGATAATGGCTTCAAACCTAAAAAGAGTAGGTTTAGATTAGATACTATGAAGAAATTCTTTACTGAGAAGGTGGTGAGACACTGGAACAGTTTGCCTCGATAAGTTGAGGATGCCCGAACACTGGAAATGCTCAAGGCCAGGTTGGGTGGAGCTCTGAGACACCTGGTCTAGTGGGAGGTTTCCAGTCCATGGCAGAAGGGTTGGAACTAGATGATCTTAAAGGTCTCTTCTGACCCAAGCCATTCTGTGGTTCTGTGACTCTGTATTGACTTGTGGTTTCACTCATTCCACACACGTCGTACAGTGGTGGTGAAATGGTGGAGATGGGAACTTCAATATTAATTCAAGAGCTGGAACACAGAGCTTTCAACAAAGCCATTTAACAGTCCATCTGACCTGCATTCTTCTGGATATTAGAGACTGAGTGGACTGTAACAACTTATTTTGTCCTTAAGCTCTATGAAAAATTTTGTCCCCCTTACTAGAGGTAGTAATTATCAACTTTATGAGGCTAAACATTATTAAATACTTACAAGGTAAATTTAAAGACATGAGAGGAGAAAGAAAGGATTTCTTTTAAAATTAAAATAAAGATCTCTATATGCTTTTTTTTAGAAAAAAAATAAGGATTTTCTGAAGCTTCTTGTCTGAATTGTTAAATGTTGGTTGAGTGTCAGAAAACAATCTGTATTTTAGTAGTGTCTACGCTAAGCTATGGTGTGTATCCATATTTGTCCTCCTGAGCTACAGGATCTGCCTGCTGATATCTGGAAGCTTGAGGTGTTTTGTAATGTTGTAATACAGCTGTTGCAGTCTTTCTGGTTTAAACTGCTTTCTTTTTTTTGTCAGTGTGCTGGTTTTAAAACCCAGTTGGAAAATAAACCCCACTGAAAGTGCTCCCTTCCCCCTCACTCTCCTCTCCATAAGAGGGAGACAAAAAGAGAGATTCTGAATTAAGAACAATGTACTTGAAAATCAGCAATGAAATAAGAAAAACTGGCAGTAAGAGCAACAGTATTAATAACAAAAGTATTCAAAAGAGAGAGTGATTTTCATACAAAAAAGGATATTCAGTGACCAAGGCGAGACAAAAGGCAGAAATGGCCCCAGACCCTCCCTCCATGGTGCACTTTTCCCCCACCCCAGCCAACTCCCCAGGTTTCTTCAGAGAGGAGAATCCCTGCTTCCACCCCTCAGCAATGACATGGATGGTATGGAATATGACCTAGGCTCATGTGTGAGGCTCCCATCTCCACCCCATGCACAACCCCAGCCCAGCCCCTGCCCAGCCCTTCCCTGGTCTCTCTCATCACTACTGTGACAAAACCAACTCTGTCCTGGGCAAAACGTAACAGTCAGTGAAATATTACATTTGCCTTTAAAATGCCGTGTGACTTTGCAGCACAATAGAGATTTGCTAGGTAGCAAATATTTTCTGAGGACAAGGAGTCACTATAACCTGAAAGGGCTTTTGGTAATGAACATGGGTTATTATTCAACTTTTTCTGTCTGTATATCCAATATATATTGCTTACAAGTTAACTAATAACAATAAATAATGTGCTATTAATGGTTTAAAAACAATTTGACTGAGTCTACAACCTAAGCATTTATACTTTTCAAGTGCTTTAAGGTTTTAATAATGCTGACTGAAAACATACTAAAGGAAAATTTTCTTTTGCAAAAATTCCTTTATGTTTCCTGTGTCCTTGGTGTAGTGGATGTTAGACTTTCAGATCACACTTTGAAATTTTTCAAGTTACTTACAATTCCTAGGCACTTCATCACTTCATTAGTAACTGAGTAACTGATTACATGGAAAAATTGGTGTGGAGCTGTTTATGACACTTCCACCGTCATGGGTTCTGCCATGACATGGGTAGAGTTGTTCTGGTAGAGTGAATTACAAGCTAAATTTGCTTATTTACATTCCCCCCTCCATGGAGGAGAGCACAATTTCAGAATAAATGGCAAGGCAGTAGCATAGGTTGTATTTGTTCAGGAATCATAAAGCTGTGTATCACCTGTTGATTTAAAATCAATAAATAGATCAAAATTTGTAGTAAACAAGTGATCTGTGTTTCACAATAAGTGCATCTATTTATTAGTGTGCTTCTATTTATTAAATTGGACATCCTAGTAAATAAATATTTTCTGCTAGATACAATATTGTCACAACTCATAGGTTTTTCCATTGACAGTTCAGAAAAAAAGAAAATTAATGCCTGGCATTCATTCATTTTTCATTTCTTCTATTCAAATTTTAATAACCTTGTTTTTAAAGAAATACTGAGTTAGTCTTCCAAATTGCAGGACATAACTTTTGAAAAATATAATGTTTTACTGATTTAGAAATACAGAATTCAGTATGGGAGAGAACTTAAAGGGAATTTGATTTTCTTTCTCCCCTGATGTTTTTTGTTTGAACTATTTTTATCCCAGAAGAGGATTTATATTCTGCTGTAGTGCACTCTTGCTTGGTCATTTCTGAGTTTATAAAAATATATAGGATGGAAAATTAAATCAGCTGAAATCCATTTTGTCTCAACACCACCTGTCTCCAGGAGCACTACAATCAAATAAAAATACAGGGTGAGTTTAAAAGCAAGCTAAGTGTAGCATATTGAGCTAGAGACTGACAAACGGAGGTTTCAATGAAATTTGCATCAGAATACACTAAACCCCTCAAAGAAGAAATGAACTCATTTTGAATGAAAAAGATGGAGACTGTTAAACTGTCCAGGGACAGTTCAGCCTTGTATGGTTTTAAATATAGTGGGGTATAATGCTCTGGCCCATGAATACTTCTCCACTTGTACACTAAGTGAGCTGAGGCAGAGAATCGTCAGTGCTGAGAACCTGCTGTGGCCCAGGTGTAAGGCAACCACTCACCTTGCTGTTCAAATGGAGCCTGGTCTGATTTAGCTGCAGCTGCTGCTTGTAGAAAACCTTACCACAGCAGAAATTCATCTGACACAGGAGAACCTTTCTTCCTAAGTCATCTCGTATTTTCTTCACAGCGCCAGATGTTCTTTTCTGTCTCTTTCACTGGTTATGAGAATTGAGGTTTAACATAAGCCAGTGCTAGCAGGAGACCCTTCTCTATGAGGGAATTCTTCAAGAAAATGTCAGGCTGGCATGAGGCCACAGCCTTGTGTCAGTGCTGCTCACAGACCAGGGAAACAGACTTTCTCTGCAGGCACAGTTGGCCTTTTCTTGAAATCCGCTTCCTACTAAGTGTAAGAAATATCCATGGTGGAACATGTAAGGGGATGGATCATGATTATAATTCTGGTCATACCTGAGTCCTAACAGGATGCAGCCACGAGCGTGTCATGAGTTGGGAGATGTTATTGAGAGGCCACTATCAATTGTGTTCAAAAGTCATGGCAACTGAGAGAAATTCTTGCATCCTGGAAGAGAACAAGTGTTGCTCTCATCTTCAAGTAGGACAGGAGGAAGGACACCAAGACTTATAGGTTACTCAGCCTCACCTAAATCCCTGGGAATGTGATGGAATAGCTAATCTTTTAAACCATCTCCAGGCACAAGAAGGACCAGAAAGTTGCATTGGAGGCAAGTCATATGTGAGGTATCACAGTGGTTGATCCTGGGTTGATATCATTAATCTGCATTAGTGAACTGGTCCCTGGGGTAGAGCTCACCTTCAGTAATTTCCCACTTGATACAAAAGTGGGAGGAGCAGCCATTACACCAGATGGTTGTGCTGTCATTCATATGGACCTTGACAGCATGGAGAACTACACTGAGAGGGATCTCGTGAAGTTCAACAAGGAGAAATGCCAAGTCCTCTTGATGTCTTGAAGTGGCTACCTGAAAACAGAGGCTGGACAAGATTAGGAGAATAAAAGCAGGTATTTGTTTGAATGGCCTTCAAAGGTACACCTTGGGAGTCAAAAGCCTCAGAGGGGCTCCACCCAAGATGGATCCTGTGTCATGGGTTTTTCACACTTTTATAAGTTTGGTCCATTTGCATATCAGGGTCAATTCTCCAATTATAATTTCAAGTAATGATGTAACTACCCCCAGTTTGCTTGCCCTGTCCAGAGGCTCAGTTTACATATTTCAGGGCCTGGGACAACAAGGTGTCCTTGAGTTCAGGCCCAGAGAGGGTTTGCTATGTCTAACCAAAATGTGAGAACAGTAGCTAACAGGCTGTACGAGTTACATACTCGGCAGTACAGGGTCTGAAAAATATAAAAGCTAAAACCTAAGGCATCACTGGGTCCTGGGAGCAAGAGCCCCCGGTAACAGTTCACACTCAAGGCCAATTGGCCAGCAAGCAACTCAGCAGAGAAGAGCCTTGGGGTCTTGGTGGAAAAACAGCTATTGGGAACACACTGTTAAAATCTAGTTATTACAATTACTAGGGAGATGCCTCTGCCTGAATTAAGGTGCAAACAAGATCATATGCCAAAGTCAATGGTATGGATTTTATTTAACAGTAAAATGTGAGGTAGAGAGATAGAAAAACATAGAAAATGATTGAGGGGGGAAGAGGGAGGAGAGAAAGAGAAAGAGATATTAGGTGGAATAATAGTTACCACCTATGGATCCAGCAGTATCCCATTGATTCTCTTCACCCTGGGCGTCTCAGTGGTGGGGATTCCAAGGTCACCAAAACTTCTCACCATTAATACATCTTAGAAAAAAAATGAATCAATGCTCATTGGCTACACAGTTCTTTTATTCTGTTGGAATCATTCCCTCACTTCCAATGCTAATTATTCCCCTGCTTGTGTTTTCTCTGTGTTTGAGTCAGTGGCCTCCTGTCTTGAGTCAGTGGCCTATGGTCTCCCCCCACCAGACCCAGCCACAGCCAGCTACCAGCACAGCTGCTGAACTGGCCTTCCCATGGACTCCTTGCTGTGAAACTTCCTTCTCATTTACCTTTCCTTAGACCTGAGATATTTGGACTATAGTACCACCTGTATCTTATCTCAAGTTCCTGTCAGGTGGATTAACTCACAGTCCAAATTTCGGGAATCCAGAAGGCATATTTGGGATGGGGTGGGCTTTGGTGGTCACAGATGAGCAGCTGCTTCTTTGCATGGTTTGCTACAGTGCCAAAGTCCTTCAGTGATCTTAACAGCATTTGAAGGAATTGGTATCTTTAAGTCTCTTACACACTCCCTCATGGCAAAGAAGGCTGACAACACCCTGGGGTGAATTAGGCAGAACATTGCCAGCAGTTTGAAGGAGGTGCTCCTTCCTCTCTGCTCAGCCTTGGTCACACCTGGAGGGCTGCGTCCAGTTTTGGAGTCCCAGGTATGAGAGAGAAATGGACTTCACTGGAGCAGGTCCAGGGCAGGGCCACAAATACAGTCACAGGATTGAAGCACCTTTCCTGTGAAGAGAGGCTGAGAGAAATGGGACAGCTCAGCCTTGAGACTCAAGGCAGCTCAGTGTCTTATCAACGTGTATAAATTCCTGATCAGAGGGAATGAACAGAAAGCTGGACTCTTCTTTGTTCTGTCCACTGACAGAAGAGACAATGGGCACAAATTAAAACCCATCAAGTTCCACCTGAATATGAGAAGAAACACCTATGGCTGTTCAAACACTGGCACAGGTTGCCCAGAGAAGTGGTGGAGTCTCAATCCTTGGAGATATTTTAAACCTGACTGGACATGGTCCTGAGCAACTGGCCCTGCTCTGAGCAGAGGGGCTAGGCTACATGACCTCATGAATTGCCTTCCCGCTTCAGCCAGTCTTTGGTGACAGTTTAGAGTTTGTGACAATGAAAACATTTTTGAGTGCATGCCTTTGCAATGATTTTCAGTAGACGTACAAAATTATTTAGAAAGCATTATGCATTTAAACACTAATAACAGTAAGAAGTTTATGTTCTTGCCTTCAGTTTTTGTACATGTCCGAGCTTGTGTGGTCTTGAAAAGTTTATTAAGAAGTGCAAAACAGTTAATTTCTAAATATGGTTGCTACAATGTTTAGTCCTGTATAAAGTCTGTCTAAATGGTAAATACCATTGCTGGAAAACTAGAGATGATTTTCAAATTTTTTTATTTTTTTCCTTCCTTTATAAAAAACTAAGAAAAATTATTTTAAATTCTTCATGTTTAGGCTTGTAAAATTGAACATTTTTAAAAGAGGATACTGTCTACTGAGGTACTGCATTTACTGTCTCTGGGGGAAACTAACTTCTGGATCAATTTTAATTTCCAATGTTATGCTCTAAGCATAAACATAGTGTTCAAATCAAAGGCTGGTGTTGCTATAATTGCCAGTCCATAAAATTTGAGAAATAAAAAGCTAGAGATTATGCCAAATTCCCTTTAACATCTTAGACAGGCATCACGCCAGTTTCATCCATAACCAAATAGATAGCGACTCATTTCCATTTCCATTGAGCATTTAAATCATTTGATGCATTGGTGAAATGAAGTCTAAAGTCTCCTTTAACTCCTGTTTGCAACCAGAGAAGGGCATTGCAGTATATGCACTGTGAGATCCTTGGTCCCTCCGCCCATGAGTGTGGGAAACACTAATGAGCCTTGATTTTTACCAGTGTGTTCAGGGCAACTCAGGACAATATAGCTGGCAAACAATATCACACGATAGTGGTGGAATAATTGTCCATATGTGGTCTCACATAGATTTTTCTGAACCTGTTTACAAGTCCAAGTGTTGTTAAAAAACACGAAGGACAAAATAACACAAAAAATGGATATGTTCCCAAGCTACTTTTCACTCCAGAAATGTTTCAGGTAAGTAGGAGCCAATAGGAATACTGAATGTATTTTAAATCATAATTGAAAAGCTTAATAGCTTGTTTTAAGTTTCTGATTGAATAATTGCATACCAGTTGCAAATAAATAATTATTAGATGTTGTCTGTTTATTGAATCCATTTTTTAAGACAAATAAAGCTAAACTCAATCTCAGTACTACTGAGGTGTTCTTAAGGATATATGACTTTATATGTGCTTGCTGTTATTTTCCTTTGTTAGCGTGGTGAATGCTAAGCAACAATGATTTCATACTCAGTACAGCTGCATAATTGCTACTTGTTCTGGCAAGGCACTGTTGTGGGCTACATCTAAAGATACATGGTAGGTGTTGGGATCAGTAGGAAAAAGGACAGTAAGTAAAAAAAAGGTATTTTAATGATCCACTGGCATTTTTCAGTAGCATTTTAGTTTTTCTCTCTGCATAAGGAATGCTGTTCTGGGAATACACTTCCTTTTCAGGGTGTATTTTCCAAATGGCCTAATGGACTTTAGTCACACTATCCCATTAACAATGGAGCTGAAAGTTACAGACACCTGATTCAATTTTGGTTGGATTCCTGAATTCTGTGTTTGACTTGTCAGCCAGCAGTTGGTCTTGTGATTAGGGGAGAAGGGGGTTAATAAATGGAAAATGTGCATTGTAGAGTCAGTGTTCCTTCCTGAACTGTATTATGAATTTGGCAATGAGAACTCCATCAAGCTAGAAAAGCATATAATATTGATTATATATATATTATAAATATTTACTATATATATTATATATGTATGTTTATATATAAGTATTTATTAATATATATGATATATAAATATATGTATATACAATTAGTATAAAACACGTTATATTGATATTGAAATAATTTTTTTTACTCTTTTACTTGCATGATTAGTGAATTTTCTTTCAGATTTTATGGAACCAATTTGTGAGTCCTAAAAGAAAAAGCAAACTTTTTTATGGCATTGACAAAAACCATCCCGCTTTGGTGAATCTTTAAATAAGAAGACCTAGATTTTTTTCTCTCTCACTTCTGAACATTGGGCAGCCTTCCAAAGCAGGAATCAGTCTGTGTTAGGGTTCCTTAAATAAAAGATGGGATAAAACCACCCATATGGCATGTGAAATGTGGAAGAAAAGACATCTGAAAAAAACCTAATCATCAAGTTTTCATTAATAGAGCTGGTATCCTGGAAAGAGGTGAGGGCTATCTAGTGGCTTTTTACTACCTTGGAACAGGATATCCAAAGCACAAATTTAATGGAAAATATGCAGAAAAGGACTTGCAAATAATTTTGGGAGGTTTATCCTGCATCTTCCAAATAATGTTAGAAACTGATCTGTAATTACAGACACTAGCCTAAAATCCTTTTGGAATTGAAGTTCCAGCACTAAATAGAAAACACATAAGAAACTCCAAGAGAATAACCAGTAGGGAAAAGATTTGGCTTGGTACCGAGCACTGCAAGTTCAAAACATTGCTATCATAATAGGGATCATTATGAACTAAAGGTCAGCATCTCTGCAGGGACAAAAATAACACAAAAAGTCCACTTCGGCAGTGTTCAGTTTTCAGAAAGAAAGCTACACACAAATGAGGAAGCCTGCTGAAAAGGAACCAAAAGGACAAAGTTTGTGAAGGCAGCACAGAGGCACTACACTGCATCCTGACAACCAGTCCATACTGTCCAAATGAAATCAGAAAGACCTGGAAAGATGGGGTGGCTAAAGAAAATCATAAAGAAACCTATTTGAAGCAAAAATACAAAGAACAAGTAGTCTTGATTAAGATTGTTAAATCACCAGAACCAGATGGCTCTTTGGTCAAGTGTTCTAATGGAAGTGTAAAATAGCTGTATCTATTAACAGTATTTTTTTACTTGAAATCAGGGAGGTTTAATGAGGAATGATGAGAGACACACATGGTGATAATTTTCAAATACTGCATGTAGTCAGGCTTGTGGACCTAAGAGCAGGAAATCTGGGAAAGGATATTCTGTAGGAGATAACAGTTTTGTAAAAGTAGCTATGCCTTGCATCTCCTACTGTGCCTTTAAGGAAACGTGAGTCAAGAGTTTAAGGGAGTATAGGCCATTTGTCATTCCCCAAGGATTTTAAGGATGTCTTCCAGCAAAGAAACTAAGTTCCAGAGATATGAGAGAACGTCTTCAGGTGGATAAATAACCAATTATCTGGTAATTTCCTGTAAAAGACAGGAAACAAAAGGCACAACTCAGTTTTCCCCAAGAGGAAGATGATGTGCTCCAGAAGGTCTACCCTGTCCAGCATGTACATAAGTGAGCTGGAAAGTTGCACATCTTGATGGTACAAACCTGTTCAAAGTACTTAAGGTGAGGACAGGTTGCAAACAGCTATAGAAAACCTTCACAGTACTGACTGCCAGCAAAGTGATGGCAAAATCAAATGCTGATAAATCTCAAGCAAAACGTAGAGAAAGCTATCCCAAATTTCTGTGTACAGTAATGATCTCTTTAGGCCTTTCAAACCTTCCTTTAGCATTCGTGAAAGAGGTCTTGGAATCACAATGGAAGTCTTCTGAAAACATCACATCAATACTCAGGACTGTTCAGAAAACCAAATGAAATGCTAGGAATTACTGAAAATTACTGAAAAAGCAGAAAATAACATGGTACAACAGTGTAGGTTCCTGTTGTATCTATAACATGTATGTAGTAGGAAGTGTTTGGGAACCCTAATCTAAAAAAGATTAGAACAGACTCGGTAAAAGGTATCCAAGGGCAGAATAAATGGTGTTGGAATGGGGTTTGTCTTATTTCTTGCGTGTCAAGTAACTGTGCATGTGAGTTAGTTGCCTGGGCTCCCTGTATAGTCAATGAAAATCTGATCATTTTTGTTGTTACAATTCAGAACATGATTCTTTCCATCCTATAGTAAAGCCTTACACTGTGTTCAACTCCTGGTTTTGATTAGCTGTGGTATATAAAGGGACCATGTAAATATAAAGGCAACTTGCTCAGATGGAAATGCCTTATAGATATCCCCATTTAATCAAATATATCTCAGGCTTTGTATCTTAAGCACAAAGAAGGAGAAAACATGATGTAGGGCTTGTACATCCTGACACAGCACAAAGTCCACTAGGAAAGGCTGATCTCTGTCTCTTTTGAGCTAGGAGTTAGGGAAGGTCACAAGCGGGTCTCTAGAAATTGGTTTAAAAACCCAAAAACTCTAACCTGAATGTTGAGCTTACCATAGGATATTTTGGATCATTAAAGCCTATGTTAGTCCAAAAATCAAGTATGTAATTTCTTGGAAAATATTTCATCAAGATCTGTTTGACATAAAAATACAGGTCCTGGCTCCATAATCTCTCAAATTCCTGAGCTGGAAGAGTACAAGGGACAGGGAAACTGATGCTTTTCCTTTTTTCTTTATGCAATTGTATTGGCTGCTACCAGACAAGGGACTGGGCAGAGTGAGCTTTTCATCTGACTGATTATGGCCACTGTGTGCTCTCTAGACTTTTAGTATTTGTCTGGTTAGGATGTCTGTGGAACAGTCCTTGCTCATTTTCCAAGGCATTTTGAAATATTTTCTAAAAAGACTGTACAGATCATTTAAAATCCAATCTACCACCTACAGTATCACAAACCATTGGAATTCTGTCTCGCATAAGGACAGTTATAATGAAGATAATTTGGGGCTGGTTGTCCTATCGCTGTTCATACTGTGAACTCATTTGCACTCTGAGCAGTTTAATGGGTTCATCTCCTTGTGGTAGTAATAGACTACTACTCCCTATGTATGTTCATTTTTAAATTAACAGCAATTTTAGAAATTTTTTTATATAAACATGTTACATGTTTAGTGAGCTTTATGCAGAAGGAAAAAAAGTAGAAAAAAAAATCAATCAGTCTCTTATTATACAAAATGATTATTAGAAATATAAATATTTCTGTAACACATTTCCAGTAAAAATTCTAAATTTCTGCTTCTACAGATGCTTAGCTCTAGAATAATGTATGCTGACTGTTGAACTGCTTGTTTGTGATAAACTACTGCTTAAAGAAGGCTTTGAGTTGCTGACTTCTCAATAATACAAAGTCATATTCCACATCGTTCTGTGGTTATTTTTATCTTTTCTATCTACATGTTTTTAATTGTAAGCTTACTGGCATTAATTAGATAGCTGTTCATTGACTAGCATTTCTTGTTTTGTTCTTGCTGTTTATCATATTTGGATTTGTCCAACTAATAAAAACAGTAGCAAAAATTCAGGCTCAGCAATAATAGAATACAGAATATAGAATTTCAAGGCAAAAGTTGTTGCATTTTGTGCATTGGAAATTTAGTATCACACTGCAGAAATCATTATCCTTGCTGCACAAAAAAATTAATTAAGATATTGATTGAAGGGAAGGCAGAAGATGAGTTTTCTACTCCACTTTCATGTCTATTTCTGAGATTTCATTTCTTTTGGTGTGGGTTGCTTCTGTGCCATAGCCTTTCTGGTCTACAAAATAACTTAAAGTCAAAAATCATGCTAAATAATTATGAAGGATTTTCCATTTCACCATAATTTAGGTATAATGGCTGTGTGATTTACCTAATAACTTCTGTCAGTATTCAAGTGAGACAAGTACTTTCAAGTCCACAGTGCAGATGCAAATAATTGATCTGAAATCAGCCAGATACTTTAACATTTGTTAAAAAACAAGTGTCTGATAAGGCCTTTGTGCTTTGCTTAAGTGGTGATGTTTTTTCTATCAGAAGCCTGATCCTAATCCCATACAAATAATAGAAAATTAACTCAATTTAATACAGGAACTTTATTAAGGTGCACTGTAGTGTGGGAATTGATCTTTGCATCTATTGATTTGCATTTATTATATCACTGGTTTTTATTTTATATATATATTTTTTGTGTGTATTTAATTTTTATTATATATGTTACCTTTATTATATATTTTATATTTTATCTAAGTATATACACATGTATATTTATATTTTCATGCAAATTGGTCATTGGTGACTCTAGATGAGAGGTGTTCTCTCATCTTGGAAACCAAGCAACACTGGAGAAACTGAGTTGATCATCCCAAGTGTAAGCCACAGAGTCATGACCAGGCACCTTGGGCCATGAAAACAGCAGATCACAGAAAAAAAAGCAGTAAAACAACTATTTGTAAGTGAAGTGCTTAGATAGTGGTGTATATATTTCCTCAGCCTTTGAGGCCTTTAGTTTACAACAACAAATGTCTACTTTTACAGCATGTTGTTTATTCTCTGAACTCAATTGCTAACTAAAAAGTTCAGGGTAAGCACATATATAAAACTCTGGGGTAAAACCAAACGTGAACTGTCTTCCTTTCCTTTGTGTTACAGGCCTTGCTCAGCACTAAACTGTAAATCAGTTCTCACCAGTAATGTCAGTTCTACTCCAGTGGTATAAAACTGGTGAAATGGGGAAGGCAGCTGTTGTCATGGACTGGATGTGTGCATCCTCTCTCACACTGTGGTGTCTGCATAGGTCTCTGCACCTTCTTTACAAAATACACATCCCTTCTGATGATGTATTTTGGGTTGATCATTAGAGTCATTCACTGTACGAGTACCACTTAAGGCAGTCTAACTCCTTATGCTGCAGGGTAATTTAACATAATGGATGGAAGTCAAGACTGGTTTTAAAAGACATTTGAGGAACAATTTTTCAATTATGTTTACCTTTAGTGCTTTTCATGGCATTCTAATGTCTATGAATGTCTTCATATTATTTACTCTTGAGGTTCACTGAAATCCTGGACGGGCTTTTTTTACCCTATTTTGCATCATGTGTTGATGAAAAGATTACTAAGCAATAATTCCAGGTTATTTGATGATCTAAAATGAGATGCAGACCACATGTGGTTTTTATTAAAATGCTGAGAGAGAGGAGCTAGAGAGCAGACTAATATAGCAAGTAAATTATTCTGTCTTTGTGTGCAGACATCATACGGCAATAAAACATGCTCCTGAGAATGACAGAATTTGTCCCTTAGAAATGACTCATTGTTGCATTTTGACATATTTTATCACATTAAAGATTCATAAATGTCTCCTTAGAAAAGATAGATAGGGAGCAGTGGAAGATCTACATAGAGATTCCTCTCTTTGATAAAGTCCTGGTGCCCTGAATTTATCTGAATGCACCTAGATGCATCATGGAAACATCCTCATCAGGTTGTTGATTTTAAAAAGAAGAATTTTGAAACTAGCAGTTTCTGGTTTTCACTTACATTACTTAGATTATCAGCTGGACTGCTTTTCTGCATAGTTTTAAAGGTTATCTTAAAAGAAACATTATTTTGTTTTTTCTTTTAAATGTGAGTTGTGTGAGCCAGTTTGGGTTGAATAGCAAAATTTTTTTCTCTTTGTCTCTCTCTCTTCTCTTTTGACTTCCCGTTATTAACCTATTTATTTGTAACACACAAGATAGCCATGGTAAAATCATTGGGGTCTGCAATAGTTTTATCATTTTTCCATTTGTTGTATTTGGGAACAGCTGTCTTCCTCTGTTTTCCGCTGTTGAACTGTACTCATCACTCCCATCCATCCAGAATGGGAACAGGTTACACATAAGTAAAGGAAGAGGCAGGAGACAAGTTTGCTCTGCTGTGCTCTTCCCAGTGGGTGTGCTGGTCAGAAATTTGGCTTAACTGGCTAAAAGTGGCTATGAAGTTTCCAAATTCATAGCACCTTCTGAAATACTGGGTCTTACACTTGAGACCTAAAGTCCATATGAAGTTAAATAAACAGACAGATAACTGAATCATGACCATATGCACCGTCCATTCAGCTTGGCATGTAATATCTTTAGGTTACTAACCAGCTGGTAGCAGAACCAGTATTTTTTTTAAGTTAGTGCTTATATTTATTTGTATTTGTAATTGATTCACACAGGTTTATCGAGCAGAACTTGTTCCCCTTAAAGAAAAGGTGCATCACGTCAATGATCTCGCTCACCGCTTCACTCCCTCCGACATTCAGCTCTCCCAGTACAATCTCAGCTGTGTGGAAGACCTGAACACGAGGTGGAAGGTGCTACAGGTATATTTCACATGACTTTTTTCTTTATGCTGCATTTAAGTAAATATTTCTATTTCTCTGTTTTGTTCCCTGTTGGATAGCGCCAGAGGAGTACTAAGGAATGAAAGATGAGAAAGCCCAAGGAAATGTTTAGTTGTTATCATTCATAAATGCATTAGACAGAGGCCCAACAGGTATTGTAGGTGGTTTAAAAATATAAAGGGCAAGCCACACGTTTTGCACACATTTCAAAGATAATATGTCCTTCTCCACAGAGCTCATTGTGGACACTGAGAGCAATTCACTTTTCACTGTAAATTACTGCTTTGATTTATCAAATCCAGATAGTTGGAAAACAAATTTTTTCATCTTCTCTGAAGACACTTGGAGACAATATGTCAGGGTGAGATGTTATTGCTGATAGAACAGATAGTTAATTGAAATATTATTGTTTACTGTCTTTTTTCATATTTAGTTAAATGTCATCTGGAAGATACAGAGAGTAAGGTGAAAGCACTCCAGTAAATTTTTAAACACATCCTGAGGGGAAAAGACATAAGTGACTTTGAAGGATTATGATATGCTAAAGGCCAAGTGGTGACCCTTGGAAAGAGGAGACGCATCTGTTCTTATAGCACATTTTTTCTACTTAAAAGAGAGCAGAATTTGAAATGTGTTGAGAGGCAGAGCTCATTTTTGTTAGAAGAGAATAAAATAGCATATACTAGGATAGAATAGTTCAGCTGGAACAAATGTACAATTATTTACTCCATATACAAGACCTGCTGGGCGCTCACAGCAAAGTGGCACTTTTTAAAGTATTATGTATTTTTCCATCTTAGGGCTAGACCTATTTTTGTATGATCAGCACTCCAGTTAGGTGTGATACCCTTTATAGAAAACGGAAGTTTTGGCCATGCAATAGGAAAAGCAAAAATGAATTTTTTTTTTTGTTTCACGCAAAATCCTTCTCCTTCTAAGGTATGCTCCTGTTGTTTATTTCTGGTTTTCCAGTTGTCCAGTATGTTTCTTTCTCATTCTGGTGGTTTTTTGATTTTTTTAATATTTGTTAATTGAGTTTTTTATGGTAGTGTCACCTAAAATATCAACCTAGTACTTTAGTCTTTTCATCAATTTTTTGTATATATTTCAGTGTATTTTCATGTGTCTTTCTTTTATACTGGTTGTGTTTTTTCTTAGGCTTCTCTTAATTCTTATTTTCAAAAGGCAGTTCTTTCTGTGTTCCTGCTCTTCTCTGCCTTTCCCCATCTTGCTTCCCTTATTTCTGTTTGGTTTTTTTCTGTACTGGCCTAGTTTCTTTTCTTAGTTTACTTCTCTTTTTCTCCCTCCTCAAAGGTTAGATATCTCTCTCTCTCCATGCCACATTCCCATATCCCTAATGGGGTAAATATTTCTTATCCATGTACCCTATTTCCTAGACAATAACACTGCAGGAAAATCATAAAATAGAGAGTTCTGTGCTATTGCTTGCCAGAAAGATACCCCTCCTTGGTTATGTGTGGGAAAAGTGCATAAAGACATAAAATTTATCACATCTGAAACACCAGTGAATTTTAGTGTTATGAGAAAGTTGAAGAGCATTTTATAAAGGAGGAAATCATGTCTTAATTGTTGCTTTATTAACACTGGGAAATTACATAAGATTGAAGGAGGAAACGTATCACCTTAAGCCAAATCTTACAGAGATTTAATATTATATTCATTTTATAATCATAGTCATAGGGCCAGACATAGTCACTCATTTGCAGTATTGCACAGTGATTCTACAGTGAGATTGGTGCTGTTAGTGAATAAATCAAATATTCCTCCAGAATCTTCCCAGAACTTTGTTTGTTTTATGCAGTAAGACATGTTTGCCATTAATTTACCTGGTTTGTATTCAATTTTAGAGAATATACTCTGGAGTATTACTGGAACAAAAACATATAGAAAGCACTCAACCACTCATAGATTCAGCCAATCCTGGTTTTGAAGTGTTGTGTGGAGTGCATTTCATAAACGAAAGCTGATGCACTCAGCTCAGTCACTGAAAATTGTGTCATCTTCTGTGGAGTTTGAGCAATATAAAAATAATTAGCTTCATGCCTTTAATAGAGTAGTTTTGATGAAAATATGCTTTTTATTTTTTTATTTTTCTTAAACATGAAAGGAGATGAAATCTTTCCAAGGAGCTACTTGTTATGAAAAGAGCTCTCATGCGTGTGCTTCAAACTGTATGTAATGAGGTCATCCTGGGGTAAAACGTGTCTTGCAAACTCTTGCTTACTTCCAGTTGACATTTAGGGAGCCAAGAATCCCAGATTGAAGGGAGTTATATCCTTTCACTTAGTCAGAGATTTTGTTGACGTAATGCTGGTCAAAGGTCAAAGCCTCTGACATGTAAAACACATTATAAGTATCCCACAGAGAACATGGCCTTCAGTTATCAAGAAAGATTTTTTTTTGTTAAGTCAAATTTTGTTTACTTTTATTTAGAATAGTGCCTAGAATAGGCTAAAAACACAGTGAGAACTGTCTTTCATCCAAAAATTTATCTATTAAGGTATTTTGCTATGATATTTATATTCTAGTGCTTTTACTTTTGAAAGTGGTAGTTTGTATGTGATTGTATTTGAGCACATCAGAAACCTAGATCTAAACCAGCCCAAGGTCTTTTCCAGCCTGAACTTCTCTATAATTCTATTTTATATACATATATATATATATCTATGCATAATGATTGTCAAGAAGCATACATCCAAATTTTAGTGTCACTCCTAACTCCTCAGCTCGTCTTGCACCAGTAGGAAAGATACTTCAGGATGTGGGGATTTGAAGATTGTTGTGGTGCAAAAAACATGCAGCCTCTCATTAGAAGGTCCAGCCACAACTATTATTCTGTTCCCTTGAACAGCACTCTCTGCTTGCAGCAGGCTTTTAGTACCCCTGCAGGCTGTTATCTAAAGTCATATCATCATTTTATTTGTACTCTGCTGAGGACAGGCTCTTTACTGAGCGTCATAATGCACACTACTGTAATAAGTATTGCTGCAATGAATTATTTCAAAAACCAGCTTCTTCTGTGTGCTTCATAAATATTGCTGATTCCTTCAGTCTGTGGTGGGAAATATGAATGAATTTTACCATCTGTATTTCCAGAGGTACTAATAGAAAGAATATAAAAGCCAAAAAGGAAATATATTCTTTCCTGAAATCAGTTTAAAACTGTCACTACGCATCAAAGTCTTGCTGGCCAGTGAATCTCTAAAGAGCTGAGTCACAAGCATTCTGGGCAGCAGTCCTCAGCTCATGCCTTGCTTTTTAGAGGGTTTGGACACCAGGGCAAGTAAATTGCAGCAAAACATAAGCTGAAATCATCAGCGACCTATTGTAGCAGGTTTTACGCTTGGGGTTTTTTTAATTTTACTTCACCTTCTGTCTTCCACATTTTCTCCAAGAAAAATATCCTACAAAAAAAAACAAAAAAACAAACAAAATAAAACAAAACAAAACAAAAAAAAAAAAAAAAAAAAAAAGAAAAAAAAAGAAAAAACCCCACAAGTCTATGTAAAAGAAATGTCTTTTTCAGATCTCTTGCAGTTGAATTGAACCAAATTTACTGGATTCTCAGGTTGCTTTTTTAAATTGTATGTAGTAATGGTTTCAGGAAGTAAACTTCATGTCTAAACCATGAAATTAAAATGTGAAAATCGTGGAGGATATTGTCTCATATCATTTTTCTTAAAGAAAAAGAAAAACCTCTCTTGCTTTACAGTTCAGTTGTCCAATAGGTACTGCATAGGATCCTCGTACAGGAAAGCTCTAGCCATATACTTAAACAGAATATTGGCCTTAAATTTTCTATATCATAAATTACAAGTAGAGATATTTATTCTTGAACAGTGAGTGTAAACTAGGGTTAGAGTTGATAGATTGACAAATGATTCAACAGTAGCAAGAAAGATGTTTCTTCTTCTGTATGAGACAGAGAATGTCATGTCTAAATGAATGGATGATGTAAAGGGCAGTTTGATTTTTGTATTTGAGCATTATTATCTTTCTGTTATCTTAGCCGGTTTTCTTTCCATTGTGATATTTCATTAATTTTAATAATTAATTTGTTTCTATTTCTTTGGTTTTTCCTCTTTTTTAAACTATATTTTGACGTATGTCATCTGAAAAAAATGCTGAAAAAATGGGAGACAACTTTTCTAAATACCTGGAGCCAAAATTCTAGCTCAGATAGAATTATAGTAGTTATGTCACTACTAAAATCATGGTGCTTTTCAACCTTGAAATTTGAAATTATTTTGTAGTTGCAGGATTCATCTTCCCAGCAGAGGGAGATTTTGATCCTTTTCGGAAGTCGAGTTTTCCCATCAGACTACTTAGTAAAAATGTTGATTTGTATGTTCCATGAGAACAGGAACTTCTGCCAAAACCACAGTTGTTACAGCTCTTTAATGGTCTCTTATTTGTTTCATTGGCTGTGCCAGTTGGCTGCAGAAGTCATAGACCCATGCATTTTTCTTCATTTCTGTTAGCTTCAGTCTCAGATTTTCTCAATGTTTGTCTGCAAAATTACGCATATAGAATTCATTTTGAAGTCATTAATTCTTTAGAGATCCTATTTATTTATTTATGTAAGTTAGTGGAGGAAGGCCAGCTATCAGGATTGGAATTCTACTAATGAAGTCTGTGTCAAAAATTGGAAAGATTCCTTCCTAACTTAGGAGGACACCTTCATTGTGGCATCTTTAGGGCAGTCAGTGAAAGAAAGTGTTTCAGGCATGGTTATCATCCACAGACGTGCCAGTAGGAAAACTAATAAAACCTTATTAAATTTATGATGTGTGTGATGAATTTCACTTTGCTGGAAATTACAAATGTTTTAATCAGTTTTTGTAAAGGAGATGCATTCATTTTGAGAGTTTTTGTTATCCTCTTTTGACTTCCTTTACCCTGAAATTTTGTCCTCGATGAAGGTGTTTTGAAGAACCATGTGGAAGAATAGCAGTTTACCCTACTTTATATTCTCATTACAATATGCATCTATAGATTTCTTTCGATGTACTTTTTTTGTTTCTCATAAATGTGTGTGAGTGCAGGGGATTATAAAAGCTGAGTTATGCTGTTTATATGTAAAAAGAAAAGTACCTAAAATTTGTCAAAAGTAAGAAAATATGTTACAGGTGCAGCTTGAATTTAGCACTCTCTTGTACAAGCTTTGCATATACAATATATTCTGTAAGATCTCCCATTTATCTATTTGATGGATAAATGATAGGAAAAGAATGGGCATATTAGTTGATATATGTAAGCCTCGTTTCCTTATAAAGGGAAACTTGAACAATTTACTTCCACCTGTCAGCAGTTATAGATTATGTTTGGCAGCACATATCCATATGACTCATACCAGACTATATTTAGGATACTGAGGAAAACAGAGGTTATGATACTGTTGAGAATGTATTCACTGGTAACCAACATCCACCAGTTCTTTTGGGTTTTAGTCAAGTAGTTTTAGCTAAATCATCCAGTTTGTAGCTCTTTATTGTATTTACCAGCCACAATTGAAACTGTGTTCTTTAATGTTCATGATCTGTAATACCTGATCATCTCAAAACCATTAATTGAAATAATTTCTGTAGAAGTCCCTTTGACAAGGAATGTGGAAGTTACATTTGAAGAATTAAAGCTCTGAGTTTCAGTCCTATAAAGAGGTGTAGACTGCAGGAGTTAGAAGATTTTACCTTGAATTGCAAAATTGCACAGATAGCTTCAGGTTGCTTCTTGCACAAATTGAAAGAATATGGCCTGATTTTTTTCAACACCTTTTTAGGTGTGTGACCTGATTCCAATCAGCTATGTTTAGTCTGCTCATTATGAAAAATTAGGGTTGTTTAAGGTAGGATCGTGTGAGGGAGAATAGGTGGGAAGTTCACAAGGTTAGCAGCAGTCAGGCTAGTGAAAGCAAACAAGGACAAAACAAAAATGAACCTTGCAATTATAAGTCAATCTCCAGTCCTAGCTTCTACTCCACAAGCCCTTTTCCTTCCCAAAATGTTATCAACTGTCAGAGCTCATAATTTGAGGGTTAGGCTTTGCAAAAGCAATCGGAGAGGACAGGACGGTGTAGGGTCGGGCAGGGCAGGACACATTGTCAGCTGTCTGCCAGCACCAGAAGGCTGATGAATCTTTGCAATTTGTGGTTCTGCCCCAAATCCTGGAGGGGATGCACACTGCTGACACAGGTCCTCTGCCCATTCACCTGGTTTGAAGCGAGGTTGGAGCAGATGTACAAAGTTTGCTTTGAATGTGGAACACGTTTGTCGCAGAGAGTGCATTCACTGAATTTAAGAACTGCCCAGTAAAGGCTCTCTAATGTGATTTTCAGAGGCTTGTAACTCAATGAAACCTTAATGAATACCCTTGGATTGAAGGCAATATAATACCCCTTCGATTCCAAGTACCAGTGCCAAAGCATTGTTAAGGGTTTTTAAAGGGAGAATGTAAAACTGGAAAAACATATTTCTCTTTCTCCCCATTTTCACTAATCCCTTCTTCTGAAATGATGTGATTTTTTTACAAGAAGCTTCATTTGAAGTGATTAAAAGCCCAAGGAAAAGAAATAATATGCACTTTTCCAGTGCAGAAGGTTAATGTTAGCCTTTTTTATTTCTTTGTTGAGTCATTTTGTGTCTTTCTGACATATCAATTATATGTTACATCACTGAAGATAGTTTTATGTCAGGCCATCTACTTTCAGGTTACAGAAAGCTTTTGCAGTCTTTAAGCTTGGTAGTATTTTGTGCTATATTTTTTATATATTCTTGCTTCAGTGAGACTTTAAGCTAAGTAAGATTTTTTAGAAGTACTGTTAATAATAGTGTTACAAATACTAAAAATGTCAGTGGCATTAAGTTGTGACACAGAATTGAGACCAGCCTTTATGGAAGATTATGTGTGTCATTTAAAAAATATTTTCACAAGGTGCTCTCTAAAGTTTTCAACAAGGTTTGAGTAGAGCTGAATGTTGCATAGAAAATTATGGGCAGTGTGGAAGTGATGTATGTTTGCTGTAGAGGAGGGCACTTTATCATTAAAATGGCTCAAATCCATTTATATGTTGTGTGTGCAAAAGTCTTCTATGAAGTTCTTCCTAATTTGGATCCACCCAGCACAACATAGGCAGAAGGTGTTATTTCGAGATGCTTATCTGGTAGCTCATCTAAGCTGTTCAATTCTTGTGTTTGCTGTTACTTTAAAAACAGTGATATTGCAATAACCTTTCAAAATGTACCCTTTGGTTACAGAACAAACATAGTATAAATTACAGTTTTTGACCCAGAGCTTACAGTTTCAGGTTTTATTAATATTCATTTTATATTTCTTTTGTACCTGGAAGAAGCCAACATCCAATTCCTATTTAATTCTTTAGGGTATGACATTTCTGGGGGGAGCTTCAAGTGTAGAGATTGAAGATTCAGCTAGTTTTTCTCTTCCATTTTCTCAGGTGTTCAAAGTTGTTTCTCTACCACAGTTCAGTTTGTTTTAAACCAAAATTAATTAGCATTAATCACTCCAGAAAAATAATCCTAAGGCTACATTTGTAGATAGCATATTCATTTTGTTGAATATTTCATTCCTCTGATTTCTCACACCAACCTCAAGTGTTTTGTGCCCTTTCCTTTCAATACCCTCATTTAAGACTCTTTCATCTATAAAAACAATCAGTTCTGTCCTAATTAATTAGCTGACACATAGCTGATAATAGAGTGTTGTTTCAGTGTAGTGGCTTTTGAGGTATTCAGAAGAATACCTCAGAAGAAATAGAAGACTGTGTCTTCCAAAAAATTGCTTTGTGCTTTATGTATATCCAAGCATTACAGTTCCTTATCTCAAAACATCACATTCCAAATCCTGAGTTGATTTTGTCTGTACTTTTGCTAGCCAAATAACTAAGATAACTGAATTTAGGTTGCACATCAGTTGTCATAGCTACCTGCAATATATCCCTGAATCTGCCTAGGTTTGCCTCTAATGAGAAAGGGGTTACATTTTTCTCATAAAGCCTCTATAACTTTATTCAGCTGTGAATGACCTGCGAGATCCTGTCAGACTCATATGGTCTGTTGCAGAAATCATATGAACTTCCTCTTTTAAAAAGTCAGGATCTAATCCTTTTTTCTTCACCAGGGAATAGGAGGTCGGCTCCCATCAAATAAAGTTTCAGAAAGACAGAGGCAAATCCAATTTTATGATCACCACTTTTCTGTCTCAACACTGTGCCCCCACAGCATTAGGCTGTGCTCAGTAGTTCCCACAGCTGATGGGATAAGCCTGTGATGTTTAACAGTGCCAGTGCCATGCTGATTATTTCAGCTTTACGAATGACACTCTATAGAATTTTTTTCAAATTATTTTAACCATATTGTGCATGAATTTTCATGTTGTCTGGTGAGCACCCATTTATGGATCAGAACTACATTTATAAAATTTGGTTGAATTATTATGATATTGTGTTGATTTGGTGGTTTAGTTTTACTGTAGTTTTTGCTTTTAGTTTTACTGTAGTTTTTACTTTTAGTTTACTATAATTCTGCTAGTTTCACAGTCCAAAAGTCTGTCCCATTCCCTAGAAAAGGAGGCTGGAAAAACAATCTCCATTACATTTGTGTTAATAAGGCCCCTGAATCAGATAATAGTGTCTTTGTGATGTGAGCTACACTACATTGCTGGACACGAAATTTGTTGAAGAACATCCGAGGAAAGACGTAAAAGTTGAAAGAATAGAAAGCCTGATTTGCTGCCTTTAGGAAGCTGATCTATTCTTAAATCTTTGGAGAGGAGGTATCACTTGTTCCTGATCCTTCTAGCACTTTGGAGGGATAGTCCCAAAAAAACGTATTCACAGTTGTACACAAAGTAGATTTCTTGAGCTGTTATGTTATATTAATTACATGATCAGTATATTCACACAGCAGCACTACTGCTTAGAGATACTGTATTCCACTGTCTTCCTCATGTTCAGATAGGCTCTAACTTGCCAGAAATTTTTAATTTTTTTTTTTTTCCTGAATGAGAATATAACTAACAGATGTTTGTTTTTGGCTCCATTTCTACATTCTTTGAAAGCTGGAGAATTAAATTGCTGACATTCAGACAACACTAATTCTCATATCCAGGGAGCCTAATTTCCCATCCCTGAGATTCTGATTCCTGGTGTTCATGGGTTTAAAAACCATTTCAGGGACACAATATAAGAATAGGCTGGGGAGTTTCAATAGTATGCTCCTGCTAAACATAATCACATTTTATAAACATCTGTGTCATTACTGGTGTGATTCATCTCTAAGCTGAATACAGCTGTGTTTGCAGTTTCAATTAACAGTCCTCTAATTTCATATCCATCTCATGTTGCTAATTTAGTTAATTTATTCATAATTAAGAGTATTCTATTTTCTACGAAGGTTTGTTGAGCTTAGTGCATTATAAAAATAAAAAAAAACCCTAAGGCCGAGGCATTTTGATCCTTACAATAGTCACATCAGAACAAAAATGTCATTAATGTACCTAAAGGGGAAGACAAGATATAAGGGACATTTTTTTCTTTTCTCAGTGTGGAATGAGAAGTCTTTGGAAGGTATTGGCTATGTGTTTGAAAGCAAATGACAATATGAATGTGCTCTTTTCTCCTATTTTTTGCCCTTTTCCCTTTTGCCCAAAATCTAAAATAATTCTATGGTTTAAATGAATATATTTAGTTTTAATAAGTAAAAAAAAAGAGATACCTCTAAAAGGGTGTTACAGGAAGAGGTATGTGGCAGACATGAATCATCCTACTTCATGCATTTTTGTTCTCTAACATCTATATTTTAGAGTACAATGTATTTTAAAACATCTCTGTGATTAAGAACTGTTAGATAACTTTAAAAAATTAGGCTTGAGACAGGTGGAAGATAAGGACTGTCTTAGAATTCATCAGAAGAAGTGTTTGCATTTTTAGATTTTTTTTTTCTATATTAGTACAAGAATATTGTGTAAAAAATGGGTTAGAAATCCTAGAAACAAATCTTCTCCAGTTGTCCACAGTCTAATGATGTTCTACCATTTTTCCAGGATTGTTTACAACTCTCCAGTATTTTGTAAATACAGAGATACTGCCTTCTCCCTTACCTTCACAAGCCTGATGGGAATAATTATTCTAGGAAGAGTCTACAATATTAAGGAGTTCTATGTATAAATGGCTCTCTTAAAAAAAAAATAGAAAAGTGAAAAAATGCCCTCATCTTTAGCATGAAGAGTATTTCAATATTTGTGTGTTAGTGATGAGTTGAGCAGAGTACTGAAAGTTCAGCATCCCTTTCTGGAAAAGAAAAGAGAAATACAGGACAGTCTTCCTCCTTCAAAAAAATAAATAGTTGTTTGAGATAAGTATTAGTCTGAGTATTGCTATAATTTGAAGTAAACAGAGGGAAGTCGTACAGAAAGCATTGAAATAGGTGATCAATATGTCTCAAGCAGAGCTGCAGGTTTTTAATGACAGCTGCTGAATCCTTTATAGCTGAAAATCACAGTTGTCTGCTGCATTTTCCTTTAATCTTCCCGTGCCTACAATCTCCTTGATGCTCTTTTTAGTTTCTCTCATTGCTCTTTTTCTCCTTGAAGCTTCCTTTCTTCCTCTTCATATAAGCTTCTCCTTGTCTGTCATACCATCTACCATCATACCACTCTTTATTAAGAAAAGGCTAGGAAGAAAATCATTAAACAAAGAAATAGAGAACACAGCTAGGAAATTTATAATCTGAAATGAGTAGATATGAGAGAGATAGAGAGAGGAAAAGTGCAACGTAAAGTGAGATAGGCTTTTAGTCCTGGCAGTTGTATGAATCACAACCTTTTCTTTTCCCAAGAAATCTCTTAAGATCAGTTAGTGAGAGATGCAGCCATGGTCTAACCAGACCTCTAAAGCTCTTCAAAGCAGACAGTCTCATAATTTTATTTTCATCTACTTGTCATATGTTAATGCTGAAAGGCAATATTCTGAAGACAATAAAAGTTTGAACCATTTCAACCTTTTAGCTGCGCACTCTGTGTATATAGCAAATAGAATGACAGTTTCTTGCTGTACAAATTCCAGGCTGCCCCACCTTTTTTTGATTAAAATGGTGATTAGGGTTAAAGGAGATTATAGCAATTTGCCAGGGTCCGGTTCCACTGCAAGCTCAGGGTAAGAGAGCATGATTCAAGTGCCTGCAGAAAGATAGATTATCACTGGTTGCTCAATTTCCAAGCTTCTATGGATTTTTACTCTTTGTTATTTCTGTAGATTCTCCAGATTTTACTATGCAAGAAAGAAAACACATTCATTTTTGATACATGAAAAAAAGTTAATGTTCTTTTCCCCTCTGAGGAAAGATGTAACTTCAAAAGGGAGCACATAGGCCTTTTAAATTTTATTTTATTAATATCACACTCTGGAGGTTTGTTGCATTTTTTTTTCTTTTCCTTTTCCTTTTTCTTACTCTACATAAAATGATAGGGCAATTGTATCTTGTACTTCAGATGCTAAGTTTAAACCCTGTGGAAGTCTGTAAACCTATATGAATTTATATTTTAGAGATAATTGCACTTGATTTTCCTATTTATCTAGAGAGATGCCTGTGCCACAAGTTGGAGACAAATATTCAGGCCTTGAATCATCTTCCTGCTTTTTCAGATAAAAGTTCGGGGGTTCAATTCTAAACCCTCAATTCCCTGACATTAGACATGGGATTACCATCTGTGTTTTTCTCAAAAGAGGATTTTATGCATGCAGTATTATGAAAAATGTGGTCAGTTTTTATCTTCTGCATAATTTTGCTGACAGAGAAGAAAATAAATACCTATCATGAAAATGTTGACACATTTTTGTGTGTTCCAGCTTTGTGTCTTTGACACCAGGGAATAATTTCACTTTTTGGATGCTCCCACAACTCCTGAGGGACCTCCTCCTGTGCAGGGGGAGCAGGGTACCACGAGTGCTGTGTCTCTGTGCTCACACTTGCTGACAGATAGAGTGAGCTGCTGAAATGACCAGCTCCCAGTTCGGGTTCTGGCCGCCCCCACTGGTTTAGTCATCATTTGTTTTGCTACAGCATATGCCTGTTTTAATAGAGAAATCAGTGAAATTTGCAATAAATATTAGTCTTGAACTGTACTTCAGTTAATATTCTCCCTAAAAAAGTAACTCCTTAAAGACTACCCTCTGATTTTAATTAATGCAATGATAGACCTCCGAGCTATCTGAACACCTTTCTCTGGATCAGCCAACACCTAAAATATTGAAGTTAAATGTTTACTTGTTATGTAAAACAAGCATGGTGGTTTTGAGTCACTGCCACCTGGGAAATAAATCTGCATTTAACTGACCAATAAAACAAACCAGCCTGGGCCTGAGCAAGAAAAAATCAGTCAGAAGGGAAGGGGGATCATTCAGAAGATCAGAGATTTTCCAGTAATGAAAAAGCAGTTTGTCCCTCTGAGAGGATGCCCACATCTGCTCCTGGATATAAGTTCTGTGTGCTTTACCTGCGCTGGTCCTGCTTTCTTCCATGGAAGGCACATATAAAGTCAGCAGGATTTATCTCCCTGCTTCCTGGTCACGTCAATCTGTTACCCTCCACTTGTGGAAAATCTTCAAAGGTTCTTGGCCTGTTACACTGCATGGAAAAGTCTGTGTAGATTTGAAAACCTAGATTTGTTTCTGAGGGGGTTTTATGTGCTGTCTTCCCACTCCGAGGACTGTATAAATCCTATTAAAGCAGCAGCCTCTCAAACTTCAGCAGGTTTTGGTTGAGGATTTTCTCCTTTCTTTTTTGAGTACTCGGATGCATACATGAACTTCTAGAATTTTAATTATATCTGTATCTGATGAGCTGCAGAAATGTAAAAGGAGTTTGGGTGAGATTTAATTTTAGATAGCAGCTTAATTAACTGTATTTGTAAAAACCAGTGCAGCTTTAATTAAATTTCTCTACATTAATTTAGTTATTTAATTGAAAATTTGTTAGGATAGTCCTTACAATTTATAACTCTTCCTGTATGGGAATCTTAAATAACAGATCATAATAATAATTAAAAATAAACTGTATTTAAGTTTTTGCTAGATTTCTACTGGCTTTTTGCAAATAGCAGAAAGGGTTTTTTTCTCCTAAATATTTATACTAGTTCATGGATTTTGTAATAGGATTGGACATCTGAAAACTCAGCCTTTAAGTGGTGATTGAAGATGTGTTTTTCTCTTCTCATGTGCATTGGAGTTGGTTTGCTTTTATCCCATGTCAGCTGTTGTCTCTTTTTCAATGTCATATCAATGCTGGCTTGTGCTACTACAAAACTACCACCTGCAACACTTTTCAGGTTTGGAGTGAGTTGTGATGCACAGGAAAGTTGTCTGAGTTGTGGAAGTGCAAGATGCTGTGCTGTCGGAGGTATAAGATGCAGGGGAGCAGGTCCAGTAGTGGGAGCAGGAGCCAGAGACACTTTAATCCCTGTGTAGCCTTCCATAGGCACCTGCACATTTCCATTGTGGCTTCTCTCCAGTTCCCCACTCTGCTGGGAGAGAGGAAGACAGGCTGGAACATCCTTAGAAGAGCATGTGCAGGTATTTAAATAAAACCTTGTACTGTGCATCTTCTCTCATGAGATGAAGTCATGAGAAAAGGTTAACCATTTCTTTTCACAGTAAGGCTGCATTGACCTAAAGCAGAAATATATATGTTCTTATAAACATTACATAAAAATTAGAAGTAATTTCAACTTGTGTTCTATTTCTGAACCTACACCAATGATCACCATCTTTCAGTGATAGCACTCTGAATTTCAAGTAGTATCTGCTTTCCTCTACTTGAAATTATTTCCACTGCCCTACATTTCCCTTAAAATTCAAAAATTAATTTCATTGATACTTTGCCAAAGAGACTCTTCCTTCCCAATACCAATTGCATGCATCAGTTGCATAAATGGTAACTTTATGTCCTTTTAGCACAGCTGAATATTTTAATTGATTTTTCTCATCTGATTCATTAAGAGTTCCTTCATATTTTTTCCTGCAGTGCACTGTCTTTAATATGTACAATGAAATAAAAGAGGACTTCATGTCTTTCCTGTCTCATATCTGTCAGGTTATATATTTGAGACAGAGCATACAATCTTATTTGCTTGCCTTACTTGAGATACCTTTCTTTCTTAGTTTATTTCATACTGCTTTGTTGTGGTACAACAGGTTGCTTGAAGTGAAGTTTGATTTCTATGTATTATTTAAGTGTTCAGTGAAATGAGCAGTAAGAGTGTAAATTTCCTTGAAGATGTAGTTTACTACATAAATCAGTAATTTGGATAGGATGTTAGGCTTATGAATTCACGAGCCATTTTTCCCAGTGGGTAGGATCTGCTTCTAAATGAACCAAAATAACTTGTTCACAAGAAAGTCTGAAGTAATGAACAACATCATTATGATCTCAACCTACTTGGCCAACTTCTAAGATGGGTGGTGGTGCTGTAGTTTCAGTGTCTTTGGTAGCTGATGTAATGTCTGCACACTTGGAGCCATAAAATTACAAATCCAGAAACTGGTGATGATTTTTATCCTTCCTAAGATTGTATGCACTTATTTTAAAGGCTGTTTGCTCTAACAAAGAGTTCACATTTTAATATTTCTTGTTGCCTGGTTGATAAAGAACATGTATACATAAAATAGTGTCTTCAACAGTCAGATTCCAGGGACTCCAGGTCTTCTATATTGTTCCACTGAGAAGGTTTATCTTAACTAACTTCATAGTCATGCATTATTAATTATTTGAATAAAGTTCATCTTGAAGCTCTCTTGTTTTGCTTAATGGTCTCCATGGCCAGCTACCTTTCAGCCACAGCACAGTTCTTGAGCACAGAAGGAGATGCCCAGTTTAACATTTGTTAAACTTAAATGTCAACACACTGTCAAAGCTCACGAAGGTCAGGATTCAAAAGAGGCACCAAGTCTGCAGCTTATTCTACAGCTTACAGGCACAGCTGAAGTCAAAGTACTTTGCCTTTCTACCAAAGTAGTAGAAGTAGGTATTCACTTACAATTTATTGTGATGTGTATTTCGATTTGCCTTTAAAATAGTAAATAATATTCAAGTCTGATTACTCAGTAATGTGCTTTGGGTTTACAAATTTGTACAGTCTCAGTTCATAGTGTGGGAAATACAATTTTTAGAACATGACTTCCACTGTTCTTAATATTCTCTAGTTAATATATGCTGCTAACAAAAAGAAACTTGTAAATGGCTCATTCATTCTGCATTTATGATATAAATGGTAGAATTCCTAAAGACTACGACAAGAACATTTTGAATATAAATACTTTAACATACTATAATATGAATCTATTAGGGAAGAAATGTTAGCTGCAAGTATAGGAATTGGTGAATGGTTTCCCAATTAATAAGAAAATCCCACTTCTGTTGTTAAACAATTTCAAGAGTTCATAAAAGTGACAGAAAACTGGCAGGCAAAATGGTTTTCGTGATGTAGGAGTCAAGATTAGTAATGCATTTTCTCAAGGGAACAATGTTTGAACAAGGCCAAGGTTTCACTTAAAATTTCTAAGACTAGAGGAAAATAAGGGGCTATACTAAAATTACATATTTTGTCAGCTTAACTTACCTTTGAAGGCACTCCTCACATTTCCAGTGATATTGATTCTGTTTTGAACCACTGTGCAATCACAAATGATTAACTCTGGATATACCTCACTACTGTAACTTCTGTAACTTAGTGGTTGTAGTCATGACTGTACTGTAAAAGTGCATTGTCAATGATACTGAACCTGTACTGGATCAGAGACATGAAAAAATGCTGGTCCTGAGTGAATTAGTTCTTTAAAAGTGAATTTGTGCCTCCTTAACTCAGCATATTTAACTTTATGTGATGAGATGTGAAAAACACACAAAAAACCCCTCCCTGTCTTAAAAGTGTGGTATTCTCTCCACTATATTCCAGAAATCTTCACAGAGCTCAAAGTTTTGTTATTAGAAAATGTCTTGACTAGAATGATGTGGAGTTTCTGCTGGTCTTATTGAAGGGAACACAGCTAAACTTTAATTCTGTACCTTTTAGATATTATTCTGTTCTTAAGCAGATTATAATTTCTTGTAAAGTTTTTTAATTATAGTCAGGATTTAAGTACTGGGATGATTATGGAAGGAAAGAGGCTGCTGTATATGTATACTCCTTCCCATATGTTTATGCACACATATCAAAACAGATTTTCTGACACCAAGGGAAACAAAAATATGTTTGAGAGCTGACAAGCAGGTATATAATTTATTCTTGCAGTACTAGGCTATCACAACAGACATACAGATGGTTGTCTGGGAAAAAAAAAAACATGTGAAATGAATTTAAATCCAACAAGTACCTCTGTATAGGCTTTGAAGCATTTACCAGTTTCATGGAAAGTATTTCAGATTAACACACCAAAAAAAAAAAAAGTTTCCATGACTTTTATTTTGAATCAATGCAGAAACCAGGCCAATTTCCAATTTTTCTGTTTGAAAAGTGAACTGGAGTGGGCAGAAAAGTAAATTTAGAGATTCTAATAACTCTTTTTTTTATCTTTACTTTCGGCCACAGTTTTTAAGGAGCATGGGGAACAATCTTGCTAAGAGGCAGTGCAGGCAGTGCATTTTTGGAATCTGGAAAGTGCAGAATCTTAGAATGGTTTGAGTTGGAAGAGTTCTTTGAAGATGATCTCCTCCAGATCCCCTGTGGTGAGCAGGGCATCTTCCACTAGATCCAGCTGCTCAGAGCTCTGACCAACCTGACCATGAATGTTTCCAGGAATGGGGCGATGACTGCTAGCTAAGAAAGGAAGAATACACAGAAAACAGGACAAGAAAAAAATAGGACTTTTCAACTCTGAAGAATAACTTAAAACATGCAGAATGTGATAGCATAAAGAAAACAACAGGAGCCCAAGCAGAACAGAATAGGAGGTTGGCAGTGATGAGGAGGAAGAGCAAAATGGGAGCTGAGGGAACTTCTTGTTGGTATTGGAAGTGGGAGTCACTGCAAAAAGGATTGACCTCTTAAAGTATTATATGCATTGCTTTGCAAATTTATCTTTCAAAAGAATCTGAACTATCAAGAAATCCATACATGTTGTTCACATGAGCCTATAAAGTTGTGTTTTTCCTTTACCAAATTCTGCACTCTTAAGATACATGATCCTACCAGTTGTTCTCTCATATGATGAACATTAACAGTACAAGGTCTGTGTTCTTGGTTTCTCAGCTGTTGCTTTTTACTGCTTTTTCCTCCCTGATTGTCATGATTGTTTTCTCTTGTACCAGACAAATGCCAAATAATAAGACAGTGTAATGGTATGGGCAGCTGAACTAGAAACACGCTGATACAGTGTATTTCCTTGGGGAAATGCCATAGAATGATCTACGAGGACATATATTTCAAAATCAAATGCAACCCCAGCTTCACTGTGGATGTTTTTCTCTAAAGTACTTGCAGGGTTGGAAAGTCAAGTTTTTTCATTCTCACTGCACCCTGGTCAGTTCACCACCTCTCCTACTGGTTTCTCAAACTGTAGTTTGGAAAGTTACTTTGGGATTTGTAGCTACCTTACAGCACCATGTCTGCCATTGCTGGCAACTGTAGAGGATGAAAATTACCCAGTCAAAAGCAATTACAGATCATCAGAGTGGAATCTGGCTTCTGCAGCCAGAAAGCAGTTACGGGCATACAACTGCAGGCCAGCTTTGCTGCTCCAGCAGTGTGTAATCAAAGCACTTGTTTGTTCAGAGGAATCTTACTGTACAGTGGAGTGACTGACTGAATAGACTGTCTAAATAATGCCTTCTGTCTTAGGTTTGGTTGGGTAAGAGCTTTGGTTTCTTCCTGAGACTGTGAGGGAAGACTATGGAAGAAGTTATGCAAAGGCTCTCAGAGTAGGAAAGACACGACAATAACAGGATCTGCAGAGAGTGAGTTTTAATGATAGAAAGAGAAGGGAAAAGGAACTTCCTACACAGAGATGTTTTTTTTTTTTAAGGGATAAATTTAAGTAGGAATAAGAGAATTAAAGTATGTAACTAAATTTTATTAATAGACAAAGAGAATGAGTAAAATAATAAATGGACTAAGAAAATTTGTATGGCCATGTATATAACAGAAACAAAGTTTCATCTACATAATACTAAAAGTAAAGACTGACATTATTGATTCAGAATGGACAGAGAATAGCTAACACACTAGGATGGAAAGGTTTCAGAGTTAAATGCTCAACATCCACAATTTTATTCCATGAGGTTTTCATTAAGTTAAAAACATAAGTGTGAATACAAAAGCTCCCAGTCAAATATTTGTATTTTCCATTTGTAAACTTCTGGTTGTAAATTATTCTTTTCTAGATAAAGTTACACAAGACTCAGTGTAGCTTGAAATTCCTCTGCATGTCTCATTCAAATGTATAAATTCATTTCAGTAAATAGTATATTGAACAAACATGATTTCATTTGCTTTTTACAGATGATATGATTATTTTTATTTGACACAGTTTGTCAAAAAACTTACATAAATTTATTTCTGCCTTCAGTTTTCTTTAGAAATTCTACCCATCCTGATGTATTCCTGTAGGTTTACCCTCGCTGGATGCCAAGTGCCCCCCAAAGCTGCTCTGTCAGTCCCTTCCTCAGCAAGGAAAAGTGCAGTGGGTTTTATAATGGCTCACGGATCAAAATAAGGACAAGGAGAAATCAGTCACTCCATCTTGTGTGAGAAGCTGCCAGAAGCTTCCCCCCTGTCTGACAGAGCCAATGCCAGCCAGCTCCAAGAGAGACCTGCCACTGTCATACACTGATGGTGTTGCCTTGGGTGGGTTTCTCACCTTCTATAACCCCTGAGAATAAACTTCAATCTCAGAAGTGTTAATGAAATTTTATATAAAAATATGTCATCTGGTCTTCCATCATTAAAGCAAATAGCAGCTTTGGTGTCAGTTTTACTGAAGGAGTCGAGTCCATCCTTGCTTCTTAAACTGTACATATGGTTTTAAGGTGCTCTTTCACTGCTTTTTAAAGGCATTTTATAGAAATAATGAGGACTGTTCATAGACATCACTCTTAAGTTTTATGAGTTATGACACCATGTTGATTTTATTTTTTAGTCTTGTGGAGTCCTTTCTTGAGCATGTCCTTCATAGTTGTCTTTCATAAACAGATTTTTTTCAAGAGAATGTTAATTCTTTCCTTTATTTGCCTGGCTTGAAGGTCACGTGTCAAACTGCCACTGTGATAACAATAGCTTGTAAGTTAGACATTCAGAAAGGGTTTCTGACTTAGTAAATTAAAGTTTTGTAACTGCCAATTAAACTGCCCATCAGTGGATTTTATGGTGCTGCTATACAGATACTGCAAATTTGGGTTTTGAGTCCAGCTCCAGTCTGTGTTGGAAATCTTGTCTTTGCTTCTCTCTTACCCTTACTCCTTGTTTCACAATCTTGAATTGCAGTCCCTCTCAGTGGCATCTCAGGATCTCCATCTTTCTACCTTCTAAATTCTCCAGATCTCTTCTATTCTCATAATTTTCCTGTTCTCTGCTCTTAGAAACAGATGAGTAGTAAGGCAAGCCTAAACAGAAATAATCTATTTTTTTTTTTGGAAGGGGTGGTGGGGGGAAGCTATAAAATACAGATAGCTGTGAAAACAACCTGACAAATTTAAGAGAGGTTTTTATGGCATTCAGTAATAAACAACAAAAACATTTTTCATAATGTGATCTATTTTCTGGAGGTGAAATGTTATTTCTCATGTTTGAAGCTGTGCAGATGATAAATATATTTTAACAACTCTACCATGATATTTATGCACAAGTTTGTTTCATTCATTTTTTAACTGATATGCAAAAAAGATATGTTTAATGTTTGCACTAATATGAAGTCTTTGAAATGGCAATAGTCAGTACAGACTAGTTACAGCTTTTCTGGAAACATAAAATATCTTTTTTTTAATTCCACCCCCTCCTGCAGGGTTGCACCTTGGAGCTTTTGTTCCACTGGGAAGGAAGAGCCCTCCCTCTCTGCTGATGTGGATAGATCAGGGGGTTGAACAAAACCATTTTCAAAGATTTTAACTTCATCTGAGATCTTTACAGATTGACAGAGGTAAATAGGGTATTCAGCTTTTCAAAGAGAGGGCTAATGAAAACAGATTTAAGATGAAAACTGCATGTAGCATTACTGGAATTACTTGCACAAAAATGATGGCACTTACCAAGTGCAAAGTATGATAATGGGGTTTTTTGACACACATGAAGTGATGGTTTTCTTGCATGCATGCATACACTGTGATCCTTCATGTCAGGATAGCTCTTAACCTTCACTATGTACCATTCTACATCCTCTGTAAAGATGTGACATAGCATTATTTCTTTATTTGTTCATTATAAGCACCTTTTCTTCTCAAAGAGAAGAAACTGGAAATCAGAGAATGTATCTAACAACTTAAATTAGAGTTTTTTAACATTGTGGTTTAGTGGTATGAGCTATACACAACTCAGGTTTTGCTTTCATATCAATTGAATTTACTCATAGATTAGAGAGTATAAATACATAGATTTTGGCCAGTTGCAGAATGAAGGCAGCTGCTCTCACAAGTCATATCACACGATTACAGGAGTGTTGCCATTATCTCCAATCAGCACAATATCAATTCTATCAGCTACTGCTCCCATTTGAACAGTTATTTGCCTAGAGTAATTTTATTATCTTTCAGCGTGCTATATGCATGTCTTCCCCAGGGAGAAAAAGAGGCTTTTGTGCAAAATCAGGATCTGTACCAGTATTCAGAGAAGTGCCAGATAACAGGGAGCATCAAGCACTGATTGTGTGGTTGCTCCCAAGCTTGAGCAGCTTCTGGGGAGTGGAACATTCTGCAGAAGTCATTGAGATTGAGAGGACATCTTCAAAAGGTTCATCGGACAAGAACAATAAATAAAAGTTTGCTTAATCCATCCAGCCAGTGATCTCATGAAATGAAGAGAGATTTCTTTTCATGTCATGTCAGCACTTGATTGAGAAAGCAGTTTCAGTCATCTTGAAACAGAATATTATACTCTTCAGATTTCCAGATGTGAGGATAGGGATGAAACAAACAAATAATTTGAATAGATAACATTGTAATAAAAGTGTCCTGACTGACATCATCCTACTTGTTTCACCCTGCACAGCTAAAAAGGAAACAAAAGATGTGATGTATTTGGGGTAGTTTTAGGACTAAGGATTATTTAGAGTGAACAGATTTATCACTATTTTGTGCATTATTACCCTAGAGTGTGCACCTGTAAAGAACACTTTTTTCTTANGGACTAAGGATTATTTAGAGTGAAGAGATTTATCACTATTTCTGTGCATTATTACCCTGTAAAGAGCACTTTTTTCTTCCCTTCCATCTTCTCCTGAGCCTTCTGTATCCCTCTTCCTCCATGCTTCAGTCTTCTCAAGAGTCCTCCTCCTAGGCATGCAAACTCATTTAGGAAAACTAAGCTCTGTAAAAGTCAAATTCATACATATCTTTACAGGGTTATTCTGAGGTGTATGTCTTAGTATGAGCAGAATTGTCTCAGGAGATGCACATTTCTCCTAATTTCTGATAAAGGAAAAGGCTTTTAGCTCTCTTACCTTACCACTCCTGAGTTAGAATGGAACAACTCCACACAGATTTCCCTGTATGTGCTTTTGCATGGTGTTACATATGTAACAGCACAGCCTAAGCAATTCTTCAGCTCTTATTTATAAACATTATTGGATAAAACTGAGCAGTTTCCTCCATATTTATGAAAAATGTATTTGCACTGCATTTAGGGTAGCAACATGGGTTTAGGAGAGTGAATTGAAATTATAAAAGTGAATGAAAATGCTCAACAACAAATTAAGAAGACAAGAATGGGGAGATGGTGGAAAAGACAGGACTGAACATCAAAGTCTCTTGAATACTGATGGGATGATAATCCCAGAGGAATGAGAGGCCAGATGAGTGAAGGGAGATGAAGGTGGTGAGAGAAAAAACTTTGAAATGGTAATCAGCTAAAAGTAGTGCTGAATAAAGACAATACTGAATGAAGCCTGTGTTTTTTTCAGAAGTAACCTGCATTAAATACAGGTCCAGGCTGTGAGAATTCTTACTTGCATTTATGAGCAACTATTCCCAAAACTAATGCTAGTAATGGCAGTAGAAATTCACAAATCTGAGGGAAAGGAGCAATAAAACTAATATAATGAAAGATCAATGAAAGTGAGGGAATGTAACTAGAACTGTAAAAAATAACCTTCACTGGTGATGCTCAACCAATACAGGATTATTGTGTAAGCATTTGTTCTGGGGCAGATATAAAACACTCCTTGTGTGACATTCTACTTACAGTTCCCTAGGTCGCCAAAGAACCATTTCCCTTGGCACAAAAAATAGGTGTATGTTACCTGACCTTTCAGAAACAAATGGTATTCTCAGCGCAGCATGAATTTATTATTTTTTATTAGTTTAATGAGAGAAAAAAATTGAGAAACTGATTAAAAGAAAATCAAAATAACCATAAAATCTTGTTAAGAGAGAGTATGGCTTTACCTTAGGGATGAATTATGAAACATCAATTAAGAGCATTTTCAAATGAAGTACAAAAAGGAATTTATTTTAAAATGTTTAGAAATATTTTTAAAGGGAATAGAAAGGAGTCAGTTCTGTGTCAACACTGCAGTGAAGAGAAATAACAGATTTTTAGCAGAAAAGAGAAGTAAATAACAAAAGGCCACAAGAAGGTGACATTTTTTTATGTCTTTACCATTGTCTATTAAGGAGATGTAACTGCATTACACATATTTTCTGTGCGTGCCCCAAAAATAAAGAGAAAATGCCTAAAAAACCACATCTATCAAACAACCATGTTAGGGTAGGAACAGTAGATGTTTAGAGCCTAAAAAGGCTAACGTTTCAGCAATAATAGAATCATAATTAATAGTTCAGCCTTTTCCTATTTCCTTATGTTATTTAACATGAGTAACCAGGAAATCATATGTCAGAACTTTTCATATGAATAATCCTTATCATATTTTATAATCCAGAACTCCCCCAATGTCCTGTGTTTTTACACAATTTAATAAGACTCAATTAGAAGACTTCATATTCATAGTAAAAAAAGAGAATGCGCTTCAGATTTGTCCCTGTTTCCTGATTCCCTAAGACTTCTGTTCCTCAGTTTTAATTGCAATTTTTCACTCAACCCTCTGCTGTTGGTTGCCACCATTCTTGTTAATTCCTTCAGGCTCTCTGCAGCTAATCCATTTGTTTCTTGGTTGTGGTGCCTGGAAACGACCACAACATGCTATCTAAAAGTCATATGGATATTGAGTAATCCTGAAGGATGGATAGAATGTTGTTTAAAAAAAAAAATTGTGGAAACATTTCAAAGCATATACTATGAAGGTATGCAGATGCCTTGACCCCAGAAGTCAGATTTGATCTCAGGAAGAATATATGCCATGCTGAGCTCCTCACTAGACAGTTTACTGACCACAGAACACATTCTCTCCCTAGTTGCAGGCACCCAGCTTCCACTGACTTTGAAAATGTCAAACTGCACCACAGTTAGATTCATGTTAAGATCAATAACCTACCAGAGGTTCAGGGTAGCCTATGCATTTTCATTTCTCTTTTTCCCAGCTTACAATACAGAACTAAGAGTATATATAGTTTCAGCTTTCTGCTGAAGGCAGAAGAGAAATCACTGAATCTACAGGTCTGCATGGTCAGAGCTCTAAGGTGTATATTTTATGGGGATGTATAGAAGATACAGAAGAGCTCTAAACTAGGAATGGTATGTTGGAAAAAGAGCTCTTGAGAATATGTGGGCGAGGATTAAGGAGCAAACCAGTGTAGGTGACACTGTAGTGGGTGTCTGCTACAAGCCACCTGACCCTGCAGAATAAGTAAGTGGTGGAGGCCTTTCGGAGGCAAGCAGAAATAGGAGCCATGGGGGACTAGCCCGATTGTTTGCTGGAGGGACAACCAGCAGGTTGGAAGCAATGCAGTGAGTTCCTGGGGAGCTCTGGTGGAAACTCCCTGACATAACTGATGGAGAAGCCAGTGCAGACAGAGGCTCTGCTCGACCCCATACTCACAAACATGGAAAAGCTCCCCAAGGAGGTGAAAGTCAAAGGCACTTCTGGCTGCAGTGAACATGAGACCACAACCCTGACTTCAGGAGAGCAGACGTTGTCCCCTTCAGGGATCTGCTGGGAATAACCCATGGGATAGACCCCTGCAAGGAAGAGAGGTCCAAGAAAGTTCATTGATAATGAAGGATCCCTTTCTAAAAAGCTCAAAACTGGTCCATCCTGAAGAGCAGGAAGTCCAGCAAAAGTGCCAGGAGTCCTGTGTGCATGAACAAGGAGCTCTTTGCAAAACTCAGACGTAAAAAAGGGACTACGCAGAAAGAGGAAGCTTGGACAGGTAACCTGGAAAGAATATAGAGGCACTGTCAAGATAAATAGAGATGTGGCTAGGCAAGCCACAGCCCACAGACTGGAATCTTCTAGGGGGTGTCTATGGGTATTAATTTATTTGAATTTAAAGCTAATGTAAATTGTAAATTGAAAACTTTTAAAATGGTGTAGTGCTGCTTTGTGAGAAAAATAATTGCTAAATATCAACGTTTGTAAAATTACTTTCTTGGTATACTATAAAAGGAATATAGCAAGGAACCTGGTGGGAAAAAGTAGTTGATACTAATTAAATTGCATACAAAAAGCAATATTAAAAAAGAAGTAATGTGGCTGGACAGTGAAGAATTTGAAACCATTTTGAAGAAATACTACAGAATGGAGGAATGCACAGCAGTTTCTTGTACTTTTAAAAGGCTGAGCCCGTGCTCAGATCATACCAGTTTCATAAAATATTTTATATCCTGCAAAAGTGCATGAATAGAAATGAGGAATATACAGTGACATGAAGAGCCTTGCAGAACCTCCACCAGATTGTGTGATGGCTGCTATGGAAGCAGTGGGGGTGCCAAATGAGAGGCCTCCCTGACAGAATATCTTTTATCCAAAACAAACAAGTAACATTTTCTAAGAGAATTGTTTCCTAAAGATGTTTGTTCTTAAGATTTTACATGGTTTACAACTGTTTTATTCTCTCTGAATTTGGATATTTTTGTTATTTAAACCATAAGACCTAAGTTTCATTCCTCAGGCAGAGATACACAAAGCCCAAAGTGCACAGATTTAGGATTATAAAACAAAAGCCTAAGAAGTGATAGCTGGTTATTCACAGTAGACATATTAATTGAAGGAGATCATTCTTTTATTTACTGTATTCTAAATCTCTGTGCCCCAAGCTTTAAGATGTTTCCTGAATTTATATTACATTTTATTCTCTTTTTTCATCTGAAAATGAAAAAAAGCTGTTATAGTAGAATACATGTATTCTACTATTTCTTATGATTTTTTAAAATTTTTTTACTGAAAGGAGAATTGCATGAAGTCACTCAGATTTCAGTACACAGTCCCACCATGACCCAGAATTTTGAATTTAGTCTTTGTAACAGCTGTAAATGCATGCAAATAGCATTGTACTTATCTGGTTTTTTTTTTAATGTGGACAACAAGCACATTTTTACGCTCTCAAAATATTTCAGAACACCGAACTTTTCACCATTAAACCAATTGTCCTTAGCTGTGTTTTTTTCTTCAACTCGGTAAATGTCAAGACTTAAACCTGAACTTCAGCAGCCGGGAACAATGGCTATCAATTGCCTTTCCTCCCCTCCCTGCTGTTCCTCATTAACTGCACAAAGTGTGCTTATTTAAATCCATCCTTATCGCCCGACGTACAAGGAGCAGCGAGCGACTGAATTCAGCAGCTATTAGAAGTGCTGCGGATCAGATCTTCCTGTTTATTGATTTGTGGAGAGCAGCCTCACACTGCTTTGACAGCTCTGAGTCAGTGAGAGCAGAAGAAAGAAGCTTTTTCAGCTCTTGGGAGGGGAATTGCTGGGCAACCTTAAAGAGGGCCTTGTAGAAGCCGCTTTCCTTTGATATGCAGTCAAATTGGCTGCGCTTGGAGTCAAGGTCAGGAGGCTGTGGAAAGGCTATGAATATGGTGGGGAAATTAAAGGAGTGTTATTTTAATAAGTATTGTGTGTATGCGTGCTGATTGATGGAGAAAATTGCCCTTCTCTTTTTGTGAGAACAGCTTTTGGTGAAGGAAATTTTGAAAAAAAAAAAAAAGAAAAGAAGATTGTGTGTTCTTTTGCTGCTGCGCTAAATATAGCTGCTTAGATGAGAATCTTCTATTATTTTTTTCTTTTCTTGTCATTTTTTCCTCAGAATCCCAGCCATTCAACAGTTGTCTTAACTCTTCACATTTAGCAGGTTTTTTTTAAACTAGTGATCTCATCTCTTGCTGTTTCATGTAAAAAAGTAGTACCGGTTGCCATGTGCACACCTTCACGCAATTTTTTGAATAAATTCCTTGCCAAGTTCGCTGCATGTGAGTTCTCTTTGAGCGCAGAGCACAGAGAGGCACCCAAGCCATCACCTTGGCTCATGCAGGCACTCGCTGCGGAGTCGTTTAGCTGGAGATCAGAGCTCAGCACCCCGGGGGAAATTCCCTGCACTGAACTTGCTCAGTTGAAAATCAAAGCCATGGGCAAGCCTGCGGCAGGACTAAGCCACAGCTAGACCAAGGCTGTTATGTCTCTGTGGTGTTGGTAGATCCAAGAGTATGGGATTGATGGGTTGACAGCGAGACCATTTTTATAGCTCTTCGCTGAGGCCACTCCTCGTTTGCAGGCACAATTCCAGGCACAATTCCAGTCCTATGATGGGTGTGCCTCCTTCCTCCAGCACGTCTTGGAGCAGTTCAGCCACTCCAGCACTCCTGGACACTGTTGGGCACTTTTTGAGAACATGAAAAATACTGAGAATTAAACAGCTCATGTTTCCTTTCTGATCTAGGTCTGCTTTGCAGTGTGTACATAAACACATAAGAACACTTATATATGTCATTAAAATATTCTCAGTTAAACCTCAAAAAATTGAACAAAACCAAACCAAAAAAAACCCCAGAATTTAGTAGTAGGCCAGAGTTAAATCCATCAAATCCTTTTTCTGACTGCATTGGAGCTGTTATAAAAATATTGTCGAGGTTGAACCCCACATTAGGTAAAGCACTTAGAAACCATTCCTAACAACTGCATGACAGAGCTTTGCTTTTGTTATTGTTGTAATTTGTTTATCTGAACCTGATTATATATTCAGTTCACATGGCATCCCAGTTATGGGAAACAGAACTTGTTTCATCAAAGGTTTTCAAAATCTTTAAAGGAGAAGGACTTTAAATGTATTTTTTTTTTTACTTACCAATTTGTTTAACGGAAGCTGTTTCTGTGCCAATATCACTTAAAATCATTCCAGGATTTTTAATATTACCATCTTCAGCCTTCAGTATATTTACTGCATTGCTGTGATTCTTTCATTTGTTATGATTGAAAGAAGATAAATGTTATGTAAAACATTGGATTAAATAAATAATGTAAATGCATGTCTTTTCAAGCATGTATCTCCAGTGAAGAAAAGTAACCATTCATGTATCCCAATTACAGAAAATTTTGATGTTTGTTTTTAAGTCAAAATTAGATATAAAAATATTTTGGTCTGTTTAAATCAAATTCTCATATCTTGATAAAGCAATGGCTGACTTTTTAGAAATCCATTTATTTATTTACTAGTAACATTTCCTGTGGAAAAATATTGTAGAATTTTACCTAAAAGGTACCCACATGAAATCCACATCCCACCCCATGGAGATTGGACCAGAACACCACTGTGGTCCCGACCAACTTACCTATTCTATGATCCTGTATGTTACATTCTGGTAATAGTACCTTTAAAGTATCACTTTTTGCATGGCTAAGCCAACACTACTGAAATCAGTAGAGAATTTTTCCTTCATTAAAAGTATATATTTTCTTTTCCCTTTAAAGCAAGGAAAATGAATGCTTCAATGGGCTTGAAAATTTTGCAGTTTTCTTCCCACAAGGCTCCAGTTGTTCACAACAACATTTTGTTCTAACTGCTCTTGGTTCAGAGAAAAGCATACAAAAATACAAGGGATACTGTTTGTGCTCATTCTGGAGGAGCCTATTTCACTTGATTTGAAGGAAAAACAAGACAAAATTTAAAATTTGGGAATTACCTATGGCCATTTATGAAAAATAAGAAACAGTTTTACATGCCAGTGAGAATTTTTTTCAAGAATCATGAAACATTTATGAAGACTTCTATGGATATAATATCCCTCTCCAGATTGTTGGTGTATAAGTCAAAAAGTCAAATCCAACTCTGATTTCATTGGCTCACAGACACATTCTTCTGTAAGTTTAAGCAAGGATTGTTTCAGTGGCTATTTTATTGTACACCATGATCCAAGTTATAGTGAGTTCAATTTCTGTTATATTCTCATTTACATGTTAGTTTTGATAAAATTAATAGAAACTGACTGCAATAATCTTCCTTGCTCTACTACCAAAAGTGAGTTCATCTTTTACTGCCTTTAACCTAAAAAGTAGTATGCCAATACATCAGCAAGTGGTATTTCCTGGCAGCCAAGTGGAATAACATTTTGTACTCTCAGGTGATATTTCCTGGAGAATACTCAAGATTTCTCAGTGCTTTATTCTTCTCTGTATTGACAAAATCTACCTCTAGACAGAGGTATTTCCTGGCTCACACCCAAAGCTGTTCAGTTGGAAAGCTTACCCTGAAGTGTGTAAGGTATTTTATTTTCCTGATGTACATATACAGCTAAAAGTCTTCAGGTTAATAATTTTGTACAGTTTGAAGGTCACAGGGATATTTTGAAGAGATTGGAATTCTCAGTTTTAGCACACTTATAGAACTTCTATAGGCTGTGTGCTGGCAGTGGTCATTTGTACTAAAGAGTTCCCATGCTCTTTTCTGACCATAATTTGGCTGTTGAAATTTTCCTACATGAAACATTGCTTCCTACCACATGTTTGTAAAATTCTCATTCTCTTTAGGGATTCTTCATGCCAGCAAGTGCTTTTTCCATCCTGATTGACTTAATGAAAAATATGTACTAATATAAAGGAGGAGCCATATATTCATTTATTAACTAATATTTCCTAATGACACAATAAGTATGTTATGAGGTAATTTTAAGACATTTTTATTTTTAAGTCTTTTTTTTTCTCCTCTCTTAACAGGTGGCCATTGATGAGCGCATCAGGCAACTGCATGAAGCTCACAGGGATTTTGGCCCTACTTCCCAGCATTTTCTTACCAGTGAGTGATTTCCCATTTCCCATTCTTCTTGTGCAGTTTGCATACACATTTATTTGATATTTTTGTAGCTACATGCTCATTGCTGTTGCTATGAATTTCTATCTTAGACTGTATTACAATGGTTTTCTTTTTTTTTTCCCTGGGTGCGGAGGACTGTTAAATAAGTTTATATTGTTCAGGTCCAGGGTAAAAGGAAAACATCTGACATTATCAAGTCTCTTTGTCTATACATCTATGTCTGCAAGGCTCATCTTCATTGTTTAGGGATTCCCTTTTAGGACTAGCAAACTAAAATTATATTTAAAAAAGTTTCTGATTATTTTAACCCAGAAAGTATTAAAAAAAAAAAAAAAGGCAAAAAAAGAAAACCAAAATCAATACAAATTTGGTTTATCTGTTCAAAGAAATGTTCACCTCCAAAAAGGGGAAAAATAAGACCTGCAAGAAAAATATTTTACAGGATTTGATTTAGCAGAGCAGTGAGAGGATCAAAACCAGGGTGGGAAACTTGGCAGAAGAATGGCAGCTAAGTAAACTTTTTACAACTCTGCATAAAATATAATTGCCAGAAAAATTCCCAGTTCACCTCCACATGCATTCTTTTTTCAAGGATGTTTTGAAGTACACTGAAAGACAACTTGAAACACCTTCAAAGCTCCAAGGCAGTGACTAAAGTGAAGCTTCTTAAAGGCCATGTCTTTTCCATTGTACTTCAATTAAGGAAAGTAAACAGTAAAGCTTTATTTAAGAGATTATATCAGCAGAACAGAACACAGTCACAGGATAATGGTCTCCTACATGCAGAGGGACAAGCTATCCAGACATCGGAAATAGATGTTACTATTATTGCACAGCTATGTTCACAGTGGGATAGAGGACAAACTTTTCTTCAGCTGATACTGCATTGTAATTTTAATAGGTTAACCATTTTTCCACTGAAGTTCTTAATGGGAAACTGAAAATTCTCAGCAGGATGACCTGCAAAATCAAAGCCAAGGTCGATGTTGTGCCATGCAAGACTAATGCAGGCTGATTCAACCCTGCACCTTGTTTTGTCAAATCATGATCCTATGAAGAAATAAGCCCTATTTTCATAATTTCTGTTTCAAACCCACTTTTATTTTACTCTTAATCACTGGGAACACTTTATCAGCTCAATATGTATAACTGCAAATCAGACTTGTCAAGATTGAATGTGCAAGGGTTATGACTGTGTGACATGAACACAATATTTAAGCAGATACCTGTTTTTCCTTGTGACCCATGGCATATTCATGGCAAAAGAATAAATTTTTAGGGTAAATTAAGCCTGAAAGAGACTAGAATGACCTGCACTACATTATCACACTGAGCAAGGTGTCTTTGTTCTCTGTGTTGATGGTGAGTGCAGCCAGACAATTAGTGTGATGGTTATGTCCTATGGGCTCTGCCCATTCTGCCTTATTATTGATAAACTAGATTGATCTAAAAGATGATCAGTGTTATGACAGTCACCTCTTTTAGCCCACCCACCACCTGTGAGACATTATTCTTCTCTGTGACTAATTAGAGCCAGAAAAGTGTGGACATCATTCTGGGCACTTCGTGCCATTTGAGGATGACTGTAGGAAAAGGAGCCAGGTGAAAATGTGTTGACTTTGGAAATAGTCAAATCACTTAGAAAAATGGGCATTTGTACTTGCTTATTTGTTCTCTCTCTCTTAGATGTATGTGCAAATACATCTTACCCGTGCATAAAAACGTTAGGTGTTTGAAACTCTGAAAACATCTACAGAATCCTTCCCAAGTCTAAAAGTTCAGTCACTGAAAACTGCCAGTACATAGATCAGCCCCATCTTTCATAAGCACCAAATTCCAAAAACATCCAGTACCATGTACTATCACTATGCCCAGGGAAAACACCATGCTTCAGCTTGCTTTTTGTGTACTACCTCTGCTGCATCCCTGCCCAGATGGAAGCACATCTATGAGAGAGAGAGTGCTGCAGGAGAGAGAGTGCCACGCTCTTTGCCATCCAGCACCAGCCTTTCTTCTGTACTTTTGGGGGGTGAACAAGTCAGACATAAAGGTTGCCAAACAGAATCAGTCAGGTCAAATGAAGGTGAATTTAATGGCTTGTAAATGAAGTTTCATTGCATGGCAGACAGAGTCCAAGTTGATCACTCTGTGGCAACAGCAGCAAAAATATTAATCATAGCAATTTTTATGTCATTATTTTATAAACTCAAAACTCACAGACCATTTTTATCTAAGGAGCTGAGATACACATAAGATCAATGAAAACTATAATCAGTAAGGAAAATAAGCAATCTATTGGCTGTTGCATATCTAGTTTATGTGCGAGTAATAATCAGTTCATCCTCCCTAACTGAGCATCAACTTTCCCTCTTCCATACATGTTTGCTCATCTTGTGGAAGGAATAATATCTGCTTATATTCCTATATGAAAAATTATCCTTTTATAGTTGATATACCTTTAAGTAGTTCTGCAAAAGTCTGGTACTGCAGTCAAGTTCACATAAAATCAGTGACTGAATTACATTTCTCTCCTATCTGAAAGAAATAAATATGAGCTGCTAATCATGGTAACTTTTTCATGTGTTTGTTATTATTTTATACATAGAAATTATAGCATCCTCTCTCTTTTTCTGCTTGGTTGAAACTGAAGCTGCATAGGGCTGTTGAAAACCTAGCACGAAAATAATGGGGGAGTGATGCAGAGACCTTGTATTTGTCATGCCCTGTGAGGCAAGGAATCAGGTGGTAGTCCCTGTTTCCAAGCACTTTCAGCCTGTTCTAAGGGCTATTCTTAGAGCTGTTTCTGAAAGAGATTGGAAAGAAGGTGTGAGCTAGAGAGATAAGGAGTGAAAAAGAAAAAGAAAGAATATTCTTATATGTGGAATTTTTAAATTCGGGACAATTTTTCTCCATTGTCTTTTCATGCAGTTCAACATTCTTTTTCCACTCTTTCATCTTTAAAATGACCAGGTGCCAGTGTTTATCGATGCTGTGGCATGGGATAAGTCAGACGTCTCCTGGCTGTAAGTTAAAGAGATAGTGGCAAAGGAATGGTATCCACTTGTGTCTCTCTCCATCAAGGCTTTGTTCTGCCTCAAGTATAAAAGGCTCTTATCAAAACTGGCCCTTACTTTTCACATGAACTTGCCTCTCTCCAGGCCTTATACTTTTTTTACTGGGCTCTCTCACCCCACTCCTTAAACTTCTGATCAGTCCCTCCTGCTCCCCCAAACTCATTTTCTCTGCCAGTGTCCACAGAGTTAATCCCAGCTCCCGCTCAGTTCATTCCTTGCCAAGGACACACAGCATTCACAGCAATGGTTAAGATATATCTGATAAATGTATTATATGGGCAAGACTTTATATCCTGAATTCGTGGACCGAGTTTGTTGCTTTGAAGGACTCGCTGCTTAATTAGAATTCTCTGTATCAGAGTGTAAAAAACTGGCAAAAAGATCTTTCTATTAAAGAGAAACTCGTAAATATTTAGAAAAGTAATTAAAAGAAAAATCTGTGATTTGTTCATGGATGATGGTGCTTAATTTGGGAATTATATACAATTATATACAGTAACTGAGGTGTGAAAAAGAGTATCTTCACATTTTAAACATAATGCCAGCTCCAAAGTTTTCAGTGACTCCTCTGGAATAATTTTACTGTTTTGACTTCACCTTTATTTTTCTCTGTGATTCTACCTCTTTCAAAAAATGAGATTCATTGTCTCTTCTTGGAAGACCTGCCTGTATTTGTCACAATAGTTATTACTTTTTTTTTTTAGATACAATAAATGAGAGGTAGGATTGATGTCAGATTGTTTTTAATATCATTTGCTGTGCTATTCAGCCATCAATCCTATTTTTGATGGCATAGTTCATTCATGTGCACTGATGGTGCTTGCTGAAAAATAGAAGGTGTTATATCTTTTAAAACTGTGAGCAAACCTTGTAATTTACTGTCCAGCCCCAGTATGAGCCATGTTTTAGTAAGTATAGCATGTCAATGAAGTGACTGCATGAAATAGTGCTCAGGGTGTAACTGGCAATTGCTTAAGAGTGTGACTGGAAGATTCCAGTGGTTTCCAAGCTCAGACAACATGGACTTTCATCAACACAGAAAACCTGGAAATACAAGGAACAGAAAGAACATTGAGGTTTGCAAGGCTCAAAGGCTGATATAGCCAACATTTTGTGATCCATATTTCCCAGGCCATGAGCTGTTTCTGCCTGCATATGTCAGTACCAGACTGTTAAATCCTCTCACCTAAACATGTGCTAGGATCTAAGGGGAGATACCTCACTGTGCCTTTCAGTTTTGGACTTGTTAGCAAGAGCAGCAGTTACTAAAGACAAGATGAGGCAGCCTTAGCAGCTCTCATTCAGAAAGAGAAAAATGACAAATGCTGGAGCTGCCAGCTTGTATTGCAAGTGATCAGAGTGCATCTGCTGCATTTCATATCAGACAATTGTTGCTTAAAAATAAAAAATACGTTCACAAGACTGGGCTATGTAAGCTAGGTCCCTCCTTCTCAGGATAAGATCAGAGCTGTTAAGGTTCAGATCTGAGTCTTTTTTCTTCTTATTTCTGTGCCTTTGTGTTTTCCTTCAGTTATTTAGGCCACTCTCTGAGAAATTGGAGATGTGGCTCTGAGTTCCTTCAGGCTGGGAGAGAAGGCAAGTACTCCCTTCTCCCACTCCGTATGAATGCTCAGATTATTATGCAAAGCAAAGATTAGGGAAGCTCTCTTCTTGCACAGGCAGATGTCTTTAAAAGGGCAAGTCCTGCTAATTAAGATATCCAAGTCTGAAAATGAGAGGGCTCTGTGACTCTTAGGACACTTCACCCATAGATTATTTTCCAGTGCAAGCAGCTGTATCTTTCTCTCTTATTTCTCACTGCATACATTATATCATACTGTTTTTCAGATATCACTTTTGACAAGCAAATGTCAAAGACCATGTCCATTCATTCGTGTCCTTGAAAAATGGTTTCATATTTTTAGATATCACAGGAAATGTTTTGAATAGAAAATATCACCTGTTAGTAAAATAAAGATAGGAGATAAATGGACAAAAATGAATCAGCCTAACTCTGAAAACTCTCTGCAAGCAAAGGAATTTTATTATTGCATTTAAATGTATTTTTAAAAAATATTCATGTATAATATGCTTTTAAATATGATCATATTAGCTAGAGGAGCCTGATTGCTAGAAAACTATTTTTCTACTTCAGTATAAATGTAAAGTAACTACTTGTTGTTCTAAAAAAGGAAAAGCTAGCAAAGTACTGACAAAGTCAAATACACTTCACAGATCTTGACATTGTGATTATCATGGTGAATTTCTAGCGACACTGGGCACCTTGTGTGATGCATAAATCACATTTAAAGTTAGGAGAAAATTCCTTCACTCCATTTCTCCCTCATTTAGAATACCATGGCCATAGCTACAGCTTTTGATAGTGCTTGCCTTGGCCTGACTGCTAAAGGTCTTTAAGAGTAGTAAAACATTGGCATACTTTGAGAGATTATCTTTAGGCTTACTTTATTTTGGAATAAAGTTAGTAGAATTAATTTTACAATGGGCTTTCATTTTTTCATTATGCATTATTCTCAGGAAAACCACAAAAAATCTCTCCATAAATCCTAATAATTTATTTGATTTGCAATTAAAGAGTATTTATGCAATTCAAGCTCTATATTTATATTTTTCTCTTTTCTGCACTTTTGTGTTAAGTGACTCTTTCTACTATAATATATTGGGATACAAATTTGTGAACAAAATTGTAAATTCAGTTTTCAAATGATGATGTTCTCCCCTTCTCTTCACCCAGAAGCAAGAAGTTTTTTCCTTGTAACTAATATTTTGTGTTTAGGGGAAAAAGGTATTCCAATAAAAAAATATTTTAGAATGATGGTTGAAAATAATCCATTCTAAATCTCTCTCATGTTTTTTGTTTTAATATGTCATCTATTTAAAGATGCTATATAATATTTATTTTAAAGCAGAGAGGGATTCTTTTGGAGGGTGCGAGTAGGAGATATGCTATCTTATTTTTTTATAACAGCCTGAATAATTTCTGTAATTTATCCTTGGCTGGCAGAATATCCTATATTCTGCAAAGCTACATAATTGACAAGTAATCAAACATTATGTTTTGTTCTTAATAATATTCAAAAGATGGTTCATTGTCTATTATACTTTTGTCCACTCTCTGAATTAGTATGTTGCTAAGACGTATTCTTCCCCCCAAAATTTTATAATCTTTTTGGAGTTACACTGGATCTGTGAATCCAACTGAAAACTACTTAGGTTTTTCACCCTGCCAAGTTTATATGCCCCTGTTGTCATCAGTTCTATGTTGTGTTCAGTTCAGGACATTCCTTTGTCCTCAAGCTCCAGGTCTAGGATACAGCAGGCATATTCTATATATCTATATCAGAATTTTTCTGTTCTATTTGGATATGTAAGACATGAAATATTTACCAAAGATTTCTTTTTATGTTTGTCTCATTTCATTTGGCAAAAATCACCACCAATTTGATTGGGCCATTTTATAGCCTCATTTGGTCAGCTGGTTTTAGAGACTTCATTTTTAAGAGCATGAGAGTACAACAGAAGTCAGCAAGTACCCTTTAGCTTGGGGTACATGGGTCATTATAGTCTCTGTCTTCATTTCTTTGCTCTATTTCATTCAGTATTCTGCTATTAGACATATAGATTCTTGTATTTTTGCCTTTTTACAGCAGTGTGACATTTAAGAAAATGAGTGTTAGATGGATTTTATATGTCACATTACAAAGTGGCATTTGGAAACTTCTGGAAACATTGTTTATGATTAAAGGTGTGCATTATTTAGGTCTTATCATATAATGTTGACCCTAAGCTGCAGACAATAAATGTGAAGTTGGCCATAAAGATTCTGGCAGGAAATGCAGGATGGAAAAGCCTTTTTTAACTCTTGTAAAATGATGGTCATAACTGGCTCTGATCACATGATGAACTTTTTAATGACTGAAAATCTCTTCTTAGAGATTTTTAGTCATTAAAGATGACTTCATCTCTGGTTAGACGTGCTCTAAAAATTGTATATTTGGTAAATGTCTGCCTGTGTGGTACAGCTAGGGATGGTGCTGATGGTGTTCCAGGGACGTAGTGAGTGTTTGCTTGGGCTTAAGAACAGCAGAATCCAAGCTGACAAGGGGCTCTCTATTTCCAAACTGCCCACGAATCCAACCCCATGTGCAGCTAGGGCTTGGAGCAGAATAGACGCCAAGCTGTGTAGACCTTATAAAATGCAGGTTTTGATTCATGTTTCTGCCTTACAGCTTCTCAGTTGTGTAGTTGATGTATTCTGACATCAGTTTCTCAACTATGTTGTGCAATATTAGACCTCATTACTACACAACATGGTCTGATTGTTCATCAGTCTCACCTAGAACAATAAAAATTTCACATAATTTAGAAAGCAATCTAAATCTTTAGTGAAAAAAAATTCTCTTTTACAGGTATATAGTGACATTTGTTGCAAAGGATCTCAAAGAACTTGCAGGTTATGCAAACACTTCTGTTGTGCCACTGTTATGTAGATGTACATTTTGGAAGTGTCATCCTGCCAGCCTGCATCATGAACTGATTATGGTGGGGAAATATTGCTTTAGCATGTTCTCTAAGGAGAAAAAGCATGACCTCCTTATAGTCTCTGGAGAGCAGTATTTTCTCATTTATAATGGTGTAATCTAAAAATAATCAAAATGTAGTACCCAATGAATCTTCTTTGAAAAGTTAAGGTAGCTTACACAGATGGGAAATTCTGATTCTTGGGGAATCAGTGTCTTTCCTGATGCAAAGATCATCTCATCATTTCTTTCTCCCTGCCTGCCTTTATCTGACATCACCAAATCCATACCCTGCTACAGTGAAAATAATTGGCATCAAAACAAACTTTATGTGAATAAATAAACAGTTTCTTAACTCTATGTTTGCATTAAGTTACTAATGATGATAATGCCAGGTAGAACAGTATAAGTCACACAGGTCATGCAGGTAGAATTTCCAGGCTGAATCAGAGAATTACTGTCATTAAAATGTGAAATGTGAACATAATTAAGCACCTTGCTGAGTTACAGCTACTATTGTCACCAAGCAAGATAATGTGAATGTAAAAATGAGCTCGGCTTTAACTACCACGATGCTGAAAGGAATATATAATAAATATAATAAATTTCTACCAAAGTGAAAAAAAAAATGACAGGACATATCTAACAGTGTATGAACACTACACAATGCCTCTTTGTTGTTTCTGTCCAAAACCCATTAGTGATAATTAAGTCAAAAGATTTTTCTTTGTATTTAGAACTAAAAAAGTACACTCATATGGTGACTAAAAGTGTGTACTGACTATTTAAACAAGGATCACTGAGAGTAACATTCAAATGTGGACATACTGAATTTACTCTTTGAATAGCCGAAGGAGAAATAGTTTACTATTGGTAAACATGCATGTATTTTTCATTATGTTTGCAGTGCTAAATTGAAATATTTATAAGATTTTTTTTGTAGTATAAACTATTATCGTCCTATTTAATATTTCATTCAGATCCCTGCATAGATTAAAACAGTACTGAAGTTCAGAGAGCCAGCATGCCACCATTTCATTATACATTCTGTAAACAAGTAAGAATGTAAGCTTACCATCAAGAACCATGTTTACAGGCAGAACAAGTTTCAGCTCTTAGAACACCTACAGAAAGAAATAAAACTCAAATATTAGGTAACTATTAAAATGTATGTCAATGCAAATAAAGTGTAGAGAAATTTAAATTCACTCCTAAAGTGCCCTGTATTTTGTTGTAGTATTTAATTTCGGTCACAACAGCATTGAAAGTAGCTGGGTGTATGGTAATGGGTTCTTACACTGTGCAAGCTCCAGCAATAAAACACTTTGGAATTACTCTCAGCAAACAGGAAATGTCTGCTTCTTGAGTGCTGTAGCACACAGGGATACTAGAGCATCATATAAAAAAGTCTGCTAGCAGGACTTTTAGGTGGAGTAACCCTTTACCTGTACTACTTTTGTAATGGATAGTAAACCAGTACTGATAACCAAAGATAAGAAACAGCTGGTCTCAGCTTCCGAGCTTCTGCCAAAAATTAAATGATTATTCTCTATGTATAGCTGTAAGAAGTACTGCACATTTTGTCAGCTCAAATTTATGCAAGGTTAGAATCATCCAGGAAACGAGAAATGTATTATAGACAGCTTCACAGCAACCTCTTGAAGAAACACTAAATCCAATTATGCAGAACATCACAGAATTGTTTGTTATTCCTATAGCACTTAGCTCTCATGAAAGCAAAAGTATTTGTTCCTCTTCTAATGGATCAAGAACATCATCATATGTAAGATTCTGTGATAATAAGTTATGACTGCAAAGCTCTTACCCAGATTAATTCAGAAGCAACAGAATAAATATATCTTCTGAAAAATACACAGCAATATATTCTGTCTTTTAGGTATTGAATTAAAAACAAATCTTAAAGTGGAACAACTGTAACTTTGTAGTATTCTCATTGGGAATATTAATGCTTGGGAGAGAAATGTGTAACAAGGTCAATTATTAGTTAATACTGAAGGGTATTTTGTTTTGAGAAATGATAACTCAGTGTAGTCTGAGTCAAATTATTCCTCAGACAGTGCCAGTTGCCATGGGTAAGAAACCTTACAATTGTCACTGAGCAAGCATTTGAAAAGTAGTCGATGGACCACAGATTAGGTTAGCATTACTGAATGAGAGCATGTAAAGAAATCACATAGTAGCTGATAGTGTAAAATGAAATAGTGATCTCTGTATAACACCTTGGCTTTTGTTTCCTACTGCCATCTAGAATGGAGAACATTGGATTAGTCACCAAAATTATGTTTACAGAAGTTTGTTTCCTTACAAGTAGAAAGAATATTTAAGCATCATGATAAAGAACTTTTTATGAAACTGAAAATGGGGTTAAAAGCTATTTTGAGATTTTCAACATTAAAATATCGCGATATTCTATTTTTGATAACTTTTGTGTTTCTACAAAGCACATAACAGATTGTATCTTTACATCCTTTGAGGCTGTGGCAGAGGACAGAAACCGAGCAGCTGCAGCTTATGCTACCAGGAAGAGCAGCTGAGCTGTGCAGTCCATGAACACAGAACCAAATGGCAGCGCCTGGCCCAAGAAGGAGTATTTGATCATACATAAATTAGGTGTATATTTGAGTATTTGTATTTGGAAGTGCATACAGTTCTGTGCTCCTGTGTTTGTGGGCCATGCTACAGACTTCAATGGCAGAGCAGTGTGATACTTTTCTGAGAGATCTAACACTGTGATTGAAATTCTGCTTCTTCCACATTTTGTGAGTAACTGGTTCTCATGGTTCATACCTTTGAAATTTACTTTTCTTCTTTTAGGAACACAAATCTGTGTAAATGTAAATAATAGGAAAGCAATGACACTCAGCTTAGCTCCAGATGGCTGGCTGGGGGTTGAAGACAACAGCAGAACGTGCAGAGATGCTGAGGTTGAATTTTCAGAACTCCTTGTCCGTCACCAATCTGAAACAGGATTAACACATTTACAGAGAGAGACTTTTCACAAGGGCATGTAGTGATAGGACAAGGGGAAATGGCCTTAAGGTGAAGGATGGCTGTTAGACATTGGGTGTTAGGAAGAAATTTTTTATTGTAAGAGTGGAGAGGAACTGGAAGGTTGTCCAGAGAGGTTGTGGACTCCCCATCCCTGGAGGTGTTCCAGATCAGGCTGGATGGGGCTCTGATTAACCTGGTCTAGTAGGAGGTTCCCTGCCCTCGGTGGGCAAGCTGAAACTAGATGATCTTCCAACTCTAGCCATTCTATGATGCTCTTTAATCCCAACATATTCCTTCATTTCCCTAGCTTCTTAGCATCGTCCAAAATGTATGTGAAATTCATTCACCATCTCCCCAGCCCACATCCTGTTCCCACCAGCCCTTCCTTCTCCTCTCCAGACTGTCTGTAATGGCACCAGTTTCTCCCACAGCTGATTTGTGTCCCCTCTGTGGAGTCCTCAGCCTCCCTCCAGCCCTTCTTCACAGTTCATGTGCAAAAGTAGCAAGATTTGACTATACAGCCATTCTTATAAGTATGCTTCTTCTCTTTCCTCCAACTCTTGCTGTCCACACTGCAATGTGTAGGCAAGAGAGAGGAACTATACTTCATCCTACAGACTGCCTCCTGTGAATCTGGTACAAAACAGATGAAATATGTATATTGGGAGTTATTATTTCTGTGGATTGTGATTTTTTGATTTTGATAAAGCATCTTGGCAGTGACGTTTTTAAAGTATCTATTTTGAATAAGAGAGGGAAAGAAAATAGAGCCAAATTATCAAGAAGCTAATTCCTAGTTGTCCTAGTAACAATTGCTTTCCTTTATGAACAGCAGGGGTCACTAAAAAGGAGGGTTATACTGGGTGAAGCAAACAGGTTTTTTTTTCTCCACTAGATCACTTTTCATATGTTTTCTGTTTTAATCATTATATTAAAGTAAGAAAATTCTTTATGGTTCTCCTTTGTTTGACAGATAACATACTCCTAATAAACACATTATCTCCCTGATTATGGCCTAAACTATAAATTATCTCTGCCTCTAATAAAAAATAATTTATAATTCTTTTGTCAAAGGAGTTTTATAAAAACCTCTTTTAAAAAGTATTTTCATTACATTGTAAGTTGATGTTGACATTTAACACTGTGATAACCAAGAGTGGGCAAAGTTATTTCGTCTCAATTAGGTATGATCTAATTAGTATCATCTTCTCCATTATTTGCTGTTATTGGAAGGCAGACTATTAGTAATGTGGAGAAATAAAAATGTTCACCATTTAAAATAAGTCAGCAAGAGAATAACAACAAACACTTAGATGGTCAGTCAGTGTAACTTCACTCAACATAAAATGTAAACAAGTGCATAATTCTGTTCTTAGAAGGATGGGAAGTGCTGACCACACAAGGAAAGATATAGAAGAAAACCCAGTCAAACACCTTAGCAGGAGGAATTCTAAAAAAGAGCACACCAGAAAGATAGGTTGCTTGCTCTGCTTCATATCTGTTCTGTAAGCTTAGCTTTCAAGGAGTTTTTGTATTTATCTTTGCAGCTGAATGAGTTCAATTTCTCTCAGATTAGGACAGAAGTTTCAGAACAGCAGGTTAATCCTTCCTGCCTTCACGGGCAACTGAGCAAACAGACCTGTATCAACGTGGCCGAGTGTAAAATTGTAATTCTAGAGATTAAACGTTGTCTTTCTTGTTTGACCTTCACGTTTCTCTCCTAGGTATGTTTGTATACATGAATCTGTGTGTGCAGTTATTTATTTATTTGTTTGTTTGTTGTTAACAGCTTCTGTCCAAGGCCCCTGGGAGAGGGCAATCTCACCAAACAAAGTGCCGTATTATATCAAGTGAGTATAAATAATAATTCATTCCCGCTATTTACATTTCTTATTTAAGAGGAGAGTTTTTAATTTTCTTAAATTATTGTGAACTGCTTCTATGGTGTCTAAATGCAAAGGACAAAAAGGAACAAAGCATGCAATAAGTTTCACAGAAGTCTAGTTATCTTAAAACACAGTAGGATGCACTGATGTGTAAGTTGTTTGGGTTTATGCTACTATTAATCACTTGAAAATGAAGTAAAGCTTTTGGGTACCTGGATAATAATTCAGATTGTGCCATTGCCGATTGTGTGTATGTATGGTAGGTTTTGAAAAACCAAAAAAACCATACGTTCTGAATTGTGAATGTGATACTTTAGAGGTTTTTAACCTAAAAATGCACATATTCAATATTATTAATTCCTTTAGGGACAGTACTTTGTAAAGTCCATAGATGAGGAATGACAAGGAACAATTAGTCCCTAAGGCCAAACCTTTTCAAGTTTAGTTCAGAAATTAAGCTATTTTGCTTTATGAGATGTGTCTGCACAAGAAGTCAGAAGAAGATGTTTAAAAGATTACAGTTTGGAAATACCTGCTTCTCTTGCCCTAAACACAGCCACCACCCAACAAAAAAAGATGGTTTCTTAGATTTTTTCTTCTCTTTTGAGTTCTCTACCTGTAGCATGTGCTTTAAACTACATATGTTACTCCTGAAGGAGACAGGTGATGCAATACCACCTACAAAGATTGTAGTGGAGGTAATAAGGACATGGATATTGTTTAATACAATAATTTCTATGGTTCCTATTCATATTCCCTAAATGCTTTGCAAGCTCAGCTAGTGTCCCTGAAGCCATTTGGTTATAGATGGCTCTTGCAGTGGCACTTCAGCTGCAACTTTCACAGGGTTCAATTCTGCAGCAACTTTAGAACAAGTGTTTGAGTTATGCATGAAGGAAATTCTGTAGTGCAGTTCAGAGGTCCAGTCATACCTGGCTAAGCTGATTTACTGTTGCATTAACCTTGTAAATTTTCTCATGTTTGCATTTGGCTATGAAAAATGAAAGATTCCAAAGAAACTGGAAAGCTCTATCCAGAAGGAGGGGCAGTCCACCAGAGATATGTTGGAAAACAAGTCAGTGCTCTAGCATGTAAGACTCAGTTTGTGGCACTAATGTGAAGGCAAAGACCCTCCTTTTCTCTTTCACATGGAGTGACTCGCCATTATGGGGAGGGGAGTTTGGCAATTCATAAAGTAGGCACAAAATGCACTTCACGCTGTGCTTGGCACCTCTGTCAGTGCCACTCACATCCAGCAGTCAGGGGTAACTGGCTAAAATGGTCAAGGTTGGTCTCGCTTACTCCTTCCTACTTCTTAGTCTTCTGTTCTAGGCCATTTACAAATTCAAAGGAATATGTTTATTTTTTTCACTTTAAAAAACATTTTAATTGCCATAAACAGTTATAGCATTATGCTGTGGATCCTGATTTAGGATCTTGCCAGCTGCATTAGTTTGTTACAAATGAGTGATTCAGATTGCTTGAAGAATCACTGTCAGAGGTATTAACAAGAGTGGGTTTAATATCAATTTATAAAAGTGAGGACTAATGAAGTTCAGTGGAAAGGTTCTCTCTATTAGTTACTCTATTATGCAAAGGAAAATCAAATTCAAATCTGTTTCTAATGATTTACACAGAGACCAAAGGGTAAGGTAGACCCTCCCAATGGGTCATGAGTTTCAGAGCAGACCCCCTGGCTTTCTAAACTCCTGATGGAGCTTAGCTGTAGCTACGTCCAGCCTTAGTCTCAGACTTGGACAATGATGTATGTCTAAAGGAATTAACTACATTGATTTCATTAATATTTATTTAGCATGCTTGCCAGCCACTTACCAAGGATCTATAAATAAGGTGTCTCTCTGCCTTGGGTAAGGATTTCTTAGTCTCAGGTGAGGAGTCTCAATCCTTGAGAGGGGTCCCAGCTCCAGTCGCTGGTATGCAGTTCAGTCGCAGTTTAGAGAATTTGAATTGGACTCTTTATCCAAAGATTGGTTGTTTGTAGAAAGGTTTCTGCCTCAAGGAATAACCTTGAGAGCTGTCCCTGTTTAAGGGGAGGTCACAGCCGTGCAGCCATGCAGCTCCCTTTGAGCAGGGAGAGCTCAAAGGTGGCTCCCTCAGGCTGTGAGAGCTGTGGGATAAAGCAGTTGGCTTGTAGTCAGATTTAATACAGCAGGAAGGATATGTGTGAGCCTCCTTGTACGCAGAGGTTTCTTTGTTCTTTGATAAATGACTGTTGGAAAAGCCACCTGCTGTTCATGCGTTACTCACAATCCGCGCCCCACGCGCATCGATGCTCACTGGGTCACTCTGCCCCTTTGGGGCTTTCTAGAGCAGCTCTTGGCCTGGCTACAGCTCAGGGCTTTATTTCCTTTGGAGCTTCTACCAAATTCCTGATAGTTTGGTTAAGGAGTCATGCACATTTGTCATAATTACTAGTTTAATTAAAGTTTTAATTTAGCCACATCTTTTATAGAAAATCTTGCCGTCCTTGAGATGTAAAACAAAGCGGTCGAGTTTTAATGTGTCTTACTGAGCTGATATATCTATTGCCTTCTCCAGCTTCAGTCCTTCAGTCCTCACCCTTTTTCTTTCATTCATTCTCATCACTCATATTTCATATTTACAACCAACTAAATTGCTTTCTGTACCTTTTTGGCTTTTAAAATAAACATATTCTTTCTTTAACCTTTGATGCGTTTCTTTTCTATTAGTTGTTAATTCTCTAAAAGAACTTCCTGAAGGCTAAGAAGATACAGGTAGCATTCTCTTCATGTTTACATAATTTTCTTTCTGTCATCAATGTAGAATATTGGTGTTAGCTCTCCTCAGTAACCAGATTTGCTACACATTTTACTGGTTTTCATTTTATTGTTTTTTCCCTTGATGCTTAACTGTTTTATCTCATCACTTTCACATTAGCAATGATATTGCACTCAATAATCCATAAATCAGGCAGTACTTCATGCTAAATCTTCAGCAGCAATGTTTATTTATGGTTAGGTATCTTCAAGACCCATGATTTTCCTGGTTAAAATTTCATTTATAAACACTTGATTAATCTGTAGCAAGTAGTTGCTTCTAAAACCATTACTTCAATAATTCCCTCTTGAGCTTATTCACACCAGTTGGTTTTGGATTTTTTTGTTTCAAATTGTATTTGTATAGGCAACATTACCATGGACAATATAATTACCAACAGGGTACAACCTGCTTTAGCTGTTCCCAGTGTCTGGCATTCGGTAGTTTCTTGGCCTAGTGTCAGCCTCATGAAAATTGCCTTTTAATGGCCTTACATTAGCTGCTGAATTTCCTTCTGCCCTTTCATGTGCTTCCCTCCTTATGGAGATGACAGGCTAGGCCAGAAATTCAGCCCCACCTTTCTCTTCCCCAGCAAACTGAGGAGACCTGGTTTTTGTGTTCCAGGACATCAGAAGTATCCCAAGCTTCAGGTGGACATGGCTGCTGGGGCACTGAGCACTTGCTCAGACCATGAGGTGCTACTGAGTTAAAAAACCCTCTGCTTTGCCTCTGAGTTAAAACACTTTAAATTGCTTGAAAACACATTTTATCCAACCCTTTTCTTTTTGATCTTTTTTCCCCTTTGTTATATTCCTACTGTCTAGTAGAGAATTTAAAGGTTTTATTAGATTACAAAAGGAGAGGACTATAAAAAAATAGTTTTCAGTTTAATCAGTCCTGTTCTTTGAAGATCTTGATGCTGCTCCTACTGCAGTGTAACCTAGAAAATGGAAAGGAAGAAGCAGGAACAGGCATGTCTGTGCTCTTTATTAATGTTTTAGGTATTCATTAAAATTTCTAAATTTAAGTTTTTAGAAGACAAAACAGGCAATTACTCTACATTAGAAATCTGAAAAGCAAATGGAAAAAGTGCACACCTCAAAGACTACTGAATATGTGTAAAAAGATTTTAAAAAGTCTCAAATTCTAAAAAAGACAGATAATAAGGGTAGGGAGGCAGCGGATTTTTACATTGTAATTCAGGTTAGATCACATTTTAGCAGAGCTCACCCCATGATGAAAGGGATCTCACGTGTGCATGCATGCACATGCATACCCTTATCTTCCAATCAAACAGATAGAGAAGCTGCTCCAAAGCAGTGACAGGTAACAAAATCAAATGTCTACCTTCACTTTGCAACACCACAAAAACTGTTTGGTCATGCTGCACAACCCAACCCCTCTGCAGTGTCTGTCCTCCCAGGGCACGAGGGGACATCAAGCAGCTCTATTCTGAACCATGTTTGCATCTCTCTAGTGTTTCTCTTATCCTCTGCTCTGCAAACTTGTCCATTACTCAGCACTAGGAGATCTCTATTGCCTCGGATTAAGGAGGAGGAGTGGGATTGAAGTCTGCAACACACTTTCTCTCTAAAAAAATATTCAGTAGTCCTGCCATCGTGATGTGTTGAAATCTAGTAGGTGTGACTTCTATATTTGTACTAATCTTTGACATTATTCTTCCTCCGTGTATCTGACTTGCCAGTTAATAGTGTCTGTCTTCTTACCCTCTTGCTGTGCCCATTCTTTTGAAGGATTTAAAATGCTTCTGCAAAAATACAGTAGTCTTTCATCTCAGTGCTTCCCACAAAGGAAACCTTCCAAGTTATTTCCCAGGCAAGCTTATTTTCTTATACAGATTATAGCAGTTCACTGAACTTTGTCCTGCTGAGGACAAAGCTGGATTCTCAGGAGCACAGCTTTGACTCCTTGAGAAGATCCATGTGAGCCTCTCTCTATAAATTAGCTATGCCGTGAGCTAACTCCAAGGACAAGGCATCTCCACTTGCTCACTCTCTTCCACATTGTAGTTTCCTATGAGAATATTTGATTTGCATTTAATGTATCAGCTTGTGACATAGTTTTTGCCTAGGTTTAGATCCTTCATTCTTTCCCTACTTCACACTGGAGATCTAGCAGGCCAGTTTCTATAAACATACTTCTTTGTTGTCTTAATTTTTAATCTCCCTTTCAATTGTTGTTTAACCATGCAGAATTTCAACACAGAAAAAAAAGCTAAGACCCCTGAGTTTTTATTGTAAAAGCAAACAGATTAAAGCCATGATTCTTTTACTTTTGTTCAACTTAGAGACAGGATAAATGAATGTATCTGAATTAAATTCTGCTAAGATAAAATAAAGTGAAGAGATGCTGTTCTGAGAAAATCACTTGGGTTAATTGTTTCTTCTGCAGAATGTAGATAAGTACAAGACACAAAAGGAAGGAGGAAATATCTGTCAGACAGAGCAGAGAGAGACATGGAGAACCATAAATAAATAATGTATGATTATGTATATGTAGTGAGTGAAGCTGTGAGCAAGCTATGAAAACCATGTGTATGGCTGACAGTTAACCTATCTACCAAATATGAAAAAAGGTATTATTTTGGTTTCTTAAAAGCATAGTTATTATTATTTTTTCCCATCTTTCAATTCTGAACTCTACTTAGGAAAATTGAAACTATTGTGAAGGAAAGAAAAAGTATAATGCTTTTCAGTTTGCCTTTATGTGATGTAAATTTTCATGCTGTCTGGCATAAAAACCTAAATTATATTTCTTAGAGGCTTGTCCAAGTGCAGAGGTTTTCTTTATGATTTGTAGGGTTGTGAAGCCTTGGTTTCAAAACTTGTCACAAAAATTTAAACTCACAGTGTAAATAAATGAGAAATCTTGAGCCTTTAACTACCTTTATAATGAAAGGAGAGGTTATAAACAGATGTGTTCCTGCTGACTGAGCGAGAGCACTCAAGGAAGATATCATGGGTCTGCTCCTCGTTACCATCTGTCAGCAGGGAGTTACTGCCCGAACATGAGAAGCAACTGAAGGGGATTTAATTTGGTTTTAAATGAATTATAAGTACTCAGCAGCAATTTTAGTGTATCCTAGCTGGTGTGGGGGCTGAGGGCAGGGCTGTAGCCTCTGTTTTGGAGCAGTAAGTGAGGGAAGCCATGTGCTTTCCCTCCATAAACATAGCACCTGTTGTGGAGGGTGGAGAGCAGCTTCCTTGTGTGCCTACACAACACTTGGTCCTCTCGATGGGACACTACTCATGGATCAGTGGAGAGTAAAGCTCTGAAGCTTTGTTTTCAAATTCATCCAGTACAAATGTTCATGAAGATTATTTAGTGTTAAGCATTACAGGGGGTTAAACAGTGCAAGCATAATTCTTGTGCAGGTTAAATCTTAAAATGTTTTATGCAGGTAATGAGCTTGGCAAGAATTTTAGATGGAACCTGACTTTCCTATTTTCCTAATTAAAGGCAACATATCAACATTTTAAATCTAATCCAGCTAGTCATTGCTTTCCAGCTCTGGGATAGGAGATTAACAAATGAAATGTTTTTATAGGCAATAGTGTAAATAGGAAAAAGTAAATTTCTGGTACTGTACAAGGAGTTCATGTATTTATAGTGTAATAGAATATAATTACATAACCGTAAATATTTTACCTTTATTGTAGCTGAAGTTGTTACATTAATTGTAAGCTGAATGTGATTTTTGCTTGAATTTTACTTCATTTTACTCCATTTGTTAAATGTAGCCTGGCTACACTTAACAACTGAAGTAAATGAATGAAAAATTACATAGCCAATATAAGCCTTACAAAGTTGAGTGACATCTATACAATATGGTCCTGTTTTATAGAGTATATGCCAAATCTTCCATTAAAAAGTAGATTTTACAGCTGCTCCTGATAGCTAAAATGTATTGCCATCTACTCAAAGCCCATCTTTTAAACAGTGTGCTTAATAAGCAGGATTCTAAAATAGGAATTATGTTTGATTTCCCCTGGAATGCTTTGAACTTGAAAAGATTAGACACATTAAGGAAAAAAATAGAAAGATTTGCCTGTCAGACTTTTCTTTTTTTTTAAGATCAATTACATACTTAATTTAGATGACAGACAAAGAGGATACAATTTCTGACAACTGTCCAATGTAATATTCAAAGAAATGGGGAAGAGGAACTCAGATTCCTTACATATTCGTGTTATATCAAGAAGTCTCATACTTCCTTTGTTTCCTCCAAAGACTGACAGCTTCTCCAAAGCAGCACTTGTCACATCCATTGCCTGCATTGCCCTTGGTCCAGTGTCCCTTCTAATGCAGCCAGCTCCACAAATAAGATGATTTCTCCATTTCACACACGAAAAATTCCATCTGTATCACAAGGGAGTCAGCATTAAATTGATCCCTCTTCAGCTACTGTGCCTTTTTTTGTCTTCTTTGCGATCTCGTCAGCCTAAACTACGGCAGGAGTATAATTACTAATAGTGTGTTAAGAAAGGTCTGAATACCAGTGAGAAAGCAGTGGGTATGGCCAGGTACCATTTCCATTTCCAGCTCCATTTGCTGTGGATGCACAACTTTGGTGGACTGTGGAAAGGTCTCATATTGGCACCTGAGGCCATGCAACAGCGAGAGCAGACTGAGAGTGCAATAATCGGCCACAGCTGGGCTGTTTCTGTTTCCCTGAGTGGCCTGTCTGTCAGGGCAAGGTCAGGTGTTTTCCTAGATTATTTTTCAGAATTAATGCATGGAACCTGCTGAACTGCTCTTGAATCTATTCTTTCTCTGACCTTCTAAGATGCCAGTTCTCCTGCTGACTGCAGTAAGTTTGTATTTCTCAGAATATTCTCCACCTCTCTTTACAAACACTTCTTGTCATGAGAGATTTGTTTAGTCTTTACTTACTGAATTGTGTTTATGGATTATTGGGCCCATTTTTCTCCTAATGGGATTCCTTTCAATGATTTTTTTTTTTCTTCTTGTCAAGTAATAGCTGAAATCAGTTCTGTGTTGTACATCAGTCCCATGATATCCTTATCTTTAGACCTTAAATCCTGAGAACTAGTTTGTGTATATACTACATGTAGGTAGTATAGATTCTAAGGGAAACATAAAATGAATTAATTGAGAACTGTATAAATGTCAGTAAGGTTGCAGTTAGACTTAAGGAAAGATTCTTATGAATAGGTTAAGAATGACAAAATCATCTATATTCATTTTGCTTATTTCTCTTTTTTGGTTTTAAAAGTTGAATTTTATGTGATAAATTATAGATTCAAATACGATCTTTAGGTTTGGCAGCCTCCTGTATGCTACTTATTTGTTTTGAATTTCAAGTATTCATCAGATAAACTTTTATATTAGAAAATCTCTGGCTAGATAATTTAAGAAAAACAAACCATAAAAAAATGCATCTCATCTCTGAATGAATTGCTTTTCTTACAAGTAATTTTTGTAACACAAGCATTCATGGCCTTGCATTTTCCATGGCAGTTGAGCTCAGAAAATGAGATTATGGTACAGTACAAGCAGCACCCTTTTTATAACCAGCCTAGCAGGGTCACTGAGTGGTGTCTACAGCCTACAGAGTGGAAGAGTGAGCAGAGGTCAAACTTTGCTACTTATCATCTACTCACTCTGTGTGTCAAGGTCCTCCCTCCTCTTTTTCAGGAGAACCAAAACTCGTTAGCATAAATGCCACATGTAGGTGTTAGGTTGGGAGCTTGAGGGGGGCACAAACTCAATACAGCAATAAGTTACTAAGAATTAAGATTGCTGTAAATATGTGCAAAGTTGTTGGTATGAGTTTTATTCTTCACTTATGCACTTCACACTTCATAATGTGAACTTATGCACTGTTATGTTAATGAAATTTAATGGTCAATTGAGTTGTGTGGTTTAATGTTAAAATTTTTATGAAGTAAGTAAAGGTTTTTAAAGAAATCTAAATATTTAAGACTATGACAATACAGTCTCATTAAGGTATTTTATTTTTATCTACATGTCTGCTAGGAAAGTTTCTATTATTTTAATGTTTAAAATTTTTTAAAAATTGCTTTAGGTATCTAGCTAGTAAGCAGCCCAGACTGTCTTTTGAATTTTATTATGTATTTGTCTCCTGGTTTTCTTTATAAAGATATTTTTTCTGTTCACTACTGCAAAGTTAATACAGGAGGGGAGCGGCAAAGATACATTTTTCTTTGCTTCATTTTTCAACAAATTTAACTCAATTTTTTTGCTTAAAAGCTGTATTATTGGAGAAAATGTTGTAAAACTTTTAATGCTTTAGGGTTATGACACCCTGAATGAAGCATACTAAGAAAAATTGTTAGAAAGAAATGTTACATGAAGGGAATTAAAATGTAAAGAGTAGCTAGAAAATTACTGATTGGCACAGGAATAGATAATTCCATACAAACACCTCAACTATATCAGCAACATGGAACACCATGATAAGATTTTAATCATAACCCAAACCATTTCTAGTTGAGACATCAATGTTATACTTTTTTAATGATTAAGAGACACTTTTGCAGCAGGAACTAGCTCATAAGCATCTCAAGGAGATAAGAGCTAAAGGGTGTATAGTCATACAAATTTATTGACCTGAAAACATGGAATAAAGGAATGTGAGGAAGACGAAAAGAAATTAAATTTCAGTTGACTAAAAAACTACCAAAATACTAAAATAATTTTTGTTTCCAATAACTATTTTCCAATCCACCATTTGCCATCCTGGAGGCTCAATTAGCAAAGGCACACATATTTTAACATTGTAAAGGATTCTGCTGCATGCTGAAATACAGAAAAACTGCAACTTCATTTGAAAATCAGAAGCTGCATATGTCCTCCCAGATCAGTGATTTTTATCTATTGATTCATCTTCAATTTAACTCTGCTTAATTGCTTTTAACTTTAGGACTTCATCAATGGAAATGCTCTTAGCTGACTTTACCTATGCATCTTTTTAGAAAACATAGAGAAAAAGTTAAAGTGATTGTAAATGTGACTTGATGCAACAGCAGCTGCAATAAACAGGATACAGCCATAAAGACTGGATATGTCCCTAAGGAAACCAGTGTGTAATTTAGTTTCAGATATAAACATAGAATAATATGAAGCAAACTCACAGGTGAATGCTTCCTCAATGAAAGGTTCACTTGAAGGTCTAAAAATGAAAATTTGAGAGGAATCTTAAGGTTAAAAAATACATTATGTGCACATATATGCATTCTGCTATTCCTGGGACTACCTCTGCTCAAACAGTTAAGGAACAGTTTGAAAAGTGTTTAAAGTAAAATTCTCATCAGTGAGGATTGTTTTTTAACCATGTTTGCCGAGAATTCCTGGAATGTACTGCATTTGATAAATATGATTAAAGAGCTAAACTGAGAGCAGTTCTGAAGTAAAGAAGCCTCCATTTATGGTAGTTTTTCTTGCATCTTGATTACAGTGTTGCATGTCATTAATTTGCATTTACTTCTGTGCTTGAAAGCATCCTCTGCTTCCATTTTATCACCAGCTCCAAGTTTACTGAGCAGATTTTGTTAGTAAATGAGAAGTTCTAATGTGAAATACTTTTGTGTATATTAATCAGCTTTTAGCTACTGCATGATGTTCAATTACTTTTTTGCTGTGTTTTGCTGATTCTTGACTATAAAAACATAGTCATTGAATATTAAAGTTTGCTTTCACGGCACAATGTTGATATTCAATGTGTCTTCTGTAAGACAATGCTAGTTAAACTTCATTAAAAAATCATTCTGAAACTACACAGTTTAAAACATAAAACTAAACTCAGTAGCTGAGCTATCATTCAGAGATATTCACCAACTCAAACCTATAGGCTTTGTGTTTTATTTTTAAATATAAACCCCACAATAGTAGTTCCATTAGGTATAGAGGGCTTGCATTTATAATTCAAAAACTGCTGTATGTTTTGTAATTGCATTTGTGAAGCACAAAGGAAAAGCTGGTTCCAAGTGACAGCCATATTCTGTACTCTCAGAGGTAACTGAAAAGCACATTAGACAGCTCTGAATTTTGTTAGGATTCAGATCATATAATTTTCATGAAGTAGTCCTAAACTAAACATATTACAGGTACCAATCTGAATAATCTTTAATTTCAATGTGTTTGAATTTGGAGGTTTTGGGTGTTTGGGGGATTTTTGTTTGTTTGTGGGGCTTTTTGTTTTCATTTGAGGGTTTGGTTGTTTTTTTTTTTTTTTTTTTTTGAACACTAGTTAGAAATTAGCAAAAAAAAAAAAGAGAGAAGGACTACTCAGCCAATGATAAACCATATGGTCTGGCCCCAACAAAGGAAAGCATATTCATCAAGCTGCTGCCATAGTATTCTGCAGCAGTAGGAACTCAGAGAAAGGGGCTTGTTATTGTGAGGGAAATAGGATTGAAAAGTACTATTCATTTGAAGGAGAAAATTCTTGTTTGAAACAAATTTTGTTGAACTAATAGCAAGTTACAGATGGTATATTTCACAACAAGAAACTGGAAGAATGACACGTATGACATCAAGTAGCTGGATATTAGAGAACAAGTCTATTTGCTTAACGTCTTCAGTCTCTCAGACATTAGGAGCACATCAAAATGACTTGTTTAGGACTTCAGATTTCTAGTGATGTATTTTCTTTTTAGTTTATCTGCTCCTTCTTTCCTTACATGGAAGTGTCTCTTCAGGACTGCCCTTGATAAAACAAATCTTTTCCCGGACACTGTTCAATATGCAGAACATTGCCCTCCTTTTTCTTGGAATTTTTGTCTTTTTCCAGTCCATGTTTTTTTTTTCTGCCCAGTCATTTCTAGCTTCTGTTCCATTTTCTCCTTTAAACAGCTCTTAATAAGGTCACTAACAATTTCCTGCTGTCCAGTTCCAAGAATCTTTTCAGTGTTCACTTTCTTCTAGGTCATTCCACCACTTTCAACAAATCGTCTTGCTGCTGTCCTTTCATGTCTTGTCTTGGCTTGTTGTCAGGCTTTCCCTTGAAATAATTTACTGTTTTCTTCTTCTGTATCTTTCTCTCACTTTCTTATGCCCCCTTTGCAGAGCCAGTCCTCCCACTGGAAACTCTTCCTCCAGCCCATCACCCTCCTTATTCTACTTTCTCACCTCTCCTTTCAGAGTTTTGTTTCATTTAGTTTTGCTGATGACTTCTAAACTTGTTAACTACAGTTTTATTTCCTGTTTATAGCACTTGCCCTTAGATGGTTATTAAGTCCCAAGCTCAAAATAGATGTTTTATCTCAAACACCACCGTTNTCCCAAGCTCAAAATAGATGTTTTCTCTCTCTCAAAAACCACAAACAAATGTCTCTGTTGACATTTCTATTATTTCCCACAATGTTTTGCTACCTCTGTTGGCCATCCAATGCACTTTATGCCTACTTACGCATTTAGTTTTGCTTGTCCTTAAGAAAATTTATCTCCTTTTCCTACACCAAACAACTATCTTTTTTCTTTCTGATTCTCTTCTTCTGAGAGATTTTTACTTAGTACTCAGTCACTCTGATTAGCAGTAATCTAATTCAGCCTCAGCCATTATTGTCTCATTAAAAGATGCCGTGTTCACTGTATTAACAGTAGTCATAAAATGAATTGTAACAGCTCAAAATATTTTATTGAACAGAATATTAAATTTGTGAGAAGAACTTAGAAGTTGTTGGAGGCACTGTTGCTCTTTCCATCACCTAAGTCCAGACTACAGTGTGGAGCATCCTTATTGCTTGGTTACTTACCACTGGATGCCTCACTGTACCTCTGCACAAAATGCAGATATTTTTTACATTCTACCCATTCACGTGGATTAACAGAGAGTTTTAAGGAACAACAAAAATATTCCTTTCTTATCCAGGTGTCTGACCTTTGTCTTGTCAAAGATTGAGATGATCTTGATCCCACAGAAGCCTCCATGCCAGCAGGCTCCTTTAACTTAAACCCCTTGAATTCTTCGTCCATCAGTGTTGGCAGGGGCTGACATTGTCAGAAATACCACTTTTTTATCTGAGGAGCCTGGAGAGAATACTGTATAAAGCTAATTGTCTTGATAATGGTGTTCAGTAACAATTTTCTGTGAGGAAATTCACTCAGTTCATTCCCTTTATTTCAAATTAATTCCATAAATCTAAACCTCTGTATATTGGTAAGATACCAAACGTTAATTTACAAGTGTCAGTTTGTTAATATACATCAGCTCTGTATTTGTAAATTACTGTTTGCTTTGGCTCCCTCTGAATTCCGACTAGTTGCTAAGGTTTTTCCTACTGAGTAGAAGAGAGCCTTGTCCCTTCTTGCTCTGAGATAATATATTATAGGGCAAGGTAGTGCAGGAGTGTGGATTAGCCCTGAGCCCACTGGCTCTCAAGAGCAGCCAGCTGTCTCATGGCTGTGCATCCCACCAGGTACAGCTGCATTCAGTGCAGGAACCTACCGGTATTCTCTGCAAAAATTATAGTCAATGGCATTTTCAACATAAAGCCCTTCTCTGAACAACCCTGAATAAAGAGTGGGTGCTCACTGAAGAGGGTTTTTGATGAAAATGCTGTTCAGTGGTCACCCAGTTACTTCTGCACAAACCAAACTGCAGGAGGAAAACAAACTCTAAGTTACCTGTCACTGTCAGAAAAACTTAGAATCAGACTTGGCAGGCATAACCATTCTCGATCAAATCTGTATTTTTTGCTGCATTTCTCTTCAGTACAATACCATGAAATTCCAGCCATCTTGAGTGCAGAGCTGTATTTAAGTACAGGGGCTTGCAAAATAGCCAGCAATTCAAGGGAAAAATTGGCCAGGCCATTTTAAAACAGCACCGGAGTATACCAATAGACTCAGAGTGGATTTCATACTGGTGATGGTGGAAGAAAGTTCGACTACTCATTAAGCCATAGTTCATCATGAATGAGAATTTAGAAAAATGTTTTAGCAGCTATTCATCCTCACAAGAGTCGCACTTCCAGCAATCTCACACTGATGTAGCATAAAGACAAATCAAGTCCTTCACCAGCTCAGCTCTTCACAAGGGAAGGCAAGTTTCCTTTCTGTTAATGCAGGATGCAACACAATGGATCTCAACTCTAAATTAGATTCTCTAAGCAGTGGTACAATGGAGATATTTAATAATAACAATTAGTGTGTATAATGTACTCTCGGCAGCTGTCTGTGATGCTTCTCATTGCAGTAAGCTTTCCTCACTGCAGTCAGTACTACTGACACACTGTCAGCATAGCACCTACGTTATATGCTCAGACACTGCCCCAAAATTAGAAATGATAGTTGCAACTTTTTTCCCTTCTCATGAGAGATGTATGCTTATGATTTGCAAGGGGTTTGTGCATTACAAAAGAGATTACTATTACTATCTGTGCTGGCTTTTTTAAACATCACTAACTTGTCTCAGCACTTCGCAATTAACAATTAACTTCACAATTAACAGCACCCACTCAGTTTTTTTAAGTTCTTCAAAAACACCAACTCTGTTTTCCAAATCCTAACTACTTTTCTGAGCAGGTATTTAGCTGAAAAATATTTTATTTTTCCTGGCAGCACTGGCACTTTCATTTCCCCATTGCTGCAATTGGTGGTCCTTTAGCATGACTCAGTCACAGTTCTAAGCTCTGTTGTACTTTTTACTATACTGTCAGTCTCAGAAACTTCTTTATTCCACCTTGGTATTAAAAGGAAAGGCTGCTTTCAACTTCAAGTCAAGCTATAGTTCTTTATTCTAAAGCTTCCTTTGGAAAAAAAATTAGAACAAAGTCCCCATCAGCGGTAATTAATTTTGACAGTGTGGGCTTTGTAGCAATTCACAAACCTGTACTTTGTGCATCAGCATTCCTTATTATTCTAATTAAAGTGGAACATTGTGCCCTCACGAGTCATTAATGGGTTTTCATTTTGTAAATGACATTTGCAAAAGTTAAAACGGGCAGTTCATATGAAGTCCACAGGCAAGAGCGTTAAAATTAGCATCACCATAGCAACAGTCTTCCATCATTAGTATTCAGGGCAACAGCAAATGTTTTGTTGTGCTTTTGTTTCCGAAAAAAGATTTTTCTTCACTTGTCATTCATAAATAGAAAAGGTTCAAACCCATATATTACAGGAAAAATTATTATATTCGTTGGGATGTCACTGTTCTAGAATTTCCCATTTTTTTCAAGGTATTTATTTTTCAGGGCAGAGGTTGAATTTCACAATCTCTACAGCTGTGTATGTCTAACCTCCTGAGCCACATTTATTCCCTGCCAGCCTGCTGCTCAATGGTATGTTTTCATATAAAGTCTGTCACTTCTACTCAAGAATCTGCACCAAGTAACAGATTCTGGTGAGAATCTGTAAAAGATGCGTGCATGACAAAACATAATCCCCCCGTTAGGTGCAGAGTTACCTCCTCTGTGCTGGGTTTGGTGGTTAAGTGATGCTATTTATATATCATTATTCCCCCCTCCTCAGGAACTGAAATGTAAGTGCATACATCATGTCTAGTGAAACAATATTCAAATATCATCTTGTCTTGCACAGTTTAGCTTTAAGGAGAGAAAAAATGGCATCTTTCCCTGAAGGACACCAAGGTAGATTATCAGCATACTCCAATGTCCTTTATTGGAAAAGGTGGTGCTGTTTACTTTTTTTTCCCCCAAAGTTTAAAGAGGAATTAATTGTCTGGAAGCACACTGCAGCAATGTTTTGCAGTTCGAGAAACAATTTAGCACTACATCTCCTAAATGCACTTGGAGGCATCCTATTCACATAAGTCTTGTTCCACCAAAAGCATGCCATTGATACAGGAAACACAGCAGTTTTCTTCTAGAAACAAATATTTTGTGTGCAGGCAGAGAAGGGTTAAGAAAAGAAAGGCAAGAGGAAAGACAGTGGAAGTAGATGATGAGCAGGGTGAGGTCAGTAGAAGGACAGCTGGTTTACTTCGCAGTATCCTGGCTTTTTTTCTGAGCACAGATCAGAAGTAACTAAATGTTCTCTAGCATTATGTCTTTGCGTTTTAATTTGGCACAGGAAGATTCTTTCTTTCCTCTTCTTCTTAAAATACTTCATTTTGGATAATTTTGCGAAGAAGAGTCTTTAACGAGTAAATACACTCTAGTGCATTGTAAAAGCTGGAGGTATTATCCATTTCATGAAAGATATTCTTGTATTTTAATAGATGGGGCACATTTTCATACCGTGATTGCCTCACTAGTACCTGCCCTTGCAGTATTGATTAATTTTTCAGCTAGTGAAATCTGCAGAACTGGAAAATCCTTAAAAATGATGAATACTCATATATCTGAGGAAAATCACTCCCAGATTAACTAAAAGTTATCCATGGTAAGTTGACATTTGGTGTTTGGGTCTTGGAGAGTTTTAACACAGAAGGGGATTGCAGTAACTCTGAGATTCTGAAATGTCTACATATATGTTTATGTGTTCAACCACTTTCTTTTACAGAAGCACCTTTTTACTAGCTCAAGTTCATTTTCTCCCTGTGCTGATTCACTCCACTTTTTTTCCTTTTTTGTGGCTTGCCAGGCTTTCTGGGAGATTCAGCATGCTAAAGCAGTTCATTTTCTCTCTTTTAGACTTCAATATCCTACTGCAGTGAAGATACTTACTGAACTGTAATATTTTGCAGAATTTTGCCATTTGATCTTCACAGATAAATTCAGTGGAAGAGAGGAGCATAATAAAAATTGAGTAATTTTCACTGAATCCAGAATGTATTCTTCATTTAACTAAAAGGTTTTGTGCCTAGCATTCTCTCTAAGCAAGCTTCTTTGTAAATCTAAGTTTAATACTAGTTTCTTGCAGTGCTGAATCTTATAATCATCAATTAAGTAACTTGCCTTTTTTTAAAATCAGCTTTGGAGATCTTTTTAGATTGTTATCTCTTCACAGTAATTGAACTATAACATCATTAGAAATATTTACCTAAATTGCGAGGGGTTGATAGCCTTGTTTATTGCAAAAGTGACAGGCAGAGAGGAAGGATCTGTGACAGACTTCTGTTTTCCATTCCAGACTTCATTCATTCTCAGACAGACCCTTGAGCAGTGATGTGGCAAATGAGAGGAAATTGCCAGTTTCTTATTTATCCAAAACAGTTAAATGCTGTGTTTCCCCAAATATATGTATATACTATCTACTTAGGCATGTCCTTGGAAAAGCTACTGAAGCTGTTCTTCATTAAAGATGTTTCTGCATTAGGTCTAGAAGTACAGAAGGAGATGCACCTCTGTGAGCATGGGTTTCAGATCTGCCATACTAGTTGCAGATTTTCTTAATAAAAAGTAAACTCTGGAAGTAGAAGTAAGCAAATGAAATATCCTCAACTTTCTGTTTCATAAATTACTGTTCTTTAAAATCATACCCAGCTTCAACCTATAGAAACTCCAGAGAGTGAAAATAAGTGCCTTGCAGCTGTTTTCCAAAGTGTAACAGACTGTATTTTGTAGCTGGAAATGTCAGTGATTACAGGAATAAAAAGTAAAAACCAAGAGTTAGAACTACTAAACCAAAACCACATTTTTATTTCTCATCTATAAACTTTTAGTGCAAGTAATAGGGAATACAGGCATCTTGAAATTTTACTTCAGTGTTTAGAAAGAAATTTCTTCCAGATTTCTGGCAGTGGGATCTTTTTAGCCACTAGGATGCCGTTGTTGAAAAGCATATACTTCAGCTCTATACTTCAGATTACCTTACGTATCACCTGAAAAGCAGAGTTTAAAAAACTGAATTCCTAAGATCTTGTACTGATGAACTCACCATCATTTCCAAACACTGATTTGAAATTCAGAATCTGAAGTTCAGCTATTTTGATATAAACCACCATGAGGTTATGTTTCTGGCCATAGTTGCACTCACTTTTTTTTTTAATTACTGCCTGTTAACGTGTGAGTGTTTATGCTTTTAATACCACTGTAATATTACCAAACAATTCCACTGTTCTATATCTTTGTATTTGACAAATATTTATTCCTGCAAATTCCCCATTTATCTGCTTTTCCACTATTTTAATTGTGCTATGGCACAAAAGCAATTAAAACCTTACTAATATGATTATTATATGTTAAAACTTACTTTGATATGCTATAATTTCTTCTCCTGTATCCAGTCTGAAGGAGGAATAAATACTTCATTGTACTCTTAAGAATCTTGAAATGAGAAGAACCAGAGGACTCAGAGGTTATGGTGGCAGCAGTTTAGGCTCTCATCAGACTTGCTGCCAGAAGTTTGGAAATCAAATTTAAGTTCTGCATTTAAAGCAGCTTGCATGGATCGAGAGACATGTTCGCTGATTTCAGCAAAGTTACTTCTTGTTTTTAGTACTCTAAAAGGGATCAGAATGTGGGTCGCAGCATCCCCTCTCATGTATCATGTTTTTTCACATCAGTACCCAAAATATTGTGGAATAAACATTTGCTGCTAGCAAGGCGCAAATCTGTGTCTGCACAGTGTTCTCTTGAGAAAATCGAGCACAAAACCCTCAGTGCTTCTTTGCTCTGGGGCATTTGTTCACCATTCTAGAAATAAGGAGTGGAAAAGAGTCTGTCAGTGTGAATCCTTTATCAAACTCGCCTGTGAGGGAATGCCCACATCATGTGGTCTCACAGTAGTCCTCTCTGCTTTGAACTGAGTCAGCCAAGGGGAATAGTTTTTCATGTGTCAGTCTCAACTTGGTTTTGGTCAGTGGGTGTACTTATAATGCCCAGAGAACTCCCAAAAAATTATTCTTTTGGAACACGTGGTTTTTAAAGTACTTAGCAACTTTTCCCCCAGTTTTATACATTCAAATTAAGTTTCCACCGACTTAAAGAGATCTTTGTTAATCTTACTCACTCCCCTTTTCTTGCTGTTATGCATTAAGTTTATCTCCTACAAATAGTCATTTAAAGACCTGAGAGCCCAGTGGTGCTCTGATATCTATGAGTTCTGCTCACCTGTTTAGCCAGTTCTGGGGCATGTTTCAAGGACACTGATAAAGATTGTCGCTGCCTTGCCTTGCCTTCCCTTGTTGCATCTTGCAGATTTTCAGCTTTTCTAAATTCACTCTTTATTAGATCCTGCCAATAACTGTTAGAATTTACACCCAAACACTTCCTTACATCACAGCTGTTCTGTTCTTTGTGGAGAGGTTAGACAAAAAAGGCAACCAATCCAAAAAACATTGAGAAAACTGCCTCCTGCCTTGTTGTCCAGACTTTAGTCTAGACAATTTGCTTTCCACAATCTTTGTTCTCAGAGCTCAGCCTGCTGCAAGGCTGAGCAGTCTCCAAAACAACAGCTCAAATATATTCTAATTTTATACTCTTCAGGTCTTTTTATCACCATCTTAAAGTGATGTACATCAAGTAAGAGCATTTGCCTGCAATGTTTGTTTGTTTGTTTGTTTGTTTGTTTGTTTGTTTATAAAAGCTTCCTGATTTATAGAGAATATCCTTTTTGTCATAACAAAGAAAGTAACATATGTACAGGTGGATAATGAGTAAATCTTTTCAGCAAAATAAGAATAATTTGGGGTGTTTTTTTTCAATGTAAGCCATTCATAAGTGTAGGATGTACTGACAACCTTTAACACAACTTCACCTCACAGATTTCCATTGCTAGTGAGACCAAACAGGTGGTAACCCCCAATCAGTGCCTTGTTATCACTGAGGAGCTTTGATCTACCTAATGTATAATAAATAAGATACTGCATTTTAATCATCTTGCTGTTTTCATATCACTTGTCTTGCAAGTTCTTATTTACAAAAACTTTTGTTTGTTTGGTTGATTTTTTTATTAGTTTTTTTTTATTAGGTTTTTTTTGATCATTTATTTATTTCACCATACCTACCAGTAGACAGATGATACAGCAGCTGGAAGATATTATGCAGTATACCCACTGCTTCTCTATCCACCTTTGTCCTCTTCTTGTGGCTGCAAAAGACGTAACCACGTTTTTTTTTCTCCTTAGCTCTACACCATAGAAGAGGCTGACCAGATAATCCTTTTAGGCTGAGATACTGGCTGACAGAAAATGCAGTTAGGCCTAAAATTCCCCTTGTTTTCTACATGTACTCCTCAGTATAAGGCTGTATTATGCCATTATGCTCCAGTAAAGACCTTTTTTTTTTTTTTAACCAATTAAATAAACTTGAAGGGCCTCCTTAAAAATAGCATTCACAGTCCAGTAAAGACCTTTAAATATGTAACGATCTAGGTTTGCTGTTGCAGTATTTTTAGCAATTTAGTACTCATACTACTACTACTCAAATTCCACGTACATACTTGTGGTCAGTCTGATGGTTTGAAGGCAGGGAGGATCAGAGCAATCCATCTCTGTTAAAAAGGCACTATTAAGCCAATTATATTTACACAATATAAAATAATATAGAATCATAGAATACTGCTGCATTGCTTATGATTAGGTATTCTTTTCATTCACTGAAATCCAGTGCTAAATTTCTCACCAAACTGTGTAACGTCAAATTTAGCATTTAATTAAATGTTGAGTTAGAAAAAGAAAAACTATACAACAGACACTTAAATTTTGCTCTAAAGGGTATTTTAAATTATCCTTAAAATTGCAAATTACAGAAAAAAAAAACAGAGTAGAGAAAATATGATTTCAGCATAATGATCTAAATCAAGAAAATAAGAACTGTCTTTTTCAATGTTGGAGTTGGTAGCTGAAACTGATTATATAAACTAGGAACAAGTTTTAAAAAAAAAAAATTAAAATGCATCAAATTGTTTTAAGTGAGAGAATGGGATAGTCTGTCAAAGCGAGAACAATGTGTGCTCACTAAGGAATGCAGCCAAAATTTTGTTTGGAAGTAAAATTCAGCTCAGTGTGTAGCATGCAAGGCACTAAAGGGTTAGAGCACCATCACTACACACTGTGCTCTTGCAGCTCACAAACTTGGCAAGGTACAGAAGTGTTGTGTGAATACAGAGTGTCCCAGAGAGGAGACAAATATTCTTCTACATCCTACCTTTTAGAAGTTTCTTACAGAAATTGCTACCTAAACCATTGCTTTGCATATAAAGAAAGTGTAAGAAAGAAATGCTGGTATGCATTTGGAGTGCTTCCTCGATTTGATAATTCTGTCAAAAATCACGCCAGTTCACAAAAAAATTTTAATGGAAATAATAGTTGTTCTTCTTAGAAAATTTGACTGCTGCAAACTTTGGAAATTACACAGAAAGTATTCCGCAAACTTCATTGGTGGTAACTTGGTTTTGTCAGATTAGTTGCTTTCTGGACAGAAAATTCACTGCCTAAACACAATTACTTGATTAGCAAGTAATCCTGGTTTCTTTGTTAAGATCATCACAAAAGTTTGAGGATGTAGCATAGCAAAGAACTTGTGACTGTCCTGTATGGCAGGTAAATCACAGGCATTTGAGCTGACCTAGAACTCTTCTTGCTTCCCAGTGAGGGGAGAGGTTTTAGCCGTTTAATGTGATGGATTTATTCTGCAAGGACAGGCCCAGCTAGTTTCAAAAAGTTACCATGGTTGTTGCAGCAGTTCTCATATTAGGCCAGATAATTTGAAATGACAAAAATTACATTTTTAAAATCAAAACTTAGAAATGTGAAGGAATTCATGCCTTGGGTCCACAGGAGCACTAAGTGGGAAGCAGATGAATACCATGGCCTGCTGTAGTGCCACCTCTCAGTGGTAAGAACAAGGGCTGCTGTGTGAAATTTGGACCAAGAAATGGCAATTATTCTCAGGGCAGACACACATAACAGTGTAACTAAGATATATGCCGCTAGAAAGTTCAAATAGCCAAAATATTGCCACATTTGGAGAGTTGCTCTCTCTTGGCTATTTTATAGACTAAAATCACTTAATTAAATGGCAGCATAGACACAAACCCACTGGCCTATTTTTCTCCAAACTGAAAGCAAGTTTCATGCAAAATGTTGACATGGAAATAATTAGTAAAAACAGTCACTTTCGTCATCTCTTATCAAACATAGTGTACTGTCATGACCAAATGATTGTTTTAATTGCATAAATTCCCTTTTAAATTTCTTTTCAGTTTTAAAGCTAAGTGAAGTATAATGTTTACAATGAAAGTTATCAGAAAAATTTAAATATGCCATAAAGTAAAAAAAAAAATTATTTGCGGAATGGAAGACTTTTAATGATGATACCTTACTCACAAACAAGAAATATATTTCTTTGGTTTGTTTCCTAAATTGTAATTCTTAGAGCAAAGCTTAATATGGAAAGCCACTAAAAATAAAACTCTCCAAAGGTTTTAGTTCAGTATTAAATACTCTGGTTTGAAAAAAACAGTGGATTAGATGGGGTCTAATCCTCCACTCTCTGCTTGGGTTCTGTTTGGCAGAATTCTTAGTCTGTCAGCTTCTGCAAATCATAGCAAAATTATTTTTATCCTTAATAAATTATTTGCTCTGTTAGTTACCCTAAAAACAGAGCAAATTGAGGGACATGGGTAGAAGGATAATAATTTGAAAAATAATTGCAGTAGAATTTTAAGAATGGGAATGAAGAGCAACTGCAGCAACAAAACTGTGGAAAAGTACCATGAGATTCATTTCTCAACACTGCTAAAAATTATAATGTCCATAAGCAAAATAAATATTATTGCTAAGGTATAAAAGTATTTCAAAATCACACCTTAACCCTGTTTTTATTTAAAATATAAGATTGAAGGTCTTTTTTAAAATTATTATTATTTTCTCTTGCCTGATATGTATTAGTATAAAGGCATTAACTAAAGTGGTGATAATTATTTGTAAAATGACATTTTGTTCTGAAGTTGGCAACCACAGGCCAGAGCTGTTGACAGCAATTGAAGAAAAATTATTTGCCCAAAGAGAAGAATGATGATTTAAAACAAAATCTTATTTTTTTAATTTGACAAACTGGTTTTGTTATTTTGGGATTAGAGATGAATGCTCAAACACTTGTAATGTTTTCTGAGACAGAATGTGTGAGTTTAGAAGATCCTTCCTTCAATGACAGTCAGAAAATCTTCCACACAGTACATAACATGGTACCTGTGTATTAAATTCATGCCAGTATAAAATGGCAAATTCTGAACACTATTAAATAAACAAATTGTTTGAGTGCTGTGCTCTACATTTGTAGTGTACCATGTAGATATAGAGAAATCTTGGTTGAATGTAATACCTTCTTTTTTCCTGGAAGGAAGGTGACAAAAACTGTGTGATGTTTCTTAGGCCCGATAATATGAAATAAGGTATTCCGAACCTTTAAAATAATCTGGCTTTCTGTGTCATGAAGTGAGGGAGATGCTAAAGATGGGTAACTTCAGTTAGTCCTAGCAAGAATAATTTTCTCTTTAAGTCTAAGTAAGTTTTTCTCTTTAAGAATTTTCTCCTTAAGGATTATTTTAGAAAAAGCTGAAGATTTTGATATGGCAGAATTGTAGGTTGACATTTCTGATAATGCGTTCAAAGGAGTTAGATGTAGCAGCAGGAGTCTAATAGCGTTAATATGGACCATAACCAAAGTTTAAATCCTTAATATTTTAGGGCTGTGTGGATTGTTCAGGATTTAGATTGCACCTTTGAAAGCAATTTCCTAAAGAAGTTGCAAATAGTTCCAAATACAAATGTGGTAAATGTTTGTTTAGTTCAATCTGGAAAAATGTTCAGTATAGAAAAAAATATATTTTGGCTGATTTTCAGCTAAACACATTCACCATTGTTCTTGATTCAATACTGGACTATGGCAGGTCCTAGAATTCATCTGTGTACCTTTGATCATAAATGTCAAGGCTCTTTGACTTGGGCAGACAAGGCATCTCTGATTTTCATTGCAAATTTTTCACAGTGAAATTTGGCTGTGTTGTGAGAAGGGGAATCATCCTTTTGCATGTTTATTCTTTCCCTAATAGATTCCATTTTCTGTTAAATCACTGAGATCAGAGAACTGAATGAACATATGCCAGTAGCATTGCAAGCTATTTCAGACCTTGCTGAGATGTACTGTGAGACGTTTGGCTCAACTGTAACATGAAATACTGAAATGAAATACTGACAGTGCACCTAGACATTGAGTTCCTCTAAATGCATTCCTGTTATTAGGATTTGATAAGCATGAAGTTTAAACTGTGCAATATAGTTTAGCAAAATTTTTCCTATCAGCTGGCACCCACAGGATTCTTCCCTGAATTAACTGCCAGCTACTGTGCTGGGGTTAGAAGGAGCTACACAAAGACATCTAAGTGTAAAAGCTGGGAGTACTCCTTACTTTGTAGGGAGAACCATATTATAGTTAAGTAAATGGAAGGTGCAGAAGATATCTGGAATTATGTGGAGCATATGCTAAAGCATAAATGCTTGAACTTGCCAAAGGAGACTTGAATGAAATCCTTTTCATCAATGAAATCCACTTACTAAGAAATAATTTTTATCTTACCTCAAAATTCCTTTATATCCCTCTTTACTGAAGTGTTTAAGTGCTAACATACTTTCAGATTCAATTAGGATAAAATAATATCTGTGCCCTAGGACATGGCTCCATTACAGCTGATACTGGTTCATCTGTCTCTGGAAGCCCCAGTTAATGTAGGCATCTGTGTGCCTGTATTTGTTTCAAATGCCTGTATATGAACACTAATTTTCACTCTTTGGCATAGACAAGAAGAGACTGTTGCCATTTGCCATTAAACTGTACTGCCAGAGCTGTATGAACAATTGTCTCGTTTTCTCGCTGAAAGAAAGTGTATTTTTCTCACAGGATATTGTTTAGAAATAAAATAAAAAGTTTGATTTCAAAAATGGCAGATGAGAAGCTTTTGCTTTCCAGAATTTTTTTCATGCTGACGTCAGACTGAGAGTAGTTACACAACTCTAAACCTGAAGCTGCATTTCTATGCAAATAAATTATGAGAAATGTCACCTGGATCAGATGAAGGAGTTAGCCTGGATGGAATTACTGGTGAGGCCAGTTAGGTGTAGCTGCTCCCTCTGCCATTAACTCCTCTAGGCTGGTTCCTTCCCCAAGTGCAGTGCTCTGCTTTCTGGATCCCCACATAAAACATTTAGGAAGAGAGAGCGACGCAGTCTTGCCATGCAGGACTAAGCTTTGCTCACATGTCGTGGAGCTTCCTTGTATATAGCTGTCATAAAATGCAATAGATTTCAGTGTGTTTTTCTTTTACTACTCAAGTGCAGCCTTACCATTGGAATATCCCAGTACATAATCTCCTAGCATGATCTCAGGGTCTTTTTTTTCCCCAAAGGAGTATTTTCTCTTCTAGATGATATTTGCGAAAAGACATTTTGAAATAACATCCTCAGTGTAAGAAAAAAGATTCTGTTTGTATTATATTAGTCACAAAAAATAGATTAAATAATATCAAAAATATGTATAATATGGAATGCAACACAACCAAAAAGTAAATTAGAAAAAAAAAAAAAAAGGCATTATTCTTCTTTAATGTCTGTGGAAACCTTTGGAAGAGGGGGCAGCATGTTAGGGATTGGGAAGGCAGGGTGAATGGCAGCTAGGATCACATTTTCCAGGCCTGAGTGAAGCAGGACTGCAAGATACAGAGTTTCTTGCTACTGAGATCTATACATTGATAGGAAACTGTAGAGAAGTTAATGATTTTGTAAGCCAGCTTTTGTGTTTGCAACAACTAATTTTATGCATAGAAAGTAAGATTTTGAGATGAAAAGAGAGTCGGTGAGTGAGAGAGTTTATGAAATCCTTCTTATTTTAATCCCCCCAGGAGGCAAAACAATCATTTATTTCCAACTGGGCATGCAAAGAAAAGAAAGAAATGGAGTTTGCTGCTTTGTTTAATTTATCCTTATTAGTCTGCATTTTTTTCTCAACCCTACTCTCTGAAATGATAACCATTCATTTTGTCAATACAGATTCCTCAAACCAAGAATTTACTATGGTCTAAATATAATTTTTCAAGTCTTATTCGTGCATTGTAAAGATCAGCAGGCAATTTGGTTTGACCTAAGTTTTTGGTTGGTAGATTTTGAGTCTTCTTTTTTAATATATATATATATGGGGTTTCCCCCTGTTAGCTTTCTGAAAGCCTTACTTCAGAGGGGGTTTTACTACTTTTAGTCTTCTAGCATTATGTCAGCATTTTGTCAGCCCTTCTTTAACCCCTCTTCTTGGGACTATTCACACTCCAGCTCATGTCAATCCCAGAAGAGTAAGGGTTAGTGCTTTCTTAATTTTCTTTCTTTGTTATGGTTTCTTATGGAAGGGAGAAAAGAACTTTGGTAATTCACAGGAGCTTACCCGAAGAGCTCATAGTGCTGGTGGATCCAGGATGTGCTATCCACCCCTTCCAGCGACATGTGCAGTCTTTCTTAACCTCAAACCCACTATGCTCCTCTTTTCAAGGTCATGTACACAGCAGTAGAGACTGAACACTCTGCTACTGTCGCTATCACCTTAAAAAATAAATGTAGCCTCTTGAAATTATCCTTTCCAAGATCTCAACAGGCTGGAATTCATACATATATCTAATATATTCAAAATGACAGGCACCCTCTCGTTCACCTTTCAGCAACAGCATGCAGTGCAGTGCAACATAAGGCACACACAGGCTGCTCCTGAGGCTCCATTGTACCCATCTTGTAGGGTGACTAAGATTTCACTTTTAATCAGGTGTCCTTATTGTAGTAAAAGCAAGTAGAGCCCAAAGGAATGCGAAAGCTGTGCTGCTGTGCATTCAGTAGGAACAGAAGTGTTCCTGTCACATGTGCTAGGTACTAACACTTCCCATACTGGGCATTACATTGCTGCAAGCAATATTTACTGTAGAATTATTTTAAAAAAAAAAGGGGTGGGGGGGGAATACACCTTCCTTGGCTGCCTATTCCAAAGATATCTCAGTGAAACAAATTCTTGTGAGCTCCATTTGTCAGTTACCTGCCTTACAGTGCAAAGAACGAGCCCTGGGTAAGAGAAAGCACCAGCTTGTTATCCTTCATATAGGACAAAGGTTGGGTTTCCCTCTGAAGAGAGAGTGGTGATATGCTCCTTCCCCAGTATCCTATAGGGTAAATAACTGATTTTAAGTATACTGAGCTATGAATGTTTTACTAGGACTTTAATTTACAGTGCAATGTTGGGGAAAATGAATGGAGCATTTCTAAACAATTTTCTTCACTGCATTACAGTATTTTAATGTGTTTTCAGTGGTAATGTGCAAAAAGGCAAAAAAAAACCTCCCAAAACAAACTAGCAGCATCCAAACCAGTATTCTTGGCACTTCTGAGAGAGCTATAAACAATTGCCCAGACACCCTGGAGGTGTCAGTCCTTGGAGCATATTTAAGACACATGATCCAGGAAAGTGTCATTGTGCCATCCCAAATGATTTTTGGCATTTATTTATACCAAGAAAAAGAAAATAGACTCAAACAGTGTAACGGATTAGCCAGCCCAACGCAGGGCACCACAACATCTTCTTATATGCAAAGCAAATTAATCCACTGCCCAGATAGCTGAGCAAAGCCTAAAGACACACTTACAAGGAGGCTAAACACTTCGGAGGACTGAAGCAAGACTTAGCTAACAGGAAAATGTTGTATCTTCACTTTCAATGACAGTAAAATTAAAGAAATATTGCTCATTTCTGCAGTCAGTTTTCCACATCTTTCTGTAACATGGAGTGATGATGCTAACCTTGTACATAAAACTTACAAAGATTTATACTTAAGCGTTAATGTTTAGGAATAAATTATTTTATGTTCATATAATTAGTTTTAATGTGTACATTAAATGTGTACACATTAATGTGTACATTTTGATGGGATCTTTCCCCATCAAAAAGGGACAACATTTTTAGAAGAACTTATTACAACTGAAAAATCTGCTTTCTTAAATGCAGAAGTTCTAGTGGCCCTTTGGACAGTGAGAAATGCAGTCAAATCCAATTAAGCTTTCTATTTTGCTTTTTTCCTGGAAGAGTTTTGGGGTAATAAGATCACTACTAAGTATTAGCCCTCATTTTTTTAGGTAGCCATGATTTCCCTTTAAGGACCTGGTGTTACTAAATGTTGAAGACATGGATACATTGATTAGATACAGTCCAGGACAAAACAACAGTGTAAGAGAAATAAACACTGTTCTTCTTCTGACTAAGGTCTCTATGTAGGTGCACAGGTTGACTGAATGGTCCTTGCATAAGAAAAGTACCACAGGGAATTAAAACTCTGCTTACTCTGTAATCCTGTTTTATTTTCTATAGGGAGATTACTATCTTTTATCAAATAAATGGCTTAAAATTAAGTATGGCATAAAAATTGGCTTCAGTTACAAATGCCAAAGACAATAACCATTTACACTGCAAACAAAATACATTTATGTAATAAATTACTAGTTTAAAAGTAATTTGGAGTAAGAGTGGTATTACTCGTGTACATTATACAGCAAAAATATAATTTTCAGGTCAATCAAAATAGCTAAAAGCTTTTGTGAATTTAGAGACAACAATCAGAACTACATTAAATAGATTTTTTTATAAAAATCAATTTAGAAAGTCAATAGGCCTTAATCCCTTAATCCTTCAACATTCTTGTTTCCCCCTGGATGTTCTTGAGTGAGTAATAGTTTGATTTGGGAGATCAAAGGGTTAATTTGTTTTTCAATTGGAGAATGACTCAGAGTTACCCTTTATTGTTTAAAAAAAAAAAAAAAAAAAGTGGTGTGTGGGTGTAAGGTAGGGAAAAAGAGCCAAGAAAATGGATTCACTAATTGGGGTTTTCACCTGCTGTGAGTCTAATTGAATACAATGCTTTATTTGTAACTCAAGGAGAAAGAAGATTATGCAAAGTATGAGAAATTCAGACTGGTTTTTAAATTCTTATTACTTGGCACTATTGTATGGGAAAGAAGACCAGCATGATAATAGCAGCATCAAGCTTCTGTTAAGGCAGGCCAGGAAGCTCCAGAAACAGTGAAAATCGAAGGAATGTGTATCGGGGAATCAGTGCTAGATAGTTCCGAAGGAAAACAAACCACTTTTGCTGTGAAACGTCTGGCCTCTGGCTACCCGTCCCTTTGTATGACACCAGCAGCTGCTCCCTCCTTGTAGTGAGCCCTGAGGTTCCTCCCAACTAGGGTGAAAATCATCCTATTTTAAAGACTAAAGGAGCGCTTTCTCACTTCTTAAAACTTGGTTAAAAATGAGAAAATGTAAGACTGCTGATATAACGCAATTGACAGCCTTCAGCCAGTTTATTCACATAAAAACTAAGATATATGAGAGAGCAATTGATCTAATACCAGGTCCACTGAATTAAATGGAACATTCACAGTCTAATGAGTTTTAACGTGGCGATTTATGTTTACACAAAATTATTCTTCTATTTTCTTTCCATACTGGGGTAGTATTACAGATACAAGGTTACTGAAAACAGTGAGTCAGACCTGTTAAAACAACCTAAATCATCAGGAAACTATGAGAATTTAGCATTTAATTCCACTAATTTTTATTTATTTACATTTGAGGTCCTGAGGGGTTGAACCTCGAGCATCTCACACATTAATGCTTCTAGAAAAAAACACGTGGGCTTTTCAACTGCTTGTTGAACTTTTCTTAAAATCAGATAACCCAACTAACTGGAGCCTTAAGGGGAGCCCTAAATTTCCTGGTACTTAGGCTAACACTCTCCAACTTCAATGCCTACTGACATCCACCCAACACGGGTGGGATGAATTTTCCATGGTTCTAGGTATGCATCTGCCCAGTATAAAACAAGGGAGATTATCTTGTACATTTGAAAGGTAGAAAATACTTTTAGATTTGATATTAGGAAAAAATTCTTTACTGTGAGGGTGGTGATGCACCGGAACAGGCTGCTTAGAGAAGTTGGAGATGCCCCATCCCTGGAAGTGTTCCAGGCTTGACGAGGCCTTGAGCAACCTGGTCTAGCATCAGGGAAGGTGGAACTAGATAATCTTTAAGGTGCCTTCCAACCAAAACCATTCTATGAATCTGATTTGAAAGACATTGGTTTTGGGGTAGCTCTACCAGGAAATCACAATATGTAAGGCTTCAAAAATTATATGGTTATGGGAAGGACTAGGATCTGCACAGCCTTATTTTAACAAGTAAATGACATAGATCTACAACATGCATAAGGGGAGACTGGCCACGCTGATTTGAAGTGCCTGAGACACTGAAAAGGAGATCGCTGGCTTTTCTTTGTGTAATGCATATTGAGTGGGAATTAATGCAAAGAAACATTGCAACAGTAACTCGCCGTGAGCAGAACTATTTCTTCCGCACTCAAAGATCCAGGAGAGAAGCTCACCCTTCCTTCCCTGCGGGGCTAAGGCGAGCCCTTAGAAATTAAATTACCTGATTCCGCTCATAAATAAACCACTCGGCATTTCAAGCACCAAAATTAAACACTGGGGAAAAAAAAAAAAAAAGCGCAGATTAAGGCCCATTTCAAATCTGTCTGGATTCGGCGCATATTTTAGCTAAGTTTTCTTCCCAGGCCCGCTGAAGGCGAACCGATTTGCCGCCTTTCAGCACACCCCTCTCCTCCGGCCGGCCAGCGCCAGAGCAAACACCCCAAAAAATAAAAAGGAAGTCAAAGGAAGCCCCGAGGCCTTCCTCCAGAGTAGCTGCACAGCCCCGGGGAGGCCGAGGAGGGGCGAGGTGCCCTCAGCCGCCCCGCAGCCGGGATGAGAGGGGGAGGATGGGGGCTGAGGGCGTGCGGCGCCGGCACTGCCGCCGGGCGGGAGCGGAGCGGGGCGGGGCAGCACCGCCTCCTCCCTCTCTCTCCCTTTCCCTCCATCCCTCCCTCCCTGCCGCCGTCCCTCCCTGCCGGCGGGGCGGCTGCAGTGGCGCTGAGCGACGGGGCCGAGCGGACGCGCTCTTTCTGCCTCCGCGGCGCCGCCGAGCAGCCGCCGCCATGAGGGAGCAGCTCCGGGGGTAAGGGCGATGCGGGTCGCGGGCGGCAGGTGCCGGCGGGGGCGGGCGGGGGCGCGGCCCGGGGCCATCCCGCGGCCATCCCGCGCTCCGCGGCGGGGGCGAGCGGCGTGGCCGGCCGCCGTCTCTGTCATCGCTTACACGGGAAATCTCAACTTGCCGCCGGGTTTGCTCTGGGAACTTGGAAGGGCGTTTGATTCGGCGCCTTTCCCCGCTCCCGAGGCCGTAGCTGGGCGCTGGATGCGCCCCGTTGGCACACGTAGGAGATGGCGGTGTGAGCGGCACGCACGCGTGGCTCTACCTGTGCCGGTGCCTGTACCTGTGCCGGTGCCCGTGCGGGCTGGCGAGGGGAGAAGCCGAGCCAGGGAATCGCGGCTGTGCCGAAGGTGAGGGATGCCCGGGGCTCGCCTCGTTATCCCGCAGGTTTTTGGGGATTGAGCGGTGCTGCACAGCGTCACCTGCGCGGCACATCGCCTGTGGGGCACCTCTGGTCGGGCGTGAACTTCAGCGGAATTCCTGAAAACAAACGTGCTCCGGGGGGGAAGGCTTCTTCCCCCCCGTAATTTCATGCTTAGGAGTAATCTTTCAAGTTAATAGGCAGAAGAGGCTGGGAGGGGATTCCCTCCGGGCGGTTGCACTGCAAGTGCTGTATTTCTTGTTGCTATATGGCACCTTATATTGCCTTTTAATAGCTGCTGTAAAACATCTTGCAGCCTGGGACACCGGAGGTGTCTTGCACTGGAGTTGGATAGAGAGGTGGTTTTTGCAGGCGTGTGTGTGCACAGCTGAGGAAACGAGGAACCTGGTTATATCGGGGATCTTTGACCTTTTTAGCACTAAGGAATTGTTCAAGGCCATCGCTTATTTGAGCCTGGATTTGACAAGACCCTGCAGTGAAATTGCTTTGGCAGAAGCGGCGAGGAGAGGCTTTGGAAAGCAAATAGATCAGCCGAGAGTGACAAGCCGGGGGGGCAAGGCTCACCCAGCCCGAGCCACTGAGCGGGAATCTTTGCCCCTGACAGAGCAGACAAAATAAATGTTTAACATCAAGGGGAGAAAAAAAGGGTTACTGTTCAGTACTTGACAGCTGATATTTGCCCTTCTCCTATTTTTCATTTCCAGTATCGGCAAGAAACTTTAATATGCATCGGTGCCTGCCTTCAGCAGTCTGATAAATCTCGCAAAAGCCAATAAAACAGGCTAAAGTCAAATTCCTGCTGAAGAGACGCTGATCCTTGGCTTAAACAGAAGTAATCTCTGCACAGATCAGTAGTCTCTAGATTTCCAGATGAAAACAGTAGTCCTTTGTAAAGCACAAAGGAGTGCCACCTTTTTACATTGCTACTACTTTGTATAGCACTATCTTGTTTTAGCTAAGGAATTAATGAAGCACTGTAAAAAGAGAAATATTAAGTCTTTCTTTGCAGTCACTGTCATCTTCTGTTGAAAACATTTTTCTTTTAAATGAGAGGTAGTGTCTATTCATAGAAGCTCTTTCAGTTGGATTTAGGTTAGTTTAGTAAAAGCCAAATAGCTATCATGTTTATTTTGGCTTTTTGACAATAGTCATAAGGTGGTTGGAGTAACACTTTATTCATCGTAAAGTGAGAAGGTGAGAAGTATTGTAAATCGTGTTGTTTGAAAAGAGATGAGTTCAGAGCTTTGTAAAATACCACTGTAATTTTGGCACTTTTTTGTGAGTATATGTAACTATTTATTTCTACATGATAGAATTTCTTATCCTATGCACATCTATGCATTTGCACATGTTGTTCATGTCGCATTTTGTAATGAAGGGTGTGGGGAGAAGTGCAGCAGAACTGGCTCTGGTATCGCCAATGAAGAGGGCTGTAAGAGTTTAAAAAGGACTCTGCAGGTACAAAATTCTGCTCTGGAGCTGAGCAGTGAATACGTGGGACCTAATTTTTTTTTTTAAGGGGTGAGGGAGAAGGATTGCAATCAAAACCAGTTAAAAGATTAGTGAATGTTATGGTATGGCTGGTGCAGGAATGTTGGGGGGGGATTTGTGCAAGAATTTGGGTGTGGGGGAGCATTGCTTTTGGTTCCTCCTACTGCTGGTGTTGCTCAGAAGTAATATAAAAAGAATGAAGAAAAAATGACTGTATTTTGTCCAAACTGATCAAGTTATAACAAGGGAACTGTAATTCAGTCAGTGTGTCTGTTAGGATATCATCTCTTGATTTCAGGTTTCCAATGCTGTGTGTTGTTGGCTCTGCTGACAGTGATGAGAGACAAATCTCTGCTGTTGGCAGGAACAGAGGAGTTCACACAGGCATAGTGTGACAGAATTCCCTACATAAAAATTATCCTTGCTAATATAATATAATCATCCTTTAATGAAGTGGTCCTGTGGTTCCCAAAGCCTGTATCGAGTGAAGACTATACTTTCATCCCACTGAATTATCAGTGTGTTTAGTGTTCCAGTCACACCCACGCCAAGGTGTCACCACTAGCCATTGCTGCTTTTCTTCTTTTCAGGCCTGGTTTTAACTTCCTTTCCACTTCTGCAGCTCAGGTCAGGTGAGAAAGAGTAAAATAAGCCAAGTGAGTGTATGTATATTTTTGTTTGTTTCAGAATGCCTGTGATTTAAAAGCTAGTGATCAATTTAGTTTACCTAAATGTAGAGCCAAATTGAAAAATGTATCCTCTGAGCATGTGCAATATTGCAAAACTGCTGGCTGTGTATACTGATGTCTTTTTGTGTTGGTGGTTTGTTGGAAAAGCATTTTGAGTACTTATTTCTGCACATACTCTCACTCTGCTTCAGCTGCTGCTAGTCAAGGATATTCAGACTACACTTTTCATGTCTTTCTGACTTGCAGGCAGTAAAGGGCCTTGTTCACCAGAGTTTGAAACTCTGGCAAACACTTTGCTGCAGATTTATTAAGGATGCTACAGCATTCCCAAGTGTGGTTGAGGCTGCCTGAAACTGCTGAGCTGGCATTTCACTTCAGTCTGTGCTCACAATAAGGGCATACACACAAATCCTCCCCCACCGGTCCAACCCCTGAGCTCACAATTAAATGGCCTTTGAAAATGGCAAAGAGGCTTACGAAGAATAGCCTTGATGGAATCTAACCTTTCCTGGAGCTGCCCTTGTGTGCGGAATAGTTGATAATTTTCCGAGCTGAAGACGTTGAGAGGCGAATGCCTTTTAGCTGGAGCGAAATATCTGCAGCCTTCTTGTGTTCTGCATGTAAAGTACCAGCAAAGGCTGCCCCGGCTCTGTGCGGCCACTCACCCTCTACAGTTCCCTTCCAAGCCCTTGCTTTTTCCTGCAGGAGCACCGAGGGGTACTGAGGGCTGGCCAGCCCATCCCTGGGGCTGGTACCAGATGGGAGCTGGGTGGTCCTTGCCAAGGGTGGGATCCTGCCAGGTGCAGAGGATGAGAGACAAAGGATGCTCACTGCTGGGGAGCTGGTCAGGCAAGAGTTAGGGGCTCTACTCGCTTGAGTTTTACAGTCTTAGGAAAGGAATATTTCCTCTAAGTTGCAACAAAGTTTAATATTAAAGCAAAAAGGGAAATGTACCTGCCCTGAAAATGCGTTCTTAGTCACTTGCACATGGAGAAAATTGAATCATTCTTTGCAAAAAATGCATTTCACATGATAATTAATCTTACACCATGAAAGAAAAGCACACTGAGTAGAGGTTTGGGGTTACTGGTATTAAAAATATTTGAAACCAGTTGGAGTCCAGTGTTTCTTTGGCAAAAGAAATTTTATTTACAAGGTCTTACAAAAGCAGTTGTGTATTTTCAGGAATAGTAAATGCCCTAAGCTTAAGCCATATACGCTAAACTCACTGATATGTAGTTAGGCCTTACCAAAAAAATAAAAATAAAAAATTCAATAAATTACTCATTGGTGTAACTTTGATTTTTGATACTAGCTTTTCACACTAAGATGATCCTTTTGTTCTTCTATCCTGCACAAGTGTGAGATATATCCATAATCCTATCTATATTCACCTTTACTAGATATCTGGTGGCTTTTAAATAATTTCCTGGGGAATCAGTTTCTTTGAAGGCTGTCAGCTATGGAGTCTGAAGTGGTTTAATTTGTCCATAGAACAATTTGGGGCTACCAAATAAATTTAATATAGAAAGGCAGGTTATTTTCAGAGGCTTCTTGTAACTGTTGACATAAATTCTTTTTCTCATTTTTGCTACGTGATTCAGCATACAAACCATGGTACAGTTCCTGTTCGAATATCCCCCACTTCTGGGGCTATCTGCATGTGGGGAAGCAAGCCAAGGTGGCCGAGCTTGTGCCTGGGGAAGTGTTGATCTGGGACAGATGTTGAGTGCAAGCAAACTGCAACCCCAGGTCTGTAGGTGTGAGTGTTTGTTTGGGTCTGCAGTTCCTTCACCAGAATCATGACATTTCTGGCTACAAGGTTTTCTGCCATGAATACACTTCCATCTTCTTTCCCTTTGGACTGCTGTTGTATCAGTAGAGGCTTCGGGCGTCTGAGTTTTTAGGAATGAAACTGTTTCTGTTTTTCTTCAAAAATATGCTTTATTCCTGGGTATGATAAAAGGTTCTGGTGTTACATTCTCCCTGCAGAACCTGCCCATACCGAGCAGGATGGGAAATGCAGGAGTTCAGATATAGGTGCTTCAGATCCACAGGTTTTCACTTGAAGCTACCCAGTTTCTGAGAATAAAAATCCAGCTAACCAACCCAAAAAATCCCCAGACCAGGAGATTTCTGTATACAATTGCAGCCACCTCCTTTTGCAGGACTCATTTTTTAACAGAGCAAAGAGCAAGACTGCTTTTGCTCTTGTGGTGTCCTTCTCCCACTTTCACTACCTTCAGCCACTGCAGGAATTGGGAAAGGGTGGGAATGCTGAGGTTAATGAGACAGGATTTTTTTTAAAAGCCTGTGCTCAACAAGGCCAGGGCCATGGCGGAGTTTTTTCCTTGTGCTTAGTGCTTGTGATCCCTTTCATCCTTTCTTGCAGTTACAGAGCAAAATCTGGAAATATTATATATAGTAAGCTGCTGAACATATAGAGGTTACTGGGGCAGTAAAGTATTCACAGGAATCAAATAAATAGCCTGTCTTTTGTGGCCAAAATTAAATCATACTAAAAAAACCTGGCACAATTTTTCCTTCCAAAGATGTGGTGTTGAAGTGATTCATTGGAAGTTTTACCTCTTCTTAGCCAATAAAGGGTAAATGTGCACTTGGGAACTTCAGTGCCTCAAAATGAGAACTCAGGGGCCATTTGTTCTCTAAAACAACCTTCTTGTGTCAGTGATCCAGCTCACCGTGGGGTGCACAGGTGCTGCTGGGTGGTGGTTTGGTCTCCTGGAGCTCCTGGAAGGTGTGTGCTCCAGGAGCTCCAGTGTTGTCGGTCAGGTCCTGTTCTTCTGCATATGTTCTCCAGAATGATGTGTGCATGTTGAAGCCTGTGTGTCTGCCTTTAAGTACAGAAATGGCAAATGTATTTGCTAACAATGGTATGCTACATGCGTGTTCCTTTTTTTTTTTTTTTTTATGGAGACTTATGGTTGTCTCTTAATGCAGCTGAAATCTGCCTGAATGGGACTTTATTGGCTACAGGACAGACAAGGGAAATTTTCTTTCAGGTGCTCTATGTTAATGGAAACATAATCATGTTAGCTATGCTGTCATTAAAAAACAAACTCATAAAAGGTATAACCTTAGGAGACATGAGTTGCTACTACACCCACTAACCCTTCATTCTGTTGACTTTCCCATGCTGCCCGTCCTTTGGCAACACGTTGTGTTACAAAGCTGGATGCTGCTGGCCTCAATGCAGAGACTCTCCAATTTACATTCTGGTCATAGTGCAGCGTTTCATAACCCCGCTTTAGCTTTTCCGTGGCTTCCCAGCAGCTCTGCTGCCTGGCACTGCACAGGGACCTCCAGGGTGAGGGAAAGAGCCTGGGAGTCCCAGGGAACAAGGGGAGCAGCCAAGAGTCTTTGCTGGAAGAGACTGTCACTACAGGGTGCAACATTGGCCTGAGAAGTGGTAGAAGCTGGTGGTGGATCAGAAGGCTGTTGCACAGGGATTTTAGCACAGGTGTCTGGACTGAAGGGAAGGATTGGACTCACTGCGTTGGGTAGTCCTTACCTACCACATGGGAAAGGTTTGAGAGAGCATGTAGGGGAAAGCAAGTCAAATATGGATCTCAGTATCTGGTAAATATCCAGAAACTCTTTGAGAACTAAGCCCTTTCAAGTGTCTGTCCTCTCGTTTGGAGCAACTGGAGAATGACCTGAACAAAACAATGAGTTCTTAAGAATTGGTTGCTTGCAGATTCCTCAAAACATTGGTATATATGAAGCCTTGCTATCTTTTTTAATATTAGCACTACTTTTAATTTTATTTCATGAGCCCTTGCCTGAATAAAGCGCTCCAGGTTAGTGCCTCTTGTTGAAAGAAGACATGCCTGGCACTGCTGAGCCCCCCCAGGAGCAGCCCAAGCTGCGGGTACAGATCTGACAATGTGCTCTGATGTGCAGCCTGCACCACTGCTGTGAGATGGAGAGAGAAATTCTACTTTACTAACTTTCATGTTTTGTGTTGTAGCCATGAGACGCAAACGACCTGCTGGGATCATCCCAAGATGACTGAGCTTTACCAGTCATTAGGTAAGACATCTCTACCAGATGTTTGGTGCTTTTTCTTTTTTTTTTTTTTTCAATTGAATGATTTCCTAGGCAAAGATTTACTAGGCAAAGAGGAAGCAAACCAAAATTAAGTGAGAGAGAGAGAGGCAGAGGTTTTACCAAGGTTCAGATTTTCTGCAAGGGAAATATATAAGAAACACATTTCAAACATGCAGTAGAAAAAACTGTATTTCATTTAGCACGTTTGGAATGTATGCTGGGTTTATAAAGTAATTTAGGTGTATTGATGCAAAGTCTTTACTGAAAGACTGGAACAGAAGTTAGAAAAAAATAATCCTGAATCTTTTCACTGTCTAATCTACTTTACAAAAGGCACATGAAAAAATCAAACCAATCTGCTGTTAATGTTGACTTTTGGATGGTGGGAAGCCAATTGAAGCAATTTGCCAAACTGTGTTACCACTGCTTTATTTTTAAAGCACTTTCAATGCTTAGAAGGCATAGCAGCTGTCATGATGTCATTTTGAATACCCAAATTGCATGCTTATTATGACTTCAGATGTGCCTCTCTGGTGGAGGGTTGTTTTTTTTTCATTTTTTAGCAGCTTTGGAATTTATTAACAGAAGCACATCTATAAGATAAAATAGGTTAATCTACGCTCTAGTGTAGGCTGCTTGGCAGGCCATTTAATAGCTAACTCTTTGATTTTAATGGTTGTGTTAATAAATAATAGAGGGTATAATAAAAATTAAGCTATTTTGCTGAAAGAAATATCAGTAAATATGGTGTATTCATAAAGGAGGTTATGTCTGTGCAGCACATGTACATAAACCAGCTTGAGCACTAGGACTGTCAAATCTAGCATTCTGTGCAGGCTTATTTGCCATGGTGAGAAATACCTTAAATTATCACCTGCTAAACTCTAGTTTAGCTGCTGAAAACAGTCTAATTATGCCAGTGTAATCTATTTCAAGCGAACTCAGGTATCTCTATGGTGCTCTGCAGTTCAAGGCGTGCTAAAAATATTTTAGAAAAGTAATATGAAAAGAAACGACACAGTGTGAAGATTTTTTCTTTATGGTATTAGCAGTGTGGCAGCAGTTGGTTTAAAAATTAACCAGAATGCAGCTCTGTATGCCAAAAAGGGATATAAAATGTATAAGTTCAGGCTAACCAAATGCAAAAGCAGACAAGTATTGACTTGCCATTTAATTATAACGTATTGCCCCGTGTGTCTCCTTCATATTTCTGCTCCTAAAGTGAGTGGTTTAAAAGTTTCAGGACAAATGGTAATTGCACATGCAGACATCCCTTTAATACAGGTAGGTCTTCAAACAGTTGCCTGTTAATTGAGCTGCACTCTGACTCCGCAGCCGCCTTTGATCCACAGATTGCGTGGTACTGCTGATACTGTTGTTGGTCAGACCTCAAGTCCTGTCGCAACTGCTTTTCTTCTGCTAATTCCCTGTTTCAGCCAGAGTACTCTTAAATACCAAGAAGTGAAATGGTAATAAGGGAGGAAAGTGTCCTGATAGATTCAGGTCAGCAGTTCAGAAGATGTGTGACTGCTGAAGTCAGTTTGCATTTAGTTTAACTGAGGTTTATCACTGTGAGTATCTCCCAAATGTCAGGAGTTTAAGATAGCCTTATTTTTTACTGCATAAAGAAGGAACATGTTCAGGCAGATTTTGTTTCTTACTTGTGAACTTTCTTTTTCTCCTGCTATTTTCCTTTTCAGGAGTAAGAAATGTCAAAAAAAGCAGTCCTCTATCTGGATGGTTTTATTTCTTTTAGAGTTGAGACCAAACACCCATTATTGTAAAAGCGACGCTGATTTTAGCAAAATATGCATAACATGTATTTTTATGGGTAAACTGAGGTGTTCATATATGTGTACAAAAGAGACTAGACAAGGTGACTCTTTGTATACTGCCACATGGGTGAAACTTTGATGAAAGTGCTACTGAATAACCTACTGAATTATTTTATTTTTGAACTGGGTGTAATCACCATTGCCTAACTCTCACACAAACTGCATAATACAAGCATAACCCGTTTAGTCTTGAACAGAACCCTTGATGTATTTTCAGTGCTTTGCTTTGCCTCAGGTCAAAATGGTAATAATGGGATGTTTGAAGTCTTTTCAGAGTGTTCAGTAATATATTATCTGAGAAGATGTTATTGAAGTCGATTTTGTATTGCATACTCATTAGAGCCTATTATTTTACCCCACATTAGGATCCAAATTTTGTTTCTAATTCATATAAAGAAGAAGTAAAGAGCTTAGTAGGTATGCCTTTTTAAAAATCTGGTGGAAAGCATGAATTTGGCAAGCAGGTAAATGTTAAAAAATGAGACCAAGTACATCAATGCTGTCAAGAGTTTTCATTTCCATTTTCCAACTCCTACCCTTAGCCAGTGTGGAATAATTGGGCTACGTGTTGTAGCTCTCTATACATGCCAGTATATCATAATCTGCTACAGGATGCTTACGTCTAATTTAAATTCTTACAAATTACTGAAAGCCTAATTTTTTTAAGTGAATGAGGAAGGTGCGTTCCTGGCACAAGATAACATTTTTTTCTTGCCTCTGAGATGCAAGAGACACTTCTCTAAGAAAGAAGAGTAATATTAATCTTCACATATCCAATTCACACACCTACAAATTGTTGCATTACATTTTGCTAAAATAGACGAATTTCAAGTGTGATACTTATTGGTTCATTTTTCTGTCTTTAGAGATCTGGGTATTAATAAAAATGAAGCTAAATTACTTGAGGGCATTATTTGGTGCTAATAAAAGAAGGTGGCAATGTGCTGTGCGCACTTTTGCCTGATCAGATTGTTTATCAAGGAAGTCCTTTAACCTCTTCAATTGGGACTGCATCAAAGACAGCAGGAAGAATCTACTAGAAGAAATTATACAAAAATCTGCCTCTGAAGGAATTATTCTCAAATTCTGTTGGAGCTCATTTGCTGAAACATAGCTGGTTATAAAGACACTTGTTAAATACTGGATTTGAAATTAGATATGTGTATAAAAAAATTTCCAACTGGTGGTTCTTTCTAATAGAGATTTTCTTTTTAACATACTAAGATGCTTGATCCTGACAGTTCTTTATTGTTTAAACAATGTAGTATTTTATCAGTTTTAATTAAAAAATTACTCAAGTTGAGAATTTTTACTCTTCCTTTAAAGTTATGGCTACTTAAAGTTACATAATAAGCTGTCTATACTGAATGACTTAATTGTTGTTTAATGTTTAGTTGAAGTGGCAACAGGTAGTAGATGTTGGTATAGATTAAATTTAAAAAGAATCATATAAGTTAAGAACAGAGAGAAGAAATAAATGCTGAAATAGGAAAGGTAGTTAAAATCATGATACATGAGCTTCAAAGGATCAGAGGGCAGACATCCTCTGGTTTGTATTTACACTATTATGAACCACTCCTATTTTCTTCTAACTTCTTCTGAAAGACTTCAAAGTTCCAAGAACTGCTCCAGCTGCTTTTCTTTCCAAAAGTAGTTCCTCTGCAGCAGATCTGCTGTTTTTACACTGTTCTTTTACATCCCCCTTGCAAATTTTTTCATCCTTCACGATGACTCCAGGGCATCACTGAAAAGAGAATTTGTGTTGTTTCACTGTCTTGGAGACCAAGTACCTTTGCATGAGGAGAGAGACAGGAAGAGCAGGAATCATAAAGTGGTCTGAGTTTCCTCAACTTTTTCAGATTATCTTCTGAGAGTGAATATTTAATGTCAGGCATCTTGACTCTGAATACTAGTATTTTGCCTTTAAGCTGAAAATGACTCCAACCTTTGCTATGATGGCCCAGGAGGACTTGGCTTGTTGTGCCATACTGTTAGTGTCCCCCTCCTCCAGCCTTCCCATGTCATGTCATGTCAGTACTAGTGTCCTCAAGGTGCATTAGTGTCACCATGAACAGTAATTGCAGTAGCAGCGTGCAGTCAGAAATGTTGCTTATCAATCCTAATTCACCAAGGCAAGACAAGAGGGTGAAAACCACCCTCATCCTTGCAGGCTGCAGTGCACTGGTGACAGCTCTCAATTTAGAGGGATGGGTGGCAGTTCTCTATGGGTTGCATGAAAGAAATGTCAGAGTTGCTTAACACAAGGTGGGAGAATGCTGGAAGGCATCTCTGAGCCTTCTCTGAGCTTTCGGCAGCAGCTGCTGTGTTGGTTTTGTGGCTGGTTTCTCTTGTGCAGCAACGTGAGCTTCTGAGTCCCAGTGACCAAGGTTGACCAGCTCCATCCTCTGGTTTGTGTATTTTGATTTGTCCGTCTGAAATGCTGCCTGAAGAGGCTAAACTGCCTCTGCCTGCCATTACAGTTTCTATTAGCAACTACTAAACCGTGTATTTATTATGAAGTTTTATTTATATTCAGCTAATTGTTTTCCATGTTTTAACTATGAGACTCATGCCCAGTGCACACATCAGTCGTTTAATTTCTACTGCAATCTAGTGAGATGATCCATATGGCCTCTCTTTAAAGGTTGCTTATTCACTCATGTCCTTTTCAAGCCCATTTCAGAAAATAGGATTGCTTACGTTTGGTCAGCCTTGGACAGTGGTCAGTCTAGAGGAGGTCATCTTTCTGACTGTGTGACTGTGTCCTGTGCAGCACACACCTAACAGACAGTAAATGTAACTGTGGCAGGGAGGTAGGACTTAGGGGGAGCAGCTAACCTGGCATCCCTTTTAAGTGAAAGCACAGGTGTATTACCATGAAGGAGGCTATTCTAGAGAGAATGAAGGGCTGTTCTATTACAGAATAGATGACCAGTATGGGAACATTTTTCTTAATGTAATTGCACTCTTGGTTTGCAAATGGACACCTTTTATTATTATTTTCTTAGATTGTTTGTAATTTATTTATTTTAGGATTTTCCAGTATGACTGCTTCTCACCCAGAGTACATAAAAGGTTTCTGAACTTTCTGACTGCAAACTCCACTCCTATTCCAATTCCATGATGGGATGTACTAAGTGTACATCAGCCTTTCTTAAATTTTTGGGTTTACAGGCTGAAAAAAGACATTGCATGCTAAAATTCCCAAAAGTCATGTCAGTTGGTCTGATTACAGGGATGCTGTCACATGCTGTGGTGTTCAGCCACTGGGTCTAGATGCAGTCAGAAGCATTGTGCTGCCCTGGGTACCTCCCACTTGGTAATTTACAGAGACACTGTTGGCTCTTTCACTCAGTTGAATGGGCCTAGTACAACGTGCTGGGTCGTTTCATGGAGAGTGGTTAAGCTGTACATATAATAACAGTTTACTGTTATTTATTACCAAAGCAGTGTAGATGATAGCATTAATTATTGTTATAATAAAAGTCAATGGCTGAGACTCAGCTGATATTAAGCAGTGTTACTTGATTAATTTCTTTCCTTTGTGCATTTGTCTCATTTGCATTTTAAAATTACAATTCGAAAAGAGGCAATATATGTCACTGTAGGGCACCGTTAAAAGATTTATTTACAGGTTTTGGGCAGCAGGAGGAAACTCAGCATTCTTACCAGCTGGACAGGGAATCTCAGCTGAATTGAAACTATGTCAGCTGAAGCTTCTTGAAAGGGCAAGAGTGCCACTAATATCTGATGAAACATGGAAAGCTTAGTGGCTACAGAGGAATTATGGTCTATTCAGGACTGTCCAGTAAATGGTTTTTAACATCTGTTAGGTAGGCATTGTAATTCCCAAAACAGGTTATCCCCAGGCAGTGTATTTATGAACAGTGTGTGAGCATGTCACAAGCTGTGGCTGAGTAAGGCTTTCAGATTTCAAGGTATATCACTCTAGGTTCACATTTTCTGTCCTTGCACCTGAGAGTAAAAAACCCCTCAGAACTCTGTAAATCTTATCAAATGAAGATGAGAATTTGACCTGATGACATCTAATTTCTTTAAAAGAATGAAGTTGTTAATTTGCTAAATTTTACTCATACCACCTGAAGCATGTAAGCTGCTCATTTCAGTTAGATGATGTCCAGACATTGAGATAATTGCTGTCCGTAGGAACAAGCGAAATGTGTGTGTTTTGCCCTCATTAATTTAAAAAGCAATTATAATAATATTCAAAATAATATAAGCAAGAACCCCCCTTTTTAAGTAAGGAAAAAAGGTAGTTTCCAGGTAGAGCAGACTTTATGAGATACCTTCAGATTACATTTGGATAGAGATAAGTGATATGAACAACCTGTGGTGGGAGGTAGCCTGGCCCATCCCAGGGCTTTTAAACACTCAGTGAGATGAGCCTGTCGTACAGAATGGGATGATATGAGGTGGAACCTCCCAATCACTCGGCACTCTCAGCAGATTCAGCAGCTTCAGGGGGGGTCAATCTGTTTAGGAACCACCATGAAAAGCAGTTCAGTTGTAGCACCTTACTTAAAACCTGTTGTCTGGGTTATACATGTGACTCCTTAAGAATGAAAACAAATACATCTTCATGCTGAATGCTAAACCTCTTCTTAAATAAGTTTTTTTAAAAAACTGATTTTTTTTAATTGCTTTTAGTTATTTTACAAGCTATTTTATGCAGTAAGAACTCAAGAATATGAGAATTTGTTTTTCTTCTTTAAATACTACTCCTGTCCCAATGTAAAATCTGAAATTTAGCAAGGGAGGATTTTAAAAATACCCAAATGACAAGATTTTATTTGTTGATACTGTGTCAGTAGTCAGTGGGACATTCCAGCAGATGGTTTGAATCACTGACCACTTATCAAATGAGTGGGTTTTTTGCCCGATTATCCACTAGCAAAAGGATCTGCTGTGTGTAATTGCAGGTGTTTCTAGAATACTGTAGAAATAGAACATAACCCTTATGTTTTGAGATTTCTCTCAGCATGCAGAATTATGCAGAAAATGTTAGAATTTAATTATCTTATCATCTTTCCATAGTGTTTCTGATTTGAGTCATTCCTATCAGCAATCTGAAGTACCCTTCATTAAAGCTGCATTTGTAATAAAAGCACTAGTTCTTGGTCACTGTTATCATGATATTATGTAGAGAAAGATATAGATGCACTTGAACAGAGAGGTCATTCATGGCTGAGTGATGGGAAAGTCATGATTTCTCTTTGCTCTTGGACGTAAATATGTCACCAAATACTCCCTCGTGATCCTTTCTTCTGTCTGTTCCTTTCCGGGGGCCAGGTGACCTCTTCCACTGCATCGTTCTTTCAGACCATAAACAGACTGTGCTCTCGGGCATTTACATTTTTTTGTTCAAAGCTTGAAAGTTTCCTTCTGAGCAAGAAGAGGGAGTATTGTAAACAACTTGCAAAAGTTTCACAATACACCTTTTCAGCCCTCTGACCACCCCGTTCAGAGGATGAGGCTGTGCATATTTTCTAGGAGTGGGAGGAAAGGGCTGGAGGAAAACTTCTGTGGTGCACAGAGCTCCTCAACCTGCTCCAGAATGATAAAAGCTTTGGAATCAGGGCTTAATGGGTCCTGACTCTTTTACTGGGCTGTGTGGGGATGGAGAAAGCAACAACTTTTTTTCCATTAGGACACAGGAAGGAAAAAAAAACCAATTTCACAACACAGAGAGGTAAGAACTTCTGGTGTTTCCATAGGCTTTTGGGAGGTTGCTGCTGCTTGAGCCTCCTTCCTCCCTCCTTTGCCTGTTCCCAGCAGAAGAGGCTGGCTTGTGACCAGGCAGTGCCTCTGCTCCTCATTCAAGGTCCCTCCACTCACTGTGAGGGGTGGCTTTATGTCCATTGCTCCCCAGCCCAGGGGCCAAGACTCATTCCCTGGCAGTCTTGTGTTCTGTGGTTCATTTAAATAGGGTTTCATCCAGCAAGGGAAATGTTTTGAACCCATTTAGGAGGGAGCTGGGCCCCTTTTGTTGCTGCATGGGGCAACCCCTTTGTTCCAGCAGCAGACCCAGGGGAGGAAAGACACCACTGGTAGTTTCATAGGCATAGGGAGGGGAAAAGCGAAATCTTTAAGATCCAGTGACCTTAAGTGACTGTCACCATCTGGTAAGACAGCTGTCCATCAGGAGCATGGAGGTGGTGGCATAAGGAAGACAGAGGTGAGCAGTTGGCACAGGGACAGTAACTGGATGTGGGCTAATCCTGGTGACAGCAGCAAAGGTGGCAGTGGAGGTGTGCGACAGCTCAGCCTTGGCTTGCAGAGCCAAATGAGCAGCAGTGCTGCTACTTTCCCAAAACCTGAGACGAGGGCTCCAAAATGAGCACCTGACATTGCTGCTTCATCATTTAGAGCAGATGCTTCTTGGCAGCAATATCGTTAAGGTTGATGATAAATTCAGTGTGTATTACATATACAGGAAAATAGATGTAAACTGTAGCACTTCCAGGATTAAATGTCTTCACAGATTGTACTTTCTGCCTTGATCGAGGCCTGAAATATGCATATACATTTACTCACATTTCTGAAAATGTAAATAATAAATAGATAAGCTTTTTTCAGAACACTCAGGAAGAATTCAAGAGAGGCTTCTTCATTTTGTCAAATGCTAGCCATAATATTCTTTTACAGAATTCAAATACAGATTTGCAACAAGGGTACAAAATGTAATTGAATTTATGGTGTGTTTGTAAGAGACTGCTTTATTAATTTCCATTTAAGACAAATTAAGTCGCTTTATTTAAACTTCTCACTGTATTCTACACCACATAAAGGAACATGTCAGGATGATTGTGAGAGACAGAGCTGGCAGGAGCACAGAAGTGCCCAATAAAAATGAGCAGTTGCATACTGTGCAGAGAAAAAGAAATTATATACGAAGCTGAAACTTTCTTTTCTGCTCTAAGACGTTTCAGAAACATTCCACAGCTTTTATTAAGGTATACAAAATGACTGAATTATCATACCCTGTATTATTCATTCCAAACAGCTTAATTAAAATTAATGTAATTGAGACTGTATTCCCTCTGCTACCTATACCTGTACAGCATTATAAATGATGTTGGGGTAGGTATACCCAAGCTGCCACATTTCAAACAGCTTTACAACACCTTAGCTCATATGCCAGCAAGGAAATGTTTTGTCTTTCCCTGTTCTTCATCATATTCTTTCTCTAAGAGTCTGGCAGGCTTAGAGGAATTTATTGGGCTAAAGGGACCTTTATTTTGAGTGACTACATTTTTTCGGCTAATTTTTTAATATTTACATTGTAATATTTTTATATTTACATTTTCTAAACACTTTCCCATCAGTAATTCCTTAGGCTCCATGGGTTTCATGAGTAAATTAAATGCATTCAGCAGTGTTGTCAGATGCTGAAGCTGGATGGCACAAGCAGTGTATTTCTGTTCTAGAAAACCCTTAAGTTGCAATATACAAAGCAATCTCTTGGGAATGATCCTTAGGCTGCACAGGAGTGTCTGTGCCCAGGAATTAGCTGGGTAGGTGACAGGGCCAAGAGCATGCATCTGTTTTTTCAGCAGTGGGGTGGCTGCCCTGTAGCATACGAGTGTCTCCCCTGCCATTCTTCAGATGCCAGTGCAGCTGCTGGCAGTGCCCCTTGGGAGCCAGCTTCTGTCCTCTGGTCTGGTGTGTCTTTGTCCCCTCAGTGTCCCAGGTGGTTTTGCAAGCCATGGTTAAACTATTCAGTGGGGACTTATGCTGATGTCCTTATTTTGTTAAACGTATGAGGACAGTTCTAGCAGAACTTGAGCCAGGCAATGTGTTCCCAACCAGTTGCCATTCCCTGTCACATTGCCAGAGCCACCAGCTCCCTCCATTTTGCAGGTGGGGTCCTGGGAACTCACCTGTATGGGTGAGCTGACTTCTCTCCAGAAAGGCTCTGCGTCTCAGGGCATGGCTGGGGCCTGCTTAGATGGAAAGCACAGAAGTTCAATTGGATTTTTTTAGTAAGTTTTTTTGTTTTAGCGGTAGCTGAGAGTCACCTATTTTTTCCTGGGCAGAGCTCTTCCCTCGGGGCTGCCTGCACACAGCCTGGCTCTGGTGCATAAGGCAAGCAAGGAAGAATTTCGGGGTCTTATCCCCCTCACAGTGCCTTTGGTGTGAAAAGCTCTGCAGTAATTTCAGACACACTGCTGCAGTCACTGGTGTTGTCCTTTCAAGTGCTCTTTAGTTCAGTGCCTTTGAACAAAAGGAAGTCACTTTAGGACTTAGTGGGATTTTTTTGGATGCTTGATTGTTGAGATTTGATGGCTTTAGCTCAGTGAAATTTCTAACAAATTTTTTCCTCCCTCTGCTCTTCTAACCAACAGGTATAATCTTGTAGTTCAACATAGCAACGTCTTTGTGAGTTTGGTTATTTCTAATGTGTAAAGCTGATCTTTTATTCTCGTATTGCCTCCCTACAGCTGACCTGAACAACGTCAGGTTCTCGGCATACAGGACTGCCATGAAACTCCGCAGGCTGCAGAAAGCTCTCTGCTGTAAGTACCTCTCTGTGCCTTACCCGCTGCCGGGAAGGCTCTGTCACCAACACACAAGTTTATTCACAGCTTTGAAAAGCAGAACACTCCCACATGTACCCACTGCTCTGCCTGGTACATGGACACCTCTCACCTGAAGAGCCTTCTGCTGTCGCTGGTCTGCATGATTATTTCAAAACCAGAGTACAGGGTGGTCTGCAGACCTGTCCCTTGTAAGGCAGAGAAGGAGCTGAGAAATAAAACTGAACATACCGTACACGTTTCTTACCTTTACACTCTTTAGCTGGGTATTTTCACTGTGCCATATCCTGTGCTGTGTCACTGTGCCATGTCCTGTGTCAGCCACAGCTTTACAGCCAAAAGGAACACAGTTGTGTGTTGGGAACAGTGAGAGCTTGGGTGAAATAATCACTTCAGAGCTGGAGTTGCTAATGGTTTGTTAAGTTGAATCTTGAACCCTGAGGGCTTATTGCCTTTAAATGAGATCATCACAATAAACATTTAGCTTCATTTTTTCCTCAGCTTTCAGTTGTGTTGAGAAGTCTCTCATCAGCTGTACATTAGTGGTGTGCATGTTTGAACATTTTAATTCTCCCAACTGCTGTATGTTATTTTACTTTTCACTGGAATTACATTTCCTTTTCAGCTTATTGTAGCCTGATAGCTAAATAATTCGCTCAGGGTTTTCTTGATAGGCCAGCCAGTTGCAAAAGCGAGCAGTTTATTAGGCAGTCCAATTGCGAGGATTATTAAAATATTTTAACATTCACTATTTGGCATTTAATTTCAGGGTTAAATTTCTGACACAGTTGCAAATGTCTCAACTGTTGATTTATCTCAAGTTGGATTTGTGCTCACATGCTTTCTGGAGCTGTGTCAAACCTCAGTATTTTTGAGCATGTTTGCTTTTAGGCTTATAAGCATGGGTGAATTCCGGTAAAGTGTGCAGACTTAGTTTCTGAATGTATTAAAAAAGAGGGGAAAAAAAGGAAAAATAAACAGTAAGTGAAAAGTCTTGTAACATAATGAAAGATTTCAACATGAATACAATGACAAAGAAGGAATTATGATGATTAGAAATATAAACATCTTTCCATGGTGCAGCAGTTCTGCCACACTCACTGTGGAAACATGGCATAAAGAAACTGGAGTGATATGCAGTTAAAAGTATTCATAATCAGTGCAGCACTGAAGGAAGCAGACTTTTTGGAATTAACTAGTTGGCAGTGCATAAGTGTAACTTGTAACAGGTTTTTATGACTGAAAGTGCAAAACTTTGCATCCCATTTTATGAGTATTAGGATCACAGAATATTTTGAGTCGGAAGGAACTCAAAAGTATCACTCAAGTCCAACTCCTGGCCCTGGGCAGGACACCCCAAGAATCACATCATGTGCCTGAGAGCATTGTCCAGACACTTCTTGAGCTCTGTCAGGCTGGATGCTGTGACCACTGCCCTGGGGAGCTGTTCCAGTGCCCAGCCACCCTCTGGGGGAAGAGTCTTTTTCTAATATCCAACCTAAACCTCCCCTGACACAGCTTCAGGCTGTTCCCTCGGGTCCTGTCACTGTCACCACAGAGCAGAGCTCAGTGCCTGCCCCTCCTCTGCCCCTCACCAGGACTTGTAACTGCAGTGAGGTCTCCCCTCAGTCTCCTCCAGGCTCAACAGACCAAGTGTCCTCAGCTGCTCCTCGTGTGGCTTCCCCTCAAAGCTCTTCACCATCCTCACTGGCCTCCTTTGGATGCTCTCTAATAGTTTAATGTCTTTTTTATAGTAGTTTATAATAGTCTTTTTTATGTTGTGACACCCAAAACTGCCCCCAGCACTCGAGGTGAGGCCACCCCAGCCCAGAGCAGAGTGGACAATCCCCTCCCTTGCCCGGCTGGCCATGCTGTGCCTGATGCCCCCAGGACAGGGATGTCCATCCTGGCTGCCAGGGCACTGCTGGCTCAGATTCAACTTTTCATCAACCAGGACCCCCAGGTCCCTTTCCCTGGTGCTGCTTTCCAGCCTCTCATTCCCCAGTCTGTCCCTACATCCAAGGTTGCACCATCCCAGGTTTAGAATCCAGCACTTTCCCTTGTTGAATTTCACAGGGTTGGTGACTGCCCAGGCCTCTAATTTTTGATTTGAATTTGCCTGCCTTCAAGGGAGTCAACAGCTCCTCCCAGTTACACATCACCTGCAAACTCGCTCAGTCCTGTGTTCAGGTCCTTTGTGAAGATGTTGAAGAGCACAGGGCCGAAGATGGAGCCCTGTGAAGCTGCCCTAGTGACAGGTCACCAGTCTGATGTCTCCCCATTCACTGTAACCCTTTTTGAGTCAGCATCACGCTGTGTTTATTCTGCTGTGGGCTGGACGTTTTGTCCAGAAAGATCCTGTGAGAGACAGTATTGAAAGCTTTAATGAAATCCAAAAAGATTACATGAATTGGCATCCCTTGGTCAGCTAGCTGGGTGGTTACTGTGTTAGAAAAGGAAATTAGATATATTAAGCAGGGCTTTCCCCTCTCAAACGTTTACTGGCTGTGACTGATGACTCTGTGGTCCTTCAGGTGTTTTTTAAGAACTGATTCCTACCATTACATAATTCTGGACTCATCTTGGACTTTTGTGTTGGGTTTGCATGGCCAGGCTTTGGTAGTGGGTGTCTCCAGAGGTGGTTTCTCTAAGAAGCTCCTAGAAAATTACCCCATGTCTTGCAGAGACAATGCCAGCCAGCTCCAAGGCAGACCTACTGCTGGCTAAGGCCAACCAGTGGCAGTGGTAATGCCTGTGGCATAATGTAGTTGAGAAGGGTGCAAGAGAAAATTTGTTGTACAATGGCAACAAATTTTTCCTCCGGGAAAGAAGAGGGGAAATATGTGAGAGAAACAACGCTGCAGACGCCAGGGTCAGTGCAGAAGGAGGGGGAGGAGATGCTCCAGGTGCCAGAGCTGAGATTCCTCTGCTGCATATGGAGAAGACCATGGTGAGGGAGCTGTGCCCCTGCTGCCCGCAGAACTCCACAGTGGAGCAAATATCCACTTGCAGCCTGTGGAGTACCCCATGCCAGAGCAGGTGGGTGCCTGAAGGAGGCTGTGACCCCTGTGAAGCCCACACTGGAGCAGGCTCGTGGCGGGAATTGTGAACTCTTGGAGAGGAGCCTGTGCTGGAGCAGGTTTGCTGGCAGCACTGTCTGTTCCTGAAGGGGACTGCATCCTGTGGGAGGGACCCACTCTGGAGCAGTTTGTGAAAAACTGCAGCCAGTGGGAAGAACTTGTGTTGGAGCAGTTCGAAGAGGACTGTCTCCCGTGGGAGACACTGCACACTGGAGCAGGGGAAGATGTGAGGAATCCTCCCACTCAGGAAGAAGCAGCAGCAGAAACATCATATGATGAACTGACTGCAGCCCCCATTCCCCTGCTGCTGCTGCAGGGGAGGAGGTAGAGAATTTGGGAGTGAAGATAACCCTGGGAATAAGGGAGGGTTTGGGCGATGTGTTTTAAGATTTAAGATTTATTACTCATTATCCTCCTGTGACTTGATTGGTAATAAATTCAGTTTATTCTCCCAAGTCGGGTCTGTTTTGCCTGTGACAAACTCTCCCTGTCCTTATCTCGGCTCAAGAGCTTTTCAGTGTGTTTCCCTCCCCTGTCCAGCTGAGCAAGCTGAAGTCATTTCATCTCTTGAGTTTATATTTAGGTAAATTTTCAGAGAATTGATACTCTCAGAGACATGCAGTGGCGCTTACACTGATTACTCTAGCACATTCTTCATACTTGTATCTAGGGAGAAGTATTTAAGGAATTTGGTTAGCAGGCTTTGTTCTTACAAATATTTTTGCCTGAAGACACCATCATTGTATTTGTGTATTCTATCATTTCAGTGTCGCTCATGAACTCAGTTTAATTAGATTTTTTTAAAAACCTCAGCTCATTACAAAATTCTTTTTCTGCATTTTGGCAATAGTAGAATTAGAGCACAGTGCTGGGTTTCAGGCTCCTACGCAAAGCCAGAATCTCACTTGCAGTAGGTGCTGCTTTCAGCTCTTACTTTTCATTTCTGTTTTAAAATTGCAGGAGTTTTTAGATATATATATACATGCATATATATATATATGTATATATATGTCTATATATGTATATCTATATATCTTTGCTGTGAACTTCATAGAAAACAGCAATTTTGTCTACTGAGGAGTACTCTCAAAATGTGTTTTTAATAGGACTACAGAAGTAAAGGTACAGCCTATTTCTCAGTGGCAAGAATAGAAACACTTTTGAAAAGGAACTGTACTTAAACTTCAGTTCTTTTCAGTTCATGAATCATCCCAATGAACATTAAGATGCTAGGATATTAAACCTAAGGAAGAATGTGGAAAATATCAGTCCTTAATAAATAAATGCTATGTATTGTATTATCTAGTGTGTGGCTCTATCATTTCAGCCTTTAAAATTATTGTGAGCATGCCAGGTGTAACTCTTGCACCAGGGTTTTTTAAATGTACGATTTCCTTTGATAATCACATCAAAGCATGATGACTTTCTTGTTTTGCTACTTTTAAAGATCTGATCTTCAAGTGCAAACCACATCAGAACATCGTGATGTCAATAAAATGAGATGTATTCACAAACTTTTCTTGGAAATGAAGCAAAAGAAAATATTCAAGAACTTCTGTTAGGGGTCTTTTTTCCTTTAATTTTACGCAGACTAGATTAAATACATTTTTTTTAATGTGTCAGCCAACAGCAGCAGGTTACAGACGAGATGATCTTGAATTCTGGGAGGACTGTTGATACTTTTTATTACCAGCCATATGTTGAGTTTTCCCTAAGTTCAGTTTGTGACCTCTAGAGCGTACTTTCTCCTGCCTGTTAATTGTCACTTCTGTCCTTCGACTGGTTACTTATTCCATGTTGTCTTTTATACTTTTCCTGCAATCTGGCAGTGTCTAGTTAAAAACATCCTAACCTTTTATGTATTGCCTTAGAGGCCAAAGAAATATTTATATATATGACTTAGGCTTCAAAGTAAGCTAGAAGCCATTGCTCACACAGATTTTAGAGTCAGTTTTGAAATTTTAAATAGGAAAGTGTAAAAGAGTGGCACCCAAAAGAAGTGCAAAACATAAAATGGTGTGGGTTATTTCAATTAAAGCTTTTCAAATCACTGTATGGTGCCAAATACTCAGCTCCTTAATATATATCTGACTGTGAAGCTTGTCTTGTGAAAGTTGGTCATTCGTAAACCTCCATATCTGCTTTTAGGAAGGAAATCTGCAGTTCCATGTTCTGGGAGAAGACCACACACACACATTTCTTAAGTCTTTGTGGGAAAGATGAAGGAGGATCCTAATGTGATAAAGGCCAGAGCCTTACTTTTTCCCAGAAAAAGTGGTTCCCTAAAGCAGAACATGTTGGCAAATGTGCTTTTTGCTTGTTAGGAGATGATCGTGTGTTACAAACTTGGGGATGGCACAGGAGGTTGATGAAAAGTGGGCTGAAAGGCATTTTAGAATATGCCACTTATTAATGGGAAAAGCTTTCACAAAGTGGAATGACCCATGTTCAGCAGTAGCTGCATATATAATTATGCTGCCACTCAGATGCCTGAGGGGTTCATTTAATTACTGTTGATTTGTAGTCTCAAAGGAACTGAGAGTTCAGCTTAAAGCTTGGAGTTATAGGTGTTGGGAGGGCTGTGCTCTGTTTTCAATTTGACTAATGAATTCTTAGAAGAAAAGCATCTTTCTGAGACTCTCAGGAATGGGTCTGATGCTTTTGCAGGATATAACTGACATTAGAATAGCTATGTTTTTTATGCTAGTAGGTTAAACATAATATTGAAAAAATTTATTTTAATAAATGTCTATATGCTAAGGTGAAAAAAACTGAAACTCCAGTAAAACCCTGCACAAAATCATAGAGTCAAAGGTAAATTTCTGGATGTAATAATAGGGATAGCATTCCAAGGTTTCCTTATTCACTCTAGCAGTAGGTGTGCTAGGCCCAGAGGACAAAATTTTCAGAAATGCTTAAGGGATTTAGTAGCAGAAGTAAGTCCCTATTGATTTCCAATGAAATGTATACTCCTGAAATTCTTTTGGCAATTATGAAATCCCAGCGTACTGTCCAAGCAGCATTGCGAAGCAGCCCTGTGGGCAGCTAAAGTATTTCTCATCTCCCACTAGGACATCAAAGGGGCAGTTTCATCTTGGATAAAATAGGATACTCAAGTGTGAATTTGCCAAATGGGCCTTTAACAGGATCAAGTTCTAAAATATTCCTGTATGGTGTTCTGCATTTAGCCTCTGCACATTATGGTGGTTTTTTTGACGTTATGAAGAGATGTTGCTTACCAGGACTCAAGAAAGCACATTTTTCATTCCAGTGAAAGAAAAACTGGTCTTGCAGTTGAGTCTGTTCATTTTCTAGTTTTGTGAAGAATTTCCTGGATGAATTTGGGCAGTTCATTTTGGACCAGATGCTACTCCCTTGGGTTATATTGCATCGTGCTGCACTTTGTGACTGCTCATGGTATGAGCAGGATTAACAGCATCTGCGCTTTATATCCCCGTTGCTCACACCCTGGAAATTCACTGCAAGGAGTTACAAAAGATTTTCATGGGGCAGCCAGAAGATCATTATCAAACATCTCATTTTTCTGTTTGCCTTTATTCTTATTCCTGCTTTACCTTGTAAATCAACATCCCATAATTTTGTGTCTCCCTAAGTGGGATGCTGCTTGTTGATACTAGTTTGCAGAGGTTAAGAGCCGAGAAAGGGAAGTTCAGTTTTGCCCTGGGCATGCAAATTTCAAAGTGCAACTGACTTAAATTGGAACAAAAATCAAGTTTTGTAGTGTCTGTGACAGAAAACTCTGTTGCATGTTGACTGATAAGTTTAAATGTGTCTTACTCTGTAGTGTCACAGAGGTATTTATAAATGTATATGCTCTTCAGAATTAAAAATGGATACATTTAATTAATAAATATTGAAATAGGCCATTTAGTGTTTCTGGAACCTTCTGTTCCCTGTCCTCACTGGTGGAAAAGTAATAGAGAGGTTACAGTTCATTTCTGATTTGTTTGCATATTCCTTGAGGAGTTTGGTTTGGTTACGATTGCTTGACTTCTCTAAGAAATGGGCAACACATCTCAGGAAAGCTGATGACCTGTGCTGTGGTGACAGCACATCTGGTGAATGCAGTAATCAGATATTAACCTATCTATCCATAGGAACATAAAGCTTGAAATACATAATTTTTACTTGCATAGTAATATATGTGTAATATTTCCAGAGGACCCAAGAGCATAATAAGTATTTTATGGCTAAAAATGAAACAGATACACACTGGTCTCTAAGGCCACAGCTGAGTAACAGTGCATCTGTAGGAGTCCTGAAACCAGTCTTGCATGTGACTTTGAGAGGACATTTTACGTCCTCTGGCCAGGCGCATAAGCCAAGTAAAATTCTCTGTTTGCTTTTTGGGTGTGGGTAATACAATCACTGTTTCTTTTCAGTCTTTATGGTGGTGTATTTTTTTATTCCAACAGTGGATCTCCTGAGTCTGTCTGCTGCGTGTGATGCCTTGGACCAGCACAACCTCAAACAAAACGACCAGCCAATGGATATTCTGCAGATCATTAACTGCCTGACCACCATTTACGATCGACTGGAGCAAGAGCACAATAACCTGGTCAATGTTCCCCTTTGCGTGGACATGTGCCTCAACTGGCTTCTGAATGTCTATGACACGTATGTATGGGGGGATCAGGACATGGGAAACCTCCAGGAGCTTTCCCGGTAGCAGAAAGGGAGGGGGGAAGGTATGATGAGCTGTCTACCTCATCATAGCATGGGTGGCTTGGAGCTGAAAAAAAAAGAGTAGTTGAAGTGAAGGTTTAATAAACCTAATGGTTTAATGGCTGCATGTAGCTGAATCTATGGAGCCCTTGGTTAGGCTTACAATACTGGATTTATTAAGCTAATCAATGAGAGAGCTGGAAAACAGAACTTTTTAAGCAGATTTTTGCATTCAGACCAATTCTGTGACTGTGTGTCTGTCCACAGTAGGTCATTGCTTTACATGGCTTTTTAATTTATTTTGATAAAGAAGTTCCAATAGAATTATTAAGAAGTAACAGAATGAACACAATGAAAACTTTTGCCTGTCTGTACCTCTGGATGTTAAACCTTACAAATATGTCAGTTTTCCATAGCTTTGAATCTGTCATCCTTTTTCAAAGATAGAAGAGGCACACTTCTTGTCTAATGTGCTTACAACCCTTAGCTGTAAGAAGATTTGAGAAATATTGAATTCAAAATTTAATTTCAAAAAGTGTACCATAAGTATAAATACAACAGACTTAATATATCTGAAAAAAATTTATGGGTATTCCTTTTAAGTGGGTTAATGATGCCATTCATAATGCATAGGCAAATTCCAACATATGTTTGTAAGCTCCTTTTAGAATAAGCCATTATATTTGTATTTGTTGAATTTAATTTTTAAAAAGTCAGTGGAAGTATTTTATTTGTGTTTTTAAGGTCTTTATCAGCCACTTTCAGCCAGACATGCTCATTACTGTGGCAAAATAAATATTTACCTATAGAATTGGAAGGTCATGGGACAATTACTGTATTTCCATTGACATTTTGAACCATACTGAAGGGTCGTAACATTGTTCATCCATCCACTGTTTATCACAGCAGTGAAGCTTCAGTGATTACCTGCAAAAATGTAGAGATTTGTGCAGATCCTGCCTTCCTGCAGGATCACCTCCAATAAGTCAGTTGTTTGTGACATCCTCTGCAGCAGCTGCAGTAGCCTGTGAAGTGGATTACCCAGATTACATTATATTTCTTGTAGCATACCAGTACTAGGGAATGGCACTGTATTCATTCAAGAGCCACATTTTATTTCTTTAATCTACTTTGGCTTTCACAGAACAGTGATCCACTTCTTAGTTACCATCAACTATAAATAACATATAGACGAAGACTCCCAGTTTGTGAAAACAAAAAAGATATGCTAGGGATATTAATCTGTATAATTAGAGGCAGAAAGGGAGCTAAAGGTCATTCCACAGGCTGCTCCTGAGCTGAACTGCCCAGTTTAGGTTTGCCATGTCCAGTCTAGTTTTCTTTATGTTGCACTGTGCTGCAAGTACAACGTTAGAAATTATAATGATCTGCCTCCAGGCAATTCCGTGGGTATGCTGGGGAGCTGCATATCTCAGAGCACAGCGAAACATGGAGGTGTTTTATGTGTGAGGAAAGCTTGTAGCTATTTTACCAAAATTCAAGTTTGAATTACGCTGGTAAGAGAGGTGACCTTGGGGTTACGTGTGTTTAGTTTTCATTGTAAACTTAATAGGCAGAGATCAACCAAAGTGCACAGCGCTACCGGAGACATTTAATTAAATGTACTGAATCTTTACTTTTCTTATAATTGAAAACTGCCATTTGTAAAGATATTAATCAAATTCACAGTCAATGACTGATCTAATTATGGGTACAGCTCTGCAAATCCAGCACGTTTTGGATTTGTTTTAATTGATCAGTCACTCATGCTCATTTGCAGTAGCATGCTAAATTATTGGTTTGACTTGGGAGGAGAGGAGAGTGAACTGAACAACTCATGATTCGTACAAGTTTCAATTTAATTGCCTTGCAGAGCAATCATCATTCTGTATTCTTCTCCTGTATAATTTGCATGAGCCTGGTATTTATCAGGAGGAGTTTCTCAGGGCACAGATGATAATTAATTTGGAAAAGATTTGAGGCAGAGGAGTAAGAGGACCAGAGTGTGGAAAGCATAGGTAAACTACAAATGCTTATTCATGATGGAAAAAGCAAGATTCTTTAATAAAAAGTTACAGATTATAAATTTGGCTTTGTCCACTGGTTTCTGTCTGTACCTTTTACAGGGTTTGCAGGGGAGATCTGTGGGTGAATGAGCACTGCTGGCTCCTCAGTGCTTTCACAGGATTAAAAAGACCATATTCATCTTTACCTGTGGTGCAGCCTGATGCATGACTATAGCCTGCCTCTACATGATTTATCTTATTTCCAGTGGGGGCCTTACGGGTGACTCCTCAAAGCTGTTGAAAAGGCTCTGCTTCAAAAATGTTGGGTTGAAGCATTAGCTTCCTGTTTTGTGTATGTCTTCGTTTGCAATAGATGTTACATATTTGAAATGCTATCAGAAACAAAAGTCTTGGGGGGAGAAGCCAGCAACTGGAAATAAATTGAGTTAAAGCAGATGACTGAGAGAATATCTGAAGGTTTGTCAGTGTGTTGCCTGCAGCTCAGAGGAGGATGTTGTTCTTGCTGTCACATTAAAAAGCAAAAGTAGTAGCGTGGGCATGTTACAAGGTAGGAGGGAGTGTGAGGGGGAGGCTGACAGGCAACAGGGGCTGATTGGAAAGCCCCAGCCCCTACCCACTGCACAGGAGAGGTTTGCACAGGAATGCTGCGAGGAGGAGCTCAGAAACCACCCCAAGGTGTTAATGGCATAACTGTACAGCCTACCTGCCTTGCCATGATTTCTAGGCAAGCTTTATCATTTGCCTGAATATATTACAAGTGTCTCTGTCACTGCACACTGCTTGCAGAGACTGCTTTTTCGTGCTTGGCTCCCTGTTGCCTTTTCAGACAAGTCAGGGCAGGGCTTGACAGACAGTAAGCAAAGACTTCCTAAAAACGAGTGCTACATCAGATTTCTGGTGAAAGTAAAGCGATATTGTCTTTGGCAAAAGGGCTGGTTTGCTGTTCTGTCACAGACCTCATCTCCTCTGAGAATCACTCAGCAACAGTTCATAGAGAAGCCTGTTCAAGTAAGCATAGGGTAAAGATCCTTTACTCACGTTTTTCATAAAAAAGGAGACAAGTAATTATTTCCGATCGAGACCACTTCTGGTGGAATTGATACAACAGCACAATCCAGTTCAGCTGTGCCTGTGAAGCCACAGCAATGTTTTTTTTTCATTTCTAGCTTAACTAATAACTGTCCAGCTTGAGTGTTCTCTGTGAGATTTAATTTATGAAGACTACGGTAGTGCAGTGAACTTGGTTATTCTAAACAAATTATGACATGAATGGATTGTTTTATCAACCAGTGTTTCTTTTCCATTAGGGGTCGAACAGGAAGGATCCGTGTCTTATCTTTCAAAACTGGTGTCGTATCCCTTTGTAAAGCACATCTGGAAGATAAATACAGATGTAAGTCAATGTAATTATTTTGGGTTTACCTTGTGTTTTTATTCCTCCTGTTTATTTATTGAATAACCATTAAATAGCATAGAGAGACATTATTTTAGATATTGCAGATGCAAACTCTTAATTTGTTTCACCTTGTACTTTTAAGTTATTTCTTCTCTGTAGTTTTGGGTAGTTTAGCACAGTGGTTGCCAAACATTTTTTGATCATACCCCTCCCAGTAAAAAAATTTTTGAGCATGCACCTCCAATAGGTGTATATCTGTTTATAAATTATGTACAAGTACCCCTGTACTAATATATTGTCTACATTATAAAGCATACCAAAAGTAGGAAGTTAGAAAAGATAAAGATTAAACACGCACTATTTTGAAACTTTCAATTAAATCTATTAACTGTACAAAAAGTATTTCTTTACTGCACCTTAATGGATTGTCTTGAGCTCCCTGAGGCACAAGAACCCCTTTGGAGATGACTGGTTCAGCACACCTTTATACACAAAAATGCATGTCTACAGAACACTTGCATTATGCTATTTTTAAATGTATTAACTTTTTTAAATGATTCTCACATTGTGATCAGTCTTATTATGTACATTGTGTTTTAATATAGTTGCTGCCTTTAAATAAATAAATTTTAATTAGTAAATTTAAATAAATATTAAAGGTGTGCAAATGTTGCATATTTTAAGAGAATAAATACTTGAAAAAATTCCACTTACAGTCTTAGTTTTATCTGACTAATGAATCAGTTCACTAATGAGACAAGGATCCAGAAAATGACTACTGGTAAATGTAGTTCTCAAGAGTAACTTTCTTGTTGAATTAACTGGTACAATTCATTCATGCACTTACAAATACCACTGAAAATCCAACCTTTAGGGTTTGACCCAATACCATAGCAGTTCTTCATCAATTGTTAGCATTTTATTCTCTACTAATGCAAGCCGAAGAACTCTAAAAGAGAAAATAGACAGTACCTACTGTGGGGTCTGTGCATGACTTTGTGTAATTGGATCAGATTTTAGGGCAATCACAATGAATGTCACAGTTTAGATTTCTAAATGTTTCATGTGGGTGTTAAGAAAAAGTATTCAGAAAATCTTTTAAGAAAATTACTCAGTACAGATACTTTTCAAAATGATATTTCATTGAAGATTATCAAAGTTATAAAGGAAAACATTTATTCATAGTTTAGATTCTCCTGCAGTATGTGTGCACCTATTAAGTGTCCTATAACCTTGCTGAGGACACTTAATGTTTTAATGATGGGGAAATTGAAAGCTGAATAGCTGTGGGAGAGGAAGGAATTGTGTCTGTCTTGCTGTGGTCTGGCTTTGCCATCCATGCTGAGGTTGTAGAGCAGTTGCCATTAGTATTGCTGCAAGTATGCAATGACTTGCACCCCTTACAATTTTTTGTCTCATTTGTGCAGCAGAGCAGAGTTGGTTGTGTTAGAGCTTAAGGCTTGCAGAGGTGATGGAAGGATTAATCTCAGAATTATTCATTATAAAACTAGACTTCACAAGAGTGAAATTCATGTAATTAAAAAATAATCCTTTCTCTATCTGTTCCTTTATTCCTTTGGAAGAAAACACGTGTCAAAGCAGTGCTAGGAAAGTTATCTCGAGCAGTGCTGAAGCACCTTTATAATTGTATCCCTGGTGTTGGGTGAAATATTAAAGTGACTCCAAAAAAAAGGCGTTATTGTATTCTAGTCTTATTTTGCTCTTTCTTTTTTTTTTAACTGTTGAAAAGTAAGGAGGATTTATTCAGGTAATGTATTGTCAACAGAGATGTTGCCAAATAAATACTTCATTTAATGATAACCTGTTTTTTTTTTTTAATTAAGAATTCTGTAACCTCCTCAATAAATATATAGTATAACTAATTCCCACCAAATTAAATTGAGCTTATGAAGAGATGATAATTCTGTCCTGTAAGGATTCTTTTCCAGAATGGTGCAGTAACAGAACATGGCTTCAAGTGACATTTGACTTCAGAAGCAAAAAATTAATATGGTGTTAAAATTTCTGATGGATGGCAGGTTCTGTTGTACTGTGGGGTTTTTTTATTTTATTTTAGTAATTATCTTGAATTAAAAGATCATGATGTATCAAAGTTAGGGAGCTCTTGTTTATCATTTTAACTCATGAGGAAGAGAAATGGATTCTCTCAGTTGTAATGTTGATTGCTAAGACTTGAAACGGTGCTCTATGTTGTATGAAATTATTTTGCCATTAAACATTATCTTTAAGACATCTGTGTTGTAGCTCGAAGATCCTGCTGTTTAGTTAGCTGTGTTGTAGAGTCACTGCTTCTATTATCAGTAATGACACAGGTGCTCTGTTAGGGTGTCCTTTCTTCCCAGGTACAAGCCAATAATGCTATTAAAAATTACCGCTAGACTCATATTTCACAGAAAACCCCCAGTGTTTAGGGGAAAAGAAGCAGCCAGACCTAAGTCATATGTGTTCATGTCCACCAAGGCTGCTGACCACACCTGCAGGCCTTGGAAACAGTGCAAATCTGGGCTGTTTGCCACACCCTGGTAGCGATGCTTGACCTCTGGTGTCCTTCTCCTTCCTCCAGACCTGTTCAAACAAGTGGCAAGTTCCACTGGTTTCTGTGACCAGCGCCGGCTGGGGCTGCTGCTGCACGACTCCATCCAGATCCCGCGGCAGCTGGGGGAGGTGGCCTCCTTCGGGGGCAGCAACATCGAGCCCAGCGTCAGAAGCTGCTTCCAGTTTGTAAGTTCGTGTTTCGCTCGCTCTGAGTTTTCCAATTGGTATTTTGTGTTGGGCTCACCTGTACTCCTGAGCAGGACTGAAAATCTGGGATGAGGATTAGGGTACTGTGGGTTGTGTGATGGTAGCTGCCATCGGTTCATTAAACTGTTCCGTTGATGAGGGGTATTTGAATTATTTCAGGCAGCAGATAATTGTCATCGGGGCTTCTGTTGGAACTGCAAACAGTTTAAGTCTTTCTTGTGGCAGCTCTTGGTTTTACAGTTTTCTATTGCCAGCAGTAGATAACTGTTTATCGCTGCCATGTAGGTAAACAGCAGTGGTTAATCTGAATTTTGGGCATGTACACACCAGTGACAGCCAGGTGCCCAGGGGAGCGATAGGCGACTGCCTGCAGGGCTGTCTAGGGGCGAGGAGTGCTCGATGAGCTCCTTCCACTCCTTGAATGGATAGTGCCAGTTTTCTTTTAAAGAGTACTGAAAGAATTCCTGTCCTGTCTGCTGAGAAATACACAGCAAACTAGAGACTCTTTTTCAAACTTGTAAATTATTTAATCTGGGGAGGAAGAGAGTTAAGGGAATTATTCATCCTTATCATAACTACCAGCCGAATGCACAAGATGAAGACAGCTGCTTAATGAAAAGGTAGAGGAGGGGAGGTAATGTATGGTCTGTGATTAACTCTAAATGCATCTTCTACATTACAATGGAAGAAAGCTCTTTTCCCATCTTCTCACTGTCCCTGAAGGATTTTTTTGTTTGCTCGAGGAAGGGGGGAGTTATTTGCTTTTTTGCCTGCTGCTCAAGTTTCATTATGTAGTAGTTTCAGTTCTGTAGTAAGCAAAACACAGCAAGTGTTTTCAATGAATATTAATGCTTGGAAGTAGACCGCTTACACACAATGACTATGAAAAGAATCTAATTCTAAAATCACCACAAACTTCAGTTGTGATGGGACATTTGCTTTCTGTATTTTTCACATTTCTTTTAACAGATTAATTCTACAGGATTCACATTTTTCTGTTTTTGACCTTCACGTCTTGCCCTTTTATAATTCTAACCTTTATTTGATGCCATTTCCGAATGAATGTTTAATAGGGCTATGTCCTGGCTGGATAACCCATGCTCATAAACTGTGCACAGTAATGTTGATGGCTTGGTAGACCTTGCTGGTGCTTTCGAGCCTTGAGTTCCATGTTGGGCTTTCAAGTGACACCAACACAAAATGATGCTGCAGCAAACCCATGGTCAAAATTTTGTGCAAATGATCTTCCTCAGAAATTAGGACTCACTGAATTCTGTCGTTTTCCCAAGTGAATGTCAACAGCACTTCAGAACACTGCTGAAAAACTGATAAGGAAGGTGACCTCAAAATCTGGCAAAATCATAGGTTTTTTTGAAAGGGGGTTACCATTCTGTGTGTTTATACTGGGAAAAAAAACAGTAAAAATCATAGTGATGAAACACACCAAACCCTTTTTTTTAAAGCAGGAAGAAGGCTTTTGTAGATGGTTCTGGGCAGAGCTGGGAGTTGGGCTCACTGATTCTTGTGAGTCCCTTCCAACTCAGCTTATTCCGTGATTTTGAATTTTGTGATAACTGTTTATTTGAACAAAATGAGTTAGCAACATTGTCATTAGAAATGAAGACATGCCAGCAGGCTGAACATGGTACCATATCCAGCTGCTGGCGTTTTTAGAAATAGCCCAAGCACAGCTGGACAAAACCTTTGGTATGCTCAGAAATCAGAGCATCAGAAAACCTTAGGTTTTGTTCTCTTACCTGCACTGAAAAAAAGGTTTTCTTCTTACTTGCAGTAAGAGGAATGCCATTCTCTTTTTTACCTCTGGATGAAGCTTCATTTTAACTCTCATGAGTTCAAGGATGGTTTCCAACCTGGGCTGCAGTAGAACAGACGATCTTCTAGGAGGGACAGAAAAGGGGTGGGAGGCTGAGACAAGGAGGAGAAGTAGAGGAATAGGTGAGATGGAGTCCTGGAGGGAGGAGCAGAAATCCAGACATAGGAAAAACCCTGATGGAGGGGAAGGAGAAGGAATTAAGGAGTAGTAAAATAAGGATGACCATTAGGGAATGACAGTAAGAACAGCAGTAGGAATAACAGTGATGAAGGAAACAGAATGGGTAAAATGAGGCATGAAAGAGAGCAGCAGCCAGGAATGGAGATGGGGAAAGAAATAAGAACTTCCCATGAGAAAGGGAGATGGGGAGCACAGAGACATCCTTTCGGTGTAGGATGGTGGGCACCAGGATCCACAGGCTGCGGGACAGCACAGAAGTGCTGGTGGCAGGGAACATGGAGCAGCCCGGAAAACTGAGAGGCTGGAAGAGCTGGACAGCCAGGGAGAACTGCTGCTCCCAGCAGCCTCCTTTTACTGGAGCGAGATAATTAATTTCTGAAGAATATTGTGGGGGCTCATAGTTTACATTATTGCATGGAAACTAATTTAAGTCTTTCTTTGTACGCCCACATTGTGGAATGCTTTTTCTTCAGTTTTGTTTTTTTCTTCCCCTTTTTTCTTCATTCTTTCTGGTGATGATAAGCCAGCAATATAATTGCAGTCATGTCAGAGTTGCAACAATTGTGTGCTTCAGAAATGGTTCTCCCAGCTCCCTTAGGTTAGGTGCCCTGGCAACGGCCTTGTCTGTCTGCACAGCAGAAGAAAAAAAGGGGATGTTTACTGTTCCCAGTGATAACAGGGGAAATCTCTCCTGCTTTCTGAAGAGTGAGTCCTTGGGAACGAGGTTTGGGCAGGGAGGAGCCCAGCCCTGCTGTTGGCAGCAACCTTGCCTGCTGTGCCCTTCTGCTCCTGAGAATTGGGTCCCCTTCTCCTGAGGCTGCTACTCCAGTCCTGCTGCTTCTCACTCCCCCAGCGCTGACCTGTGCTTCCAGTAGTTTCCTTCGTTTGTGGAAAGATGCTGGTAGAAGTTGTTGGGATGAGAAGGATATCACAGGACTCATCTATCCTATTTGGGGCAGGAGTGTGTAATTTCTGCTTTGAGATTTTAGAGAAAAAATACTTTTAAGTTTAGAGAGCAAAGATCTTAATCCAGTGACCACTTGAAGACTGTATAGTTCTGCTTAAGCTCAGAATGCATCAAAGCAATCTATAGATCCATGAAAAATTGAGTGAATTCAGTGTTGCTGCAGTGTGAAAGGACTTTCCTTTTAGTTCTCAGATGGATACGTCTTTTAAGTAAACAGGATAGGGAAATGATATGGACTGAAGGACACACAGTTTTAATCACAGTGGAAAATTATTAATATGCTTTCCTCGTATAGTGTAAACAGGACCTAGGAATTCACATCACTGCCTTGGATGAGTTACTGTGACATTGGGACTTTGAAGAAATGTGATGAGAGAGCAGAGTGCAGCTCAGATGAAAATGTCCCTTGCCATTTCTCAGTAAAATGCTGGATAGTTGATTCTTGGTTATAAACTGCTTTAAATATGCTTTCTTTCAAGGATATACTTGAATTAGGGTATTTGATTTGAAAAGCTAGAACAGATGAAGCTAAGGAGTAGTAAAATATGTGCAGTTAACTCATACATGTATTTTAGCCATTGTTTTGCTTCACTTTGGTGAAGCAAAGTATTTTAATATTCTGTGTTGTATAGTCTTCATCATTAGATTTGTACTTGATCAATGGTAAGGCAAGATCAGCCTGCTTTCTAAAACCTCTGAAGTGTGTCCAAATCTGGTGTATTTACTCAGGCAAATAAAATCCAAAATAGAACTGTTAGTCCTTTTAGGTGGCATCTGAGTGTTACAAATCCTGAGCCAGGATCCTGAAAGTGACTTTAGCCATAAATGCTGTGATTTGAATTGGTTGGACAGTTGTTTCTTGAGGCATTTTTTATTGCTTTTATTTTTTGAGCAGTTAGGAAATACCAGGGCTGTGTACAAATAACTATATATAGTTATGTATACAAGTCTGTATGGAAATACCTTACAAGTGCAGTGTTGCTGTTGAGGGACTCAATCTCTTTTAAAAGATTCAGGCAGTCCTTGTTTCTATTCATAGGATATTGCTTCTGCTTCTGGCTCTGACAAGAGAGAGCTGGCCAAAGGGAACTAGGAAATCCTTCTTCAAACTGCTGTGCTGTAAATGTCATAAAACAGCAATGCTGGTTTTATTTCAGCAGGATTTTGTGAACCTGTGCCTGACTTTGGAGGGCCGTCTTGAAGAATCCCACAAGTGAACTGCTTTCAAGAGCTATTTTTAAATGGTTTAGGGGATGGTGATCAGGAAGATGGTGTGGATGTGGTGTTCAAGTGTGGATGATATAAAACTACACTAATTCAGTTCTGGGTTCATGTTATTTTATTATTCTTTGCCACAACAGTAAAAACATTGACTGGCATAGTCAGTGCAATGAAGTGTAATGCAGGAGTGGAAGACAAGGGTGGACAGGGTTAGGTCTGACTCTGGGGAGACAGGGTTGCTGTTACTGGCTGCTCTGCGTTTTTAAACTTTAACAAGTCATAAGAATCCCATCCCTCAGTTTGGTTTGTCCAAGCCTATATTTACTAATGTAAAACTTTCCACCTCGGGTGAAAAACACCATTAAATTAACAATGTTAATTTATTTCTGGTCAATTTCCTATGCTGCACATAAACAGAATATAGCTAATTAGAAACGTTACCAGAAATTTCTGCTGTATTATCTGACTCAGTCTGAAAACATACCACATTGTTCATGTAAAATTCCAACTGTATTTTGGAGCATATTTCCTATTATGGACAGATAAAGTTAATATAGCATAGATTATTTTTTCAACTACTAGCTGGAGGAAGAGGGAGGGAAGAACAAAAAACTCATCTCGCAAGTATTGCATAAAGATGCTAGCACCACCCAACTTCCTATTCCCCCATTGTTTCTGCAGAATAAATACTGAAAAACAGATGTCTGGAACATAATGAATTTGAATGTCCTCCATAACAAATTGTTACTTGTAAGCTGGAAAGGCCTTAATGAATTTTACTTTATGATTCACTCTGTTATTACCATAAAAATTGGGAGTTGCACAGAAATGTGTTCAAGAGAAGAGCCATTAATATTCTTTACTGCTTGATCTTGTTGCTTCAGATATGAACTGTATGAATTCAGCCTTTTTCCCGTATGTAAAATCTTCAGCTGCTGCCTTACTGGATTTAGAGATTATTTAAAAAATTGTAATAGCAGCTCAGGGAGCAGGCAAGAAGTGTCTGTCCTATACTGTCTGACCCTGACCAGCTTTTCTCCACGTGGCTTTAAATCTTCATGTAATATAATTCAGAACCAGTTCTGATACATTTTAATGCACCTAATCTCTCTGAGCACAGGTTTTGTACAGCCGCCATACGGAGCTCTGGCTAGGCAGCTATTGGGACTGCTGGCAATTGACAGTGACTGCAAAATTAAAATAGATCTTTGGGTGTTACAGAAAGTCTTTCATTGCCGCAGCATTTTCCCTGCAAATTTAAAGCAGCTACAAGTGGAGAGCAGCGCTTTGAGCGGCTCATTCTTATTCTGACTGCAGCTTGCACTGCAGCATTTCCGTACAACTCATGTTTTTCTATTAGGAATGGTATATTAAGGGATCCTCTCAATTTTGGGCGGTTTTTTTTGAGGCTTAGAGGACCTCTGTATAGAAAGTGTAGTCTGCTAGGCAGGGTAATGGTTTGCCAGTGTAGTTGCTGGCTGAAGCTGGATCCCTGAGTGAGTCACAGAAAGCCTCTCCCCTGCCCCTTTATTGCCCTGCCTTCCAGCTGAAAATATAGATGGTCATATTTTATAAACGTGCCTTTCACTTAGGAGTTCCAGAATTAATTTAATTTGACTGAATTCACTGATGTACTGTATCAGAAGGCAGTATTCACTGTTCTGAACAAATTCTCTTGCCAGTGTTGAATGGACTCGATTGTGCTTTTGATTTTCTTTTTTTATTTTGGGGGGCCTTTCTAAATTCTGTAGCTATGTGAAGAAACAGAGAACTAGGCTTTAATGCAGAAGTCTTCAGAGGTGTTTCAGTGTGTATTCCATTTAATATAATCCTTTAGTGAATATCAAATTATGAAGGACTTTATGTGAATAATTGGAGATATGTTCTGGTTGGATGTTTTTGCCCTGAACATCCAAAAAAGGATTATTTTTGACTATACTAAAAGTCCATATATATGGATCCCAAATGTAGTCATAGGAGTTGTTAGATGATTTCCCAAACTAGCATCTCAAGAAGGAAGCTCTGACCAAGAATCTTTGTTTCTAGTGAACCAAAGTATTGCAACAGCATTTTAAGTCAATTTTAATGCAGTGCATTATTCGGTACATATTACAGGGTTTGTATTCCACATCTTTTTTGTGTGTTTATGTCTAGGGGACTGCATTTTTCTTAGCCTTCAAATATTGATCATTTAATTTGGTTGTCAAGGTTATAAACAGTGTTAGATTTAAAAGAAAACAAAAAACAAAACAACAGCTAATTGGTTTTCCTTATAGCTCTCTCTCCTGCAGGTCAGTTGTGGTATTTTTTTCTTGAAATTCATTGCTAGCGTTTTTAGTGGAATAAGGTTTTAGCTAGATTATACTAAATTCAGATTTCATGAGAAACTGGAAAAGTAACTGAGAGCAAGCATAAAAATCCCCAGCACTCAATCCCGTATTCATCTTGGTCCATGTACATGATACATTAATGCTCATTATTTATTTAAATGCTTCAAATAGGTTTGGAACCACAAAGGAAGACAGTCAGCCTTGTGAAGTTTAAAATATAAAAGACTGGCCCACTGAGAGCTGTATCTGAAAGCCTAGAGAAAAGGGAAAACAGAGGATTTAAATATATTCAGACCATAAATATGCTGTTGCTGTGGGTAGCATGGAAGGAAATGTCTCGAGGAATTGGAATTAGCATGTAGTGATGGCTTGGAGAAACAGAGCACGTTGTTATCCCTCTTCATCACTTGGGCTGTTCCCAGTGCGGACACATCCTCCCTTCTTCCACCCTCCCTTGTGCACCTTGAGATTTTCACCTGATCCATCACCTTGCTTTCAGCACTGAAACCATCTCCCAGGTTCTCAGATCACCAGATTTATCTGGTTTGGTTTGTTTTGTGCAGATTTAGTGACACTTTGCATGGTGGAGAGCTGTTTCCGGTAAACACTGACTCCATCATTCCACTCTTTTCCTTTAAATCCCTTTTGATGCTCCTTGCCTTTGTTCTGCACTGTACTTTGCAGTGTTCAGCCTGCTGGTGCAGTGTGATCTCTATCCATGCACAGAAATCACTATTGTCCCCTGTTTCCTTGTGGTTTTTGTCTCTTTGTTTGCTTTTTCTGTACTATGGATGCTTCAAGTAGGGATGATGTTTTTTTTTTTGGGGGGTGCCTGGTGCCTGGCACAATGGGATTTGTGACTGAGCTGCCTTGAAGTTGCCATGGAAGAGATACCTGAAATGTCACGCTGGTCGGGATGGGATGGGAAGGCAGCAGAGGAATGGGTTTGCTGAGAAGTGTTCATAGGCTCTTCTGCTGTTGGCAAAGAGATGAGTGTGGGATGTAATGGAATATGAGGATTGTATTTTGTGAAATAGAACTGTATTGTGTTTGCAGACAGTGATGGGAAATTTAAAGAAGATCTGGTGAGAAGAGAGGGTTTGAAGCAGTTAAGGAGGCAGAGACTTTACATGTTCAACAACAAGCTTGAGAGAGATTTGAATGATTTCCTTACATGTGCATTCTGAAGAAAGGTCAGTGTGATAATGAAGGATGTTAAGGAGAAAGGAATTTTGATCAAAAGGCATGCAATTTTTAGGGCTTGGATAACAGTTTTTAAAATAGGTGAGAAGCAGTGCTATGCAGGCTCAGATAAGAGAGACAGGGAATGTGAGATCAGGCATCAAAGGTGATCCTGTAAGTAGATCATTTTCTCTGTGACAAAGTACATGCTACTGCTGTCTATTGTAATAGCGAATAAGATAAAGAGAGATTTGAAATATTAATAATAGTTTTCAATTCCTGGCTTGAAGGCAGGATCCTGGGGTTTTTTTATTTTTATTTAATTTTTTTTAATGAATAGTTGAACTGGAGGAAAAGCTGGAGTATATTGAGGGAGGAGATACAGAGTTGACAGGAAACGAACAGCTTGAACTGTTAATTAGCTGGTGAGTAGACAGATCGGTTGTGTTCAGCCCCTGTCATTTTTCCCCTTGTGTTGCAGGCCAACAACAAACCAGAGATTGAAGCAGCCCTTTTCCTGGACTGGATGAGGCTGGAACCACAGTCCATGGTGTGGCTGCCTGTCCTGCACAGGGTGGCTGCTGCTGAGACCGCCAAGCACCAAGCCAAGTGTAACATCTGCAAGGAGTGCCCCATTATTGGATTCAGGTACTGACTCGCTCCCTTTTGGCCATCTGCTCTTCTGCTTGGTGGATCAAGACCTTTGCCTGTTTCCAGGCAAATCAGGAGCTTCATTTTATATGCTTTTTTTTCTTGGAAAAAATAATTGTGATGGGGACATGAGGGAGAGTGGCACCTATAGTGGGTACAGTGATGTGAGACTTGAAGAGGACAGTAGTCATCTCTCAGTTAAAAGATAGGACCCTTCTTGTGTCCCAATCTTACCATGCCTCAACAAAAACGTTGTGGGATTGCACAACTAACACAATTTGCCTTACATTCAGTGTGTCCTATGCAGTTGCATTTTCTGAATTGCGTCCTGATGAATTGCTTTCTGTCATAGTCTAAAGCAGGGAAGTGCCTTGAAAATTCTCAGGCATGTAAAAGCTACGTGTGCGTTTCTCAGCAAAAGAATGTTGGTGGAACATTAACCTGGAGTGGGGGAAATGTTGCTGTTCTGTTTAAACATCTGGATTGACACCGTGGTTACTATGGCAATGAATAAGTCACTGTGTTGTAAAATGGCTGTGTGTTGGTGTGCCTCTTGAGAAGCCACTTAAGGGCTAAGTAAATACTCACTTTCAATTATGCCTAGACTTGTTTTATCACTTTGCTTTGCAATAGCTGCTTTGTATGGTTTCTGCCCTTTTTACACACAGTCTTCTTTTACCATTGGCATTTCTCCTTCTATGTTATCGTGTTGTTTACAAAGAGCTTTCTGTAATTTTGTTTCTAAAACCCAGATAGATAACAGCAGCAAGCAGTGCTACACAAAAAAGCCATCATTTTGCCCTAACCTGGAAGCATATGAATGTTGCTTTTATGCATGTAGTGAGACAGTGCTTTCTGCTATAGTTTCACAGGCACTGGGAAATGGGGGAAATAATGAAGGTATTTATTGTTTTGTTTTGAATTGGAGGCTGTTGCTCTAATCATCTAAATTCTTTTCCTTCTGCTTTTACTCCCTGTGAATACCTTAACTTGGAAGTCATAAATATGACTAGAGGAAGAGCTATGGATTGGATGTAATTCAGCACATCCACAAAGTCCGATTTTCCCATTCCCAGATACAGTTTATGAACTACTGTATTACTTACACAGTTTTGTATAAACCAGCCGAAGACAAGTAGATGGAATTGAAAAATGTGGCCCTTGGAAAAATCAAAGGATGGCAAGTGAATGGATAGTCTGTTGTAAGCATCGAGAACTTGGGAAGCAGACACTGGAGCTCTGTGTTTGTGTCTAATTTTACTTGACTGATCTCATCTGTCTCTTAAATTTATATAACAAATCTATTATCATGATAGTAGAATCTGTCTGTCACAGATTTTTTTCTCTGTCTTTGCAAGTCATTGAAGCCCTGTGTACACATTTGACAAAAAGATACTGTATTGGAAGGCTTTTAGAAAGCTAATACTGTGCACCCAGTTCATGTAAAACAATGTTCTTTTGAGGTTGTTGTGGCTGAGCTGCTTCATGTATTTGGAACAAGACAACCCTTATGCCTCCGGCTCTTTCAACCGCTTCAGCACAGCAGATACAACAGTTAGCTGCCTCATAGAGCTGATGAGATTAAATAATGGCCCAAAAGTGCATTTGGAGTTTTGCATGGATGGAATGCTCTGCAGGAAAATTGTTTTTATAGAGGTGCTAGGAAGGACACGAGGGGGTTGCCAGAGTGACTTACTGAGAGGGCATTACTTTCTTGAATTTTCCTCCCGGAGGACATTCTGTTTAATGAATCATGATGAAGAGCAAGAGATCTGAATTTAGTGTTACAGAAATAAAAAGTGTGGTAGTGTCTTTCATATGTTATAAGTGAGTGAACGTGCAGAAATCTTCGCTGTTGCCCAATATTAGAAATATTTTTGAAGATTGAGACCTTTGGCAAACAGCTGAGGCAGCAGTACCTGTCCCTCACGGCAGAGGAGCATTACTGAGCGTTGCACACTGTGTGACATCTCATGGAGCCGAATTTACTAACACAGAAAACTTCATGGGCTGATACAAAGCAGTTGGTAACAAAGCCGTGAAATTTTTTTTTATCCTCTTTTTAGGTACAGAAGTTTAAAGCACTTTAACTATGACATCTGCCAAAGTTGCTTCTTCTCTGGCCGTGTTGCAAAAGGTCACAAAATGCACTATCCCATGGTGGAATACTGCACACCAGTAAGTAGCTGTTTTACTGACCCTTACTATCCCTTCTTACATAGAAAGGAAAAACTTCTTTTCCTGTGCACAAGGTAATGAAACGTTAGAACGACTTTTCTTCTCTCCCCCATAATTAAATCTCATTTTATATACTATACATGCCAGCAGTTTTCAGTGCTTAGTCAAGGATACTCCAATCGTTTGAAATAAATTGAAGTTCATTGTTTGCACAATTCTGTGTCGAAATCTATTGTTGTGTGCTAATTAACTTGTTCCATGTTCAGTGCCATAGCTCATGTTATGGATCCTGCTGGGAGCACGTGATTTGTGCAAATACTCATTCATATCTTAGGTTCCAAGGTTTTCTCCATATCAGTGTGTGATTTTTCCTCCTTTCCTCAGCAAGTTGCCACTTCACATGCTTTCCCCCACAACACTATGGTGGCTTTTCTAAGTTCTTCAATATTTCAGGGTACCTTTGTGTCGTATGATCACTTTGATATAAAATGCCAGGGAAGTTCTCAAGGTTGCAAGTTGGGTTTAATTTCTGAAGGGGGGAAGCCAGGGTGTTCAGTGCAGGGTGCTGCAGTGATGATGTGGTGAGAGTCTTCACCCTTTCGTAGCTCCCAAAAGGATTGTTTTTGCATAAACATTCCTCTCATATCTGACAACTGGCAAAGGAAATTCTGCATTTCTCTCTCCGTGTGCTTCTTTTTCTTTTTGGCCTCTAAGGACCGGTGCAATGGGGCATAAATTAGAGGCACTCTCAAGTTAAACTTCCACCATGTAGCAAGGCTGAGCTTTCAGCTGCATTTGCTGTTGCTTGTGTTGGTCTTGAAGCAATGCACTCTGGTCAGCATTTCCTAGTGAGGGAGGATGATCCTAGTCTTTCATCTGCTGGTAGTCATAAATGGTGAAAATAAAGCATCAAAATTATACATGGACCAGCCTCATAAAATTATATGAACAGTCTTTACATCTTCATCCAAGCAAAAAAGCATGGCCAAAATGAAGTAAAGACTCTCAGCTTTCCTTAGAGATTTAAGGAGAAAAAAATGTATGCCCCTAAATTACTATAGTAAAGCAAGCCCAGGATTTTTGTTAGTTTTAACTTACGGATAGTTACGTGCATTATCTGTCAGCTTTTACCTTTCAGTGGCAGTATTTCATGGGAATCTCTGCAAGGGCAGCCAATGCAGATTTGCTGGCTCTCCGTCAGTGTTCGTTGGCTGTGGTTTTCAGCGCTGTCCCCCAGGGACTGAGGTTGCTGGAAAAGCGATTTGCCTGAACTGCTGCACAAGCCAGAGGGAATCGCTGGCGCTGCCCGGGCAGGTCTGAGCAGACTTCTCCATTGCAGGCATTCCTAGAGCAGAATCTCATGATCTGAGTCGTAGGCTGGGTGAGTGACTGACTGACTGACTGCCTGAGAGCCTTCCTTCCACCTGCAGCTGAACCCCTCCTTCCCGAACTGGCTGCGGGTTTGCTTTGCACTTTGCCACTCTTATTCTTGCTAATGAACAGCATGGGGGATTTGTGAGTGGTGCACAGAGTGCACAAACCAGTATCTTCCAATTATTTTCTTATCCTTTTGATGTGTTTTGAGGAAAGAGAAATAAAAGTGGATTATGAGGCATACCCCCAGCCTGCAGCAACTCACTGCAGTGCTGCATCCCACAGGTTTATGTTCTCCCTGAAAATACGGATTACTAAGAGGTGGACATGGTGGTGAACAGAAAACCTGCCACCGTGTCCAGCATGCTGGATCAGAATAAAGAACCATTCACAGCCAGGAGATTTTTCCCTGAACTCCAGCAACCCGTGCTAATGTGCCGTGCCTGGCTGCACAAGCAGCCAGTTGAATTAGAGAAGGATTAACTGGGGTGGAGGGGGAAGTGAATGTGACACACAGCAAGCCCCACTCTTTTTTTGTGTTGCCGCTATTACAAAAAATTTACCCAAGTATGGGGGACTGAACATCCAGTGAAGCTATGTCTAGTTTGTAATTGTTTCCTAAAGGAATGAAAAAAAGTATGCAGGTGGCAGAGCATTTATCAGTCTTCCTCCACACTAATCTCTCAACTTAAAATACATTTTGGCAGACACTAGGCATGTGATGCCTTCTTTGATAACATCTTTGCAATAATTTGATGTGCACGCTGAAGAGTTCTGGTATTTTTGTTCTCCCTCCCTCAGTATCAAGAAATTTTTAAGCACTGCAGTCCTTAATTCTGCTTAGGGGGGTTTTGAGAACTCATGCTAAATACCTGAGGGATGTGATAATTTTCCCTCTCTTGCAAAAGGTTGAGTCAGAGTAAGGGCAAGGCAGTTGCCTGATTTTCATTTTGACAGAAAAATTGCAACAATTATTCCTGAAAGCAACACAGCTAGATTTATTGTTCAAAGAGATACAGCTTTTAAAGAGGTTTCAAACAAAGCATAGAAGACAACTTATAGACTGAGATGTAAATGCAGGATGATTTTTCTGTTAGGGTTTAATGAATAGTGACACACGAACATAAAAAACACCTTGTTGGAAGGAAGTGTGTTAAACTGATAGACCTGTCTACATCTAGGGTTTCCGGTCGGGAGTGAGGTCTGGGAAGGGGGTTTGACAAGACCCTTTCCTAAACCAAACTGGGAAAATTCAGCTGGTGGTAAAGCTATTCCTATATGAATAAAAAGAACTATTTATTTTGAAATAGTTTGGTTTCAGAATAGTTTTGGAGCACGCTCGACTCAGCTGCCTATATGTTGCTTTGATTTAAGAGAGCTGGGATTCTGAAACTCCACTGTTTCTTGCTTGTAAACCAGTTCTGCTGGGAATTTTGGTCTGGAAGATTTTACTCTGAAAATCATATGTAATGAAACATCTGTGGAGTAAATCAGAGGGTTTGGTTGAAAATAGCTTCAGTTTGTCATCTTGTCTATGTAATAATTACATTTTCTTTGCCTTTCTTGTGCTCCTTGAACATTTTTTAAATGGCAGTTGGATCATGTGAGAGGTGCCTGATGCTTTTAGTTGTCACTAGAAGATAGTGGGATTTCTTCTTGGGATTTCTTGTGGTACCAGCTAGATTGGGATGTTTCTGTGCAAACACAGCATTTTGCTGTTTGGTTGTCATGGAAAAGGTTCAGGGTAGAGAGGGGGAGAACTGTCCCAGGAAGGTTGAAGCAAAGAATGTTTCATTACAAATCATACCTGAAAACACTTAATCCAAATTACAGTCAAATGCAATAGAAAGTGTTCTCAACATCAAAATCAGGGCATTAATAAATGGTTATAAATGGCACAGGTGAACAACTGGACAGAAAACTGTGGTTCATCTATTTATACCAAGATTAAATATTAAAAGTTCTTCTGTGTTTCCAGCTGATGTGCTCTGTATGCTCTCCTGATGACAAGCTGGTTAGGAGCTCTTCTGGCAGGCACTGCAGATGGAATTCAGCAGAGGGAATTCCCTCCTCCGGGGGTGTGGGTGGAGAGCCACCTCAATAAATCTCCTTTCTAGAGTTTTCTGGGTGGTCTGGACACAGTTCATCCCTCCCTTCCCCAAATGTCTTTACTTCTGATGAATTAAGGAAGGGATACTTAATGTTACCAAGCATTATCTCAGTTCCTTGAAAACAAAGATGCTGCGGTACTGGCTCGTAGGTTCTGCTGTGTCACTTCTCTGCCAGTCATTGCTTACACTGAATTTTTCTGCCAGACAGACTGACCAGAAAGGGAGCCAAATTCTTTACAGCTCTACATGAAGCTCATAGGTGTCATAAGTACAAGGACAGTATTTGCCTTTTCTGTTAGTGCTTTTCAGTCTTTCTGCAGATAATTTTTCAGGGCATCCTTAATTTTTCTACCTTTTTAAAAATCTATATATCTGTGTTTGAGCGGCTCTGTGAAGGTTGGCTTGACTGATAGTTTCCAGCACGTCCTTCTCCTCTAAGCAGAAGTCACAGGACTCAGTAAAAATGTCAGAAAGATTAACTTTTCCCTCATTTCTTTCATTTAAATTAGATACACTGGAGAAGCAATATTGTTATGTGGGTCAGGAGGAACTTAATTTACTGTAAAAGAGCAGTACTTCAGGGTCTAGTGTTTCTGCAAGGTTCAGAGAAGGGAGTGCAGCCTGACTAAGGTCATTGAAATCTTACAATAAAATTCATCAGAAAATTGCCTGATTCTTTGTCAGGCTCTCAATAAGTCTTGCATCTTCACAGCGGGCATCCTTTAAACTCTGCCTGACTCTTCCTGATCTTTAGGACTCTAAATCTACATAGTGCTGCTCTGCTGGTCTCTACAGCAGCAAGGGAAGCCTGCTGCAGGCAAGGTAGTAGAAAACTTCATGCAAATTGTTCTCTCCTTGGAGTATTGATCTTAAATGCCTTCTAGCTTCACAGTGAACAGGTGCAGGAAGAAATAACTGATCTGAGAGCTTTCTGTAGCTCTCACCTGCTTTTTGTTTCCCTTTGATCAAAATATTAATGGCACGGAAGGCTGAGGAGGGAAACTGGAAAGAAAGTGTACCTGGAGACTTTTGTGGACTGACGAGTCCATGAGATGGAGATGACAAGCGTGTGGTAAGAGTTGGGATCCAGACAGTGAAGCACCCAGCTGGACACACGGACTGGTTGTGTGTCCTCCACTACAGCCATTTTAATGCTGAACCGAAAGCAGGCAGAGAATCCCCCCCAGTCAGGTGAGGAAAAGACAAATGCTTGTCTAATTATTGCTTGTCTTCTTGAGATCACCTGAGGTGAGGCATGAGCCTGTCAGGGAGTTTTGAAACTTCTCTTTCCTTCCTTCCTCCCCACTAGCAGTGTCTGTGTAGTGCATTGTAAGGTGACAGTGACAGACAAATAAAATTTGCAGTTCCGGGGCTCAAGCTGTTGGCAGCTCTGCTTGATGTGATCACAGCTCTTCCAAGTGACCCAGCAAAGGAAGAGGCAACTGAAAAATCGGTGACAACCTCATGAAAGATGATTTCGTTGTGATTTCTGGCTTTCAGACAACTTCAGGAGAAGACGTCCGTGACTTTGCCAAGGTACTGAAAAACAAATTTCGAACAAAAAGATACTTTGCAAAGCACCCACGAATGGGCTACCTGCCTGTGCAGACTGTCTTGGAGGGAGACAACATGGAAACGTGAGTAGCTCTGAAGTATCTAAGTAGCAATTCATTTGGTACACTATTTGAGCTCCCCAGCTGGTGCCAACTCTTTTCACTTCCTAAATGCATAAAGCCTCTTTATGTCTTTCATTTCTGTTTACCTTGGCTGGCAGGAAAACACAAGCTGGGCTTCCAGTTGCCATTGCCTTTATCTGCTTTCACCTGTCCTTGTACAGGAACTTCAGCTTCAGATAGCAAAAAAAAAAAGAAAAAATACTCACAGTCTTACTGGCAGTCTTAAAGACTTCTAAGTTTGATGCGCAATTTGGAGGCTAATGATACATTCATTAAATTTTTATTTTCTTCCAAATGAGTATCTTTCCTTGGTTTTATTTTTTTAATTAGGCGACTGTGTTTGTGAGCTTCCCAGATGATTTCTTCTTTTCTCAGTCTATAAATTCAGTCTTACTCAATGACTTTGATGTCTTCATGGAAAAAAAAAGCAGTAATGATGCACATGGAGAAATCAGTGACGTAACCCAGTTCCTTTTGGTTTTTTACATGTTTAATCAGTTGTTTAATGGCAATTGCACGCAGCTTGTTCTCGCTCTTTCTCTTTCTCTTTTTAAATTTTAGATTTCAAGATTTTTTTTTCTCACTTTTTGGTTGGTTGCTCTTCACAGCCATTTGGTTGGTTGCTCTTCACAGCCATTCATGTCGATCTGTTGGATTTCTGCTTTTTAGTTGTTGTGATTTTTTTTTTTTAAACCTTTCTGTAATTATTTTGCTGCTGAGTTTCTTCTGCCTTTCTCTTCACCTCCTCATTTTTTGTCTTGCAGTCCTGTTACTCTGATCAACTTCTGGCCAGTAGATTCTGCGTGAGTACTTTTGCTGAAGTGTGCTGCTGCTGCTACTGCTGCTGCGCTCCCTCACTTTTTCTTTTTGTTTATTTCTTTGTTTAGTTTTACATGAGATCATTTCCTTCTTTCTTTATGATTATTTCCTTTGATGCACTCTCTGAAGGAATGTCTTGATCCCAAATGAGTAGAATGAGATAAATCCTGGAATTTCCACCAGTCATGGATTTTGTACTGTGTACTCTTTCTGGAGTATGTATTTTTCATCGAATTAACAAGGGTTTCGTGCAGACCTACTAATGCCTATCAAAGTTTGTCATTTAAAAGCCTGTGTTTCTGAATAAGTGTCGGTCTCTGAATGTATACTAAATGCTCTTTGAAAGACAGAGTTTGAACTTGATACAGATTAAATGCAGCTTCAGGAATGACACAGTTTTGCAGATAAAACTAATTTGGTTTTATCTGCAACCGTGCTCACTCGAGTGCCCCAGTTAATCCCAAGCTCACTGGGTATTTTATTACAGTCTTTTAGATACATTCATATTTGCAAAGGCAGGTTGAAATGGGGAAATGTTTACTGTACTTTTCAGAAGTTAAAAAAGCTGGGATTTTCAGCTGTGGAATAGGTTTTCATTCTTGCACCACCCCAGCACATGCATTGTCTTATTGTTGTATTAATAGCCTCAGTATAAACTAAAGATAGATATATATACCATTTTGGAATTTGCTACTTCTGGTGTTACACAGATGCTTTTAGAATAATGTTAAATAAGGATAAATTTTAATTCACATATTGATAACTAATGAGAAACTGATAGATTTTTTATATTTCTATATGGTGAAATGTATATGCCTTGCACCTCCATTGATTTTTTGTAGAATAAACAAGAGTGAAATGTATACATTGGAATATTGATTTATAATTTTCATTGGGAGCACAAACCCTTGGGAAGCTAAGAGAAATGCTCTGCCTCTGGTGAATTTAAGCAACCAAGAAGCACATCTAAAACTGCAAACCTCATATGGTTGAGAATTCACCCACAGAGAATGCCAAAAGTCTGGAGCCAGGCTGAAACATAGGGACTTTGAGCTTGAGGATGCACTTCTCTAAATGCAACTGTGGATCTAGATTCCTTATACTTCAGAACAATTGCAAAGTTAAAAGTAACATTCAAAGAAACCTTGGATCATATGGAACGCCATTGCTATGTCTAACATTACATGAAATTAAGCTGTCATAACATGATTATTTCTAGTTACTTATAGTAATAACATTGTGGTGTGCCTACACTGATAGCTTCACACCAAAGGTTTGCTGTTATATACTACAGGCAGTTTAACTCACATGTAATACTTCAGAAAATTTGAGAAATACCAAGGAGCAAGATTTGTATAGAGAGGTTGCACTTTTTGTCAGACTAACTCAGATATCTTCTGGATCACAATCCTTCCATCTGGTCTGACAAGGAAGCAGAAAAGTAAGAAATTAATACTGGCCAGAAAGAATTGCCTGTCATTTTGTTCTGCTAACTTTATTTCTTTCCTTCATGCAATAGCACTTGACCTGCAATTCAAGTTACTGAACTACTGAGGTTTAAACCTGTTTCTCAGTTACAGGGTGATTCCAGCTTCAGCAGGCAAACCAGTTATCATAAAACTTTCCCATGTTTTCTACACTCATGCCTTTTTCTGGTGCTCTCATGCCAATTTTCTGGTTATCCTTGAAGTGCCTCAGAAAAGTATCACCTGGCAGCACTCAGCAATGCTAGTGCTATTCTGACACCAACATGTGGTATACGTGGAACTGTTTATAAATAGACAATTTTTTTTTGTTGGAAGTTAATGGTTCTACAGCTTATTATCCAGTATTTTGCCCAGATACTCTGCTTGCCAGGCATTAAATGGACAGTTCACAAGTTGTGAGAATTTGTGTCTTTTTAATTCAGTGGTGATGATACAATGATACAAATGCAATTTACTTGTTTCTAAGCTTTCAGGAAGCATCAACTAAAGTGCTGAACAAAGAAAAGAACCCTCATCCTGCCAGCTAGGTCTCCTGGGGTGCAGGGAATTGTAGGAAGGTGATTGCCACTTGGTCATCACCACTTGACTTGACTAGAATTCCCAGGCTGCTCCTGCAGACCCCAGCTTGAGCAAGGCAGCTGTGAAGCCCTTATAAAAGGGATGGTTATCTTGGCTAAATATTAGCTGTGTCACTCAGCCTACTTGCTGACTGTTTGAGCTGATTAGGTGTGCTGGATATGTGTGCTCAGAAAGGAAGGACTGTGAGCTCTAGCACAGGTGGTCACTGAGAGTGTGTAAAATGCAGCACAGCCTTTCTCAAGTTTGCTCAGACTGGCAAAAGTAACTCTAAGCAGCTGAATTCAACACAAAGCAATGCTTCTCTAGCAGGTTTGCTTACTTAAGCAAACTTCTGAAAAGCTGTTTGAGGTATATCTCCACTGCAGTATGTTCTGAAGTGGAGACAAACCTGGAATTGTAGCCTCACTCTGCTTCCAACTGACAGAATCAGCTCCAGCAAGTTACACAACACTGTGCTGTCTTTTAAAACATATATATTTACATATATATATTACACAACTTGGTCACTTTTGAAGTCGAAGCATAGTTTCAAGGTAGCAGGGATATGTTCATGCAGTCAGGCCTGACTTTTTGCCATGCAGTACTGCGAAAAGAGGCATCTCATTTCCCAGTAGGTGCCGACCAAGTGCTGTCCTTTCCTTCATGCTGGTACAAATATATGTGCAATGCTATGTAAGAGGCACTAAGAGAATGATCCAGCTCAGAATTAAAACTACTTCTAACACACATTTCCTAGTCTATGCACAGTATTAGCATATCAACATTTGTTTGTGTGTGTTGAAAGCAAGACCTCTTCTTGCATTGATGCTGCCAGTTAAGACCAGTTTAACATCTGCTGCGTGACAAAAAAACAGAAAAATAAGGATAACTTCAATTTATCAGAAAACCCTTGTTATCTTGCTCTGTGATCCACTACTCTAAAGAAGTTGCAGTCGTTTCCCTTGCCTGCACTGTACACATTCTTATACAAAATAGGATATCAAGTCACAGAGAAGCAATTGCCCATCCACTGAATCTCTGCTCCACTGAGGAACTCTGTGAACTGAGTATTTATCCTCTGGTGTGCTGTGGTAATGCTTGAATATATGTGATGAGTAAAAAAGTAGAGGCCAAAGCTTATTTCATGCAAAATGAGACTTGTTATACTATGCCTGTAATGTCTCAAAGAGAAAGAGCTTTGCTATTCCGCAAGAAGAGATACTAATGACAACGAACTTTGTGTATGCAGCATACAGCTCTATGAATGCAGAAGGACCCTAATCTAGAGCCTTTTGGAGGCTGATTAGAAGCCTGGAAGCTGACAAGTCTAATAGATTTAGGCAGGATTGTCAAATTCCATGGGAATGTTACGAACCAGAAGATTACTACAGTTTTGTTCTATTAACAGTAAATACTGAACCTGCCTGCTTGTGCAATGCAGCACAATCACTTTTGGGCAGTCCCAGCCTGAACCACAGTATCCAACAATTTAAAATGGGGAGAAACTCCTTCCTCCATCAAGAGTTCCAGAGGGAGAGTCAGCAGAGATGGAATAAAGGGCAGTTGAAATTTAGCAAAAATATAAAATTGCCATTCAATTTGGGAAGCTGCATCACTTTTTGTTAGTCTGACGCCTCCCAATACATGTAGATTGGCTAAATCCCATGTGGCACCAAGGGGTACTCTCTGAACTGCATAGGCAACATAATTTAATGTTAATGTTTTCCAGAGCTGAGGCTGTAAGAAACAGTAATTGAGGAGAAAATTCCCATGAATTGTTTTCGTCAACAAAAAACTGAAGAGGTCCTCATGCCATCTGTAAGGCAGAAAACCCAACATAATTGACAGTGTCCCCCTTTATAACACGCTCAGCTACAGTTGACATTGCAACTGTTGAAAGACACTAGGCCAAATCATCGGTGTCTGCAGTGTGTTATTAAAGGCTCATTTCAGACATTTTATGCTTCTTGTATTTATTTCTAGCTGCTTGTGGAGTAATCCCTGAAGGCTCTTTTAAGTGGGATGTGCTGGAAGCAGGCACTGGAGCAGGGTGGGAGGCAGAGGAGAGGTTCCCAGCAGGACTTTGGCAGCTGGTGCAGGGCTGCATGGGAAGCAGGAATGCCAATGAAGGAGGCAAGCATGAAGGGAAAATCAGGGTGAAAAGTCTTCTATAAATCCTTTGTAAAAGGCTTCTTCAGGAATTGGTGTGAAGAAGAGTCATGGCAACAGATGGATTGCAAATGGTCAAAATCCCTGGTGTGGAACCACAGAACCTTGCACCGATGGCTTGAGGAGGCACACACAGCGCCTGGAGTTGTAACTTGCTTTTTATCAAACATAAAGGCATAAGGCATAGAGATGTGAGGGTATAGGCATAGCTAAGTGTCTTTTACTTTTAAAGGGGTATTGTTTGTGATTAATCAGTGTTTTCTGCCTTATAGGCCTGCCTCGTCCCCTCAGCTCTCACACGATGATACTCATTCACGCATTGAACATTATGCTAGCAGGTATGAGACCAGCTGGACGTTAGGCAGATCTTTCTCTAAATTACTTTAAAAAGAAAAAAACAAGAGCTAGAGGCTACTTGAGCGCTTCTTAAAGAAACACAGAGTTTGGGGTTTTGCTTTCCAGGCTCTGGGATTCAAGAGCATCATCTGAGGTTGCTCTTAACTTGCATGCCAGAGCACTTGTGTGGTCAGAATTGGCCTTTAGGTCCCGTGGGGTCCTCATTAAGCTGTGCACTCAGTTACTGATATTTTCATAGGGCCTGTAGTGATAGGACAAGAGCTAATGTTTTAAACTAGAAGAGGGCAGATTCAGACTAGATATAAGGAAGGAATTTTTGCAATGAGGGTGATGAAGCACTGGGAGCAGGTTTCCCAGAGAGGTGGTAAATTCCCCATTCCTGAAAACATTTAAGGTCAGATTGGATGGGGCTCTGAGCCACCTGTTCTAGTTGTAGATGTCCCTGCTCGGTGCAGGGGTGTTGGCCTGGAGACCTTTAAAAGCCCCCTCCAACCCAAACCTTTCTATGACATTACATAGGGTTTTGTTTTTAATATGGACCCTGGTGTAATAGTACAAATGAGAAGAGCAGAAACCTGCAAACTCTTACATGAATCTCAGGTGTCATTATAATGTTAAGTCACCTCATGAAATACCACAAACAGGATTTTTCCTTGATTTGGAGGATTAAAGTAGTGGTATATCACTGCTCTAGTTCAATTCTCTGCTTTCATACTGCTATTAAGAATCAAAAAGTGGATTAATTGCGCAAATATGAAAATGTTTTTTCCACCAAGAAAGTAAAATTTGAAGGATTGATGTAATGAAAAATAGTTATTCTGGCCTCTTTCTCTCCTCCAGTATCACTTGATCAGGAGAGGTGTTTCTGAATTATGCAGGACATTTAGGAGTGGCTGAGAGTGAAAACTAATGAGAAATGACTGATCGTTACAGTTTTGATGATGGCATTGCCAGGTACAAAGCAATTTGTGTAATCCCCTGGCATCTTAAAGCTTTTATTTGATTCTGGAATTAATTAATCAAGAGAAGTTGGAATATAACCTCAGAGAAGGGGCTGAAAACTTAGAAGTGAGTTTATCCAGTTCATTGTAACAATCTTCTGCGATAGCTTATTGCAAAACCCTTTGGTAATCAACAGCAAGTGTAAATTAATTTGAGTTTCAAATTCATCAAAAACATCACACTCTTTAATTCTTTCCAGAATGTTAGAACAAACAAAAGTTTCTGAAGAACATAATTGGTTTTAATGAGTCTTGTTTGTTTTTCCACAGGCTAGCAGAAATGGAGAACACCAATGGTTCTTACCTAAATGACAGTATTTCACCTAATGAAAGCATGTGAGTAGGCTGTTTTCATGGTTTTGACAAGTATTTTCTTGGGAAGGTTAATAACTTGTAATGAAAATTTGTAGTGCTGAATTTGCATGGCCATGTACCACATCTGGCTCAATTTAGTGATGTACTCATGTCCTTTCAATTTGTATCATAGTATCTGGATTAATGGCTTATACCTTAATGCCAAATTTATACAACAAATGATTGATACCTTCAAAATTAAAACTACTAATTTCTTTGCAAAAATTACTGATTTATTCAGCAAATAATTTCCATATTCAAAAAAATGATCATCCTCTGACAAGATCTAAGGACAAAGATAAAAAAAAACCCTTCTATCTTAGTTCATGGTTAAATTGCTGTAAGCTAGAAGGTGTTGGTGTGCAAAAAGTGTCATATAAAACAGAAGTGAGGTTAAACAGAAATCTTTGGTCTACAAATACCTGAAATTCGTTGCAAGTGTTAGCCAGGAGGGACTGACCATCACCATGAAATATTAGCAGTAAGAAGCTGTAAGTTGGACAGATCACTGACAAGCATTCATTGTATTACTTTAAATGTAAAGTTATAAATAAAAGTTGTGATTTTTAAGAAGTAGTTAAATCTTAATGTCTCACTGAGACCTTTTGTGGTTCTCTGATAATATTCTTGGTCTTGTTTATTCTCTGAATGAAAGGACATAGAACTAACTGTGAGTAATGTTTCTGAAGACAGCACAGAAGCAGCTACATCATGGGTGTGTTTGAAATTTTGATCTTCGTTTGTTACCTGTGTAGGAGGAGCCGTAGCATGGATTCTAAATCAATCAAATTTGAAAACCTCAACTTCTTTAAAAGTGTTTTTATCTATTCTACGTGATCTCATCCTTATCACAGTTACAGGGGAGATGGATTTTTTTGAGAATTCAGACATGATATTAATTTGTAGCAGTCCTTTACAACTCAGAACTCTGGCCAATTTCCATTCACTTAAATTGAGATTCCAAATGAATAGCATTTTATGAGGTTGATTCTGAGCCTGTGAGCTCAGGTCTTGAATAAAATTCAAAATACCTTCTCTTTTGACTTGGTAGGATTGTTGCCTACCAGTTTTGAAAGAAAATCCCCTGTGGAAACAAATACAGTATTTGAATGGATTGGTTCAAAAAAGAGAAAGTTAAAATGACACCTCAAAACTAATATATATGTAATGTCAGTATAATTTCATGCAATTAAAACTTTGTTTCCACGTTGTATGTTAATTTTGTAATGTTATGTATAGTACTAATGCTCTAATAGATGGAATTTTTTGTTGTCCCGCTAAAATATTTCAGTGTCCTTGTTACAGAAATCATAGATACATAGTGTCTCTTATATTACATTTTGGTCTATATTACATTTTGGTCTTACTGTTCATTTCATTTCTTTGATTAATTAGTACTGGCAACAGTTAGCCAATGATTATCCAGTTTGTTCCTCAGTTTGTATAATTAAAATGAGAATAGATCTGTGCATTTTGAATTTTGTAAGAAATGTTATCCAGATAGATACAAATTGTAGGAAAATCAAAGCTTGCTATGAATTCACAACTGTAATTACTTCAGTTTTGCTTGTCAGATTATGCTTAAATATTATTTGTTATTCTTGCAGGGTTTGAATTATTTTGCTAATCAGTACTGGTAGAGTGATAGATGAAAACAAGGAAGGAGGGAAATGAAAACACAGCATATATATTTTTATATATACATATCACAAAACATTTCAGTATGTAGTGTCACTGCAGTGATGTATAAAATATCTGTGCAGGCTGAAAATCACACAAAAAGTATATGCTGGTAAAGTGACATTATACTGCAATAGTTATGTCACTTGTTCACTCTTAGTTCACTTAAGATCCGTAAGAATATTTATAAATGCAAAGCAGTGGTTTGAAGGAAATCACAGTTGAAGTGCTTCATGAAAAGTATAAATTTAGGAACTGGCAAGCCTTTCCTTTTGTGAAAAATTAATACTTCTCTTTTATGAACTAATGTTAATGTGTTCTACATTGCTTTGGCACTCCTGCAGTCATAAAATTGCATCATTAACATTTTCAGGAACAAAATGAAAACAAGGAAAATTATAATTTTTTAACAATAACAGCTGTTCAAAATGCCTGTTTAATTCTGGTTTAGAAACATAACAGGAAAGAAACCTAGACTGACTAGACTGAATTATTTTGTTATATGAGATCTCCTACAGCAGTGTCATTTTTACTGACCCTGTCTTATGGTGTCAAGGAAAACCTTTCATGGTTTCTCAGTGACTCCTGGTATAAGTTGCATTGCGAGGGCTTGGATGCATTTCCTTAGCACCTGAACTGTACTTAAAACAATCCATGTAGCTCTGGGAGGTGATCAAGGTCTTCAGAATTGTACTTCTTTTTCTCTTCCAGAGATATTTCTGTTTGAGATGCCAGACAGCTTCAGGGACAATAGAATTAAAGAAAGAGATCATATGTATTAAACAGAATATATTTGCATTCTGACAGTGTACATCACTTTTAAATTTAAAAAAAACAAACATCTGAGTGGAAGATAACATACTTTCATTATATTAATTCAGAGGGGTTTTTTTTGTTTACCTAATTTAGAATTTTATAGAAAAAAAAGATAAATAAAGCGCACACTTATTACATAAGGAGAGTTTGTAGATACAAAAATAAATGCATTGCCCTTGCTTGAATGACCCTTCCACGATGCAGACCAGGCAGCAGAAGATTGCTTTTTTTTTGCAAGCAAATGCCTAATTGAACTTTGTCAGAAGAGAGCTGAGGTTGGCAGCTGTTGTAAAACTTGGCTTTAAGTATCTGAGAAGCAGAGAAGGAGGGAGGTGGTCTCTGCAGAGAAGAAAAATTACCAGAGACTCAGTGAAACAGGTCAGCAGATTTTGCTTTAAGGTGCGTTTCACTGCTTGTGGTTACAAAGAGTTCAGCAAATCTCTTTGTAAGAAATGAGAGACTGGGAGTGAATCATCTCCTCATATTCACTGTGAAGTGAAAAAGAAGGAAGGGAACAGCTTGTTTTATCCTCCTGTGTTTTCCAGCGATGATGAACACTTGTTAATCCAGCACTACTGCCAAAGTCTGAACCAGGAGTCCCCCCTGAGCCAGCCCCGAAGCCCTGCCCAGATCCTGATTTCTCTGGAGAGTGAGGAAAGAGGGGAACTGGAAAGAATCCTCGCAGACCTGGAGGAGGAAAACAGGTAGGTTATACCATCAGCTGCTGAATTTGAAGTAAAAAGTCGGAAAAATATTTATACTGTACAGTTAGATGGAATTCATTTTGGTAGCGTTTTAGGGATAAAATGAGTTATAAAGCTGCATTTTCTTCTGACAAATAAGTAATTTCATAGTGGGTAGAAGTTGAGTCCTCTTCTCTTTTTTGGTGTTGCTTGTTGCCATTTCTTTAGTCTTTCAATGCAAAGTATCATTTATCACTTCTAATTTCAAGTTTAATTGAAATTATCTTCATTAATCACCATAAGAAACCCTCAACTGCATACTTGAGACATCACAACACTGCAGTACTCTTTGAGCAGTACTCTGGAATCTTGGGCCATCAGCACAAAAACCAGGAGATCTTGACCCTGGAAGATTTGTAATTGCAAGTGTGAACTACCAAAACCAGACTGTAAGATATAAAAAATTTAGTTCTACCAAAAAAACCATGGTTTTATTTGTCTTCTATTATCTTCAGCTTTTATGGTACAGTCTATTGGCATTTTCATGTTCTTTTTTTCTTGCTTCTATAAGAGCTAGGTACTTCTGCTTACATTGAGGGTTTAAGGCAGTAATCATTTACCTTAGGCTTGTCAAGGAAATAATGCAAGAGTTGGCAGTGTCATAGATCTTCTCTTCATGTATAAGTCTTCTTTGGATGGTGCTGATCAATTACAGTGGCTCTATCACATTTTATCAAGAGGATTTGGGAGAATGGAGAAGATTGTAGGCGTCAAGAATGAGGAAAATGAGCTTTCACACAGAAAGCTGTAGTAAACAAAGCTCTTGCTCACTGAACAGCAGGGAGATTTTGTTGAAACAAGCCACAAACTTCCTACTACATAGCACATAAACCCCAAGTACTTTCTAAAGTGGAGAAAAAACAGTATTTTGGAGTAAGACATCATACTTTGCATGTTCAGGGCTGTTGCTAAGAGATATCTAGTAGCTAGTACAATACAGATGATAAGACAGCTTCGTTTTCAGGAGATGGGCGTTACTTTTTTAAACAGCATTATGTAGTGATTCATAGAAGAAGGAAAAAAATCGTAATGCTTTTCTCTCTCTATACAAAATAATCTGCCCAGCAGAAAGTAGGGTGACTTTTAAAGCAGACTAGTTTTAGATTAGAAAGGTAGTATATGAAAACTAGTATAACGTAGAGCTAGATACCTAAATAAGCTAAAAAGCCCTTTGAGAGTTTATGCCATAAATTTCTTCATGGGCTTTATTTAATTCAGCAATTACTGATGAGGGACGGTAAAAGATCTCTGGCAGAAATAACACCTTAAAAATACCTGGTTTGAAGTTTGCCCATCCTGGATTAAACTAGAGCTGTAGTCTGTAAGGTTGTTTTTCTCATTTGTACTACTGGAGGCACAGTTATGGCTGGGATGCCACGACAGGCAGCCCTGCCTTTTGTGGGTGCTCAACACAGCAGGGTCAGAGAGCTCTGTCTCTTTCTCACAGCATGGAGGTCACACTGCTCTGATTTTCATTGATTATGACAAAATCATGACTTTTATATCTGAAAACTGCTATAAATAACTTATGTGTAAAATGTAAGGTAGCTGCTGAAAAGTGAACAAGTTCTTGTTGTCCTGGTTGCTTGTCACAGCCAGGTAACTGTGATTTTATGGATGAAACACTGATTCCTGTTCAGAAAAATAAGCTATTCAGACAGGATCAGCCAGGAGCTATTCATTGAATTTACTTACTTTTAAAAAGTCTTGTCCCTTTAGATTTCTATTTCCTAGTCGTTCTCCTCCATTGAGTTTGTGCAAACCTTGTTTGGCTGTTGCTAAAGGTAATCAGCAGCCTGACACCTAATTCCTTGTGTGAACCTGGTTCCAGTGGGTGAACACATCTTCCCATGCAGATCCTAAAACACCTTCCACGTAAGCTTTTGTTACTGCCTCGGGCTGAAGGCACTCCTTTGTTCCTGGGGTGCATCTCCTTGCCGCTGAGCTGGATGTGGTGCACGAGTTGTCCCAGGTAACTGGTGCTGACATAACTCCTGTTGCATACACTTGTGATAACTTTTGATAACTCGGGTTTTGCCCTCTCTGCTGTGTCGTGTACACTTCTGCAGTAAGAGCCAGGGCGTGCAGTCACTTCTCAGCAGCTCCTGGGAGAGCAGCCACAGGTACCAACAAGAAGCAGTTCTGTGATGTTGGGAGTACATCATTGTCATTTCTCTTTTTCTCCTGCTCTCCACAGTTTCCTGCTTTTCAAAAAAGCCCTTTTCTCTTTTGCTTTGTCTCTTTTGAGCTATTTATTGAAGTAAGACCTCCATTTGGGTTTCAGCTGCACTTCCTGGCCTCCAAGTATTTCCATCTTGACTTGTTTCTTAAATGAAAAGGACTCTTTGAAATTGTAATTCTGAGGTTTTGCTTTTGGACAGTTTAAAAAGCTCTGTTGCCTATTTTGAATTCTTCTGAAGTGCATTCTTTAACTTACAAACTAACCTAGCTGTGACATGGTTCTGACTGGGGTTTTGCCAGTTCCAAGAACCTCTTGTTAGATATTCATTATTTATCTGCTAGCATTTTAAGACCTTGGTGCTTCTGTAGCATGTATGACTTCCTTAAATAATGTATGGTTAAGATTTGACTGTTAAATAATTTATGTTTCTTAAAATGTGAGCATTTTAGAGAATATTTTCAATGGATGAAAATGTTTTATTTGAGTTTTAGGTCTTCAGGCTTATGCTGAGTTTTTCATCCCACAGAATATGGTGATAAGACCATTTCTGTATTCAATAGACAAAAAGCAATTTTGCTATGGAAGGCATTACTACTGCATTGGAATATAAAACAAAAATCCAATTATAAAACTCTCTCAAAAACTATTTCCTCAAGAGTGAATGTATTTCAGAGAGAGACAAGTTTTTTGTTGTCCATCTAAAGCAGTACATTACATAGGTTATACAGTGGGATAGGTAATACTGGCTAGGATGTAATGTAGTGGCATTAAATAGAAAGCATGTGGTTCTGCAGTAACAGAGAGTCAAAACATTTGCAAATAATTAAAATACTTTCCTGCTATTTTAATGAATCAGGAAAGTGGATGTTTCCTAATATTTTAGTTGAATCAAGGTCTCTGACATGAGAGGAGGACTTCTCTCATGTTCTATCCTCTTCCTCTCAGCTCTAAGCTGTCCCATAACAAGAACTAATTAAATGAGATCTCCAGCCAGAGCTATTTGCTATTCCTTTGCCTTTCCTGGCTTGCAGTGGGAGTGCAGTGGGCTGTGTGCCACCCGAGAAAGCAGTGACAGCCTGAATCTCAAAGCTGCCCTGTTTCAGTGTAGCTGTGGTGTTCCTTCAAATCTGAAGACTGATGAATGGCCTCCTCACATAAGTTCCTTCTGTATAGTTGCCAACAGCAAGAAAGTGATGCATTTCTAAACATGCTGTGGCTCCTTTTGGTATTTGTTTTGGCGTTGCAGAAGGGGAACTAGATCATCTGAGTGTGAAGCATCCCGAGTAAACACTGTCACTCTATTGAGGGAGGTAGGTGGTTCAGTTACCAGCTTTGTCTGTTTCTTCAGACCGCTGATTTTGTGTAGAGAGATGAGAAATAACATGAATTCACAAATTCTCAATTGCCTGTGAGAGAACTACTCAGCAAACGGGGTCCACTAGGATTTCTGTCACCAGGCAATTAATGCTGCAGTGATAGATGTGATTAATAATTCATGCACTCTTTACTACTCAGCTCTGTACTGTTGCATAAATCAAGGTTACACTGCATGCTTCCTATGCTACTTTTCTTCACAAATGCCTCAAAGAGTTGCAAGCATTGTAAATGGAATATATGGGGGTTTCTTTAATATTCTCTTACTGAAGAAGGATTCATTTTCCCAGTGATGAGTAGATGCATCAGCACCGTTTGTTTGTTTGTTTGTGACACACAGATGTCAAAGTCACCCAGCCTGAGCTGGGGTGGAGGGAGGTGAGGTTTCCGTGTACTGCCCATGCTTGCTCAGTTGCATTCATTTAGAGAGGAGCATGGTTTCTCTCCCCTTTCTCTCATGTCCCATTTTATGCTGAAAGTATTAGAGAATGCCTCTCCTCAGAACCTTGCGAGCTGTAGGCAGTGCCTTGGGTGCCTGGCTCACAGCAACAGTCCTTTTCACCCCACAGCTTAAAACTTTTCCAGAGGGAGGAATAAGAGCCATTTATTCTCTCTTTGGATATTCTTACAGCACATTTCAAATTCTTTCCTTCTTTTTTAATTTTCACCTTTTTTCCATTACATTAATACACCTCTTCATTGCTGTATGTTTAGGTCCAAGTTATGATATTATTGACTGTGTGCACTCCACATCACTCTTACAGCTCTGAAGCTATGATGAATCTCAGTTCTCTGGACTGAGGACTGTGTAGCTGGACTGAAAAGGTGCAGCTGGAAAACTCAGTAATACAGGTGCACTGGGGAAACCCACATGCCTCCTTCAAAATCACATTCCTTTGTTCCAATAGTATTATAGTATTTAATTACAGAACTCCCAAATCCAGACATACCTCTAGTTCTAAAATATGCAATATCTTTCACATTATTTTTTTTTTTCTGTAGGCTTTCAGAAATATTTTTTTAATTATTTTTTTATCAGACATGAGAGGATTTTTATCTGAATTACTCCCTGGTCCTTACTAGTATTTCAATACAACAGTTACTGGAAGGACTTCTCTATATTGAGACAGGTGATAATTGAAGATTTCTTTGTAGCAAGGTATGTGCTTATGTTGTAAGTATGACCAAGTGTGTTTATTTAGTTTCCCTTAGGGTGATGTTCTATCTTTTGCTTTATAGCACCTCAAACTTTTGAGTATGCTGTTCATAGATATTACCTGTATTGTGCATCTGGGAAATTCCTCATGGGGTAGTGATAGCCACTATCTATGGACTTCATGAAAAGCAAGCTTAATGATTACTCCTGTATAAACTTTAGTCAGCAATAACCCCATATATAATACTGTTGTCATGTTCATTCCTATTCCCTTTTGTATTTGTATTAATTATTCACTGATTTGTTCAGCTAGAAGTATCAGAAGACGTTAAGTCAGGCGGAAGGCATAACTTATATGGCTATATCTATACCCAATATAGATAGCCCTTTTTTTCCAGATCATTTTCATGAACTTGAAACTCCATATTTCATTAAAACAAAAAACTTCATTTGAAAAAAATAACCTCTCTATAGTTGTTCCTCTTCTTGTGAGTTTTAAAGAAAGAAATCTTGACATTTTGAACAGCCTGAAGTTAAGAATGATTTGTCTTTTTTTTTTTTTTTTTTAATAATTTAAAACTTTTGCAGAGGAGGGATCATGTAGGTCAGACATCCCTTAGGGATTGTGTTATGGGGGCTGCCACAGTCCCAGGTTAGGATGTGTCCATCATGGAGCTGCTGAGGAGCACAGGGACCTCTGAAGAACAATCAGTGGCTTGTCTTTGTCCTTGGCATTGTTTTCTCACCCGTGTGATATGATGTGTCCTGCTTTCATTCTTGTTCTGGTCACAATAATCTTCTTTCAGAAGTGTATTTTTGGGAGGTTTCTGAGGTGCTGTTAAGCTTCCAGACCAAACTGTCAGAGTATGTTGTGGTTTGCAGGCAGAACTGGCAAAAGGTGTCTGTTCTCACAGCCTCAAGTAAGAGCGAGTTGCAAAAAGTAAAATCTGGGTCAGTGCTTGTGATGAGTAAGCAGTTACCAGAGCATCAGGCGGTTTTTTCCCCCCCGGCAAACTGTAAAGGAACATCGTAGCAACAAAATCCCAGTGCAGTTTATTAGGCCTCCCTTGCCTCTGAAGTTTTTGCTACAAGTTACTATCTGCGGTTTTGGACTGTTATCTCTAACAAGGTTTCAGCTTCTTACTTTCTGTGCTTTCCCTGCTTGGTAGAGTTTTTTTTTTCATGTGGAGCACTATAAATTATATTAATCTGTAGAGTGTTTTACTGGAGTAAAATTGGAGTTTTATGGAATAAAAGAACAAGCTTAGCAGTGCCATAAAGTTACAGTAGATAGCAGCACTCTAGTCAGGAGAAAGAAGATGGAAATTATGCCCCCAAAAGTCAGTGCAGTTCAGTTTAACAGACTGGGTCACTAATTTGTCTTCTTCTCAAATTGGTAATTTTAGCCCTAGTCTGGAAATGCATTTGCAGATCCAAAGAGAGGAGAGTGATATGACCTGACTGACAACAGCCAGGTTCTGTGTTTTGCTCTCACTTTTGGTGTGGCTGCCTCTCTGAGGTTTCTCATCTGTAAAACAGATAGGCCAGCCAGGTGGCACCCGCTTTGGTTTAGTGTTTGTGAGGTGCTTTGATCACTCTGAGTCCCCCTTTAGCACTGATGACTCCTCAGCTGTAGCCATGAGTGAAAGGGAACTGTCAGTCCCACTGCTGGGAAGGATAAAGGTCAGGAAGCTGAGGGGGGGCTGAGCCCAGGACAGACCATACCCGGCTTTGGGAGGCTGTCTGGAGTTTCCTGCATCAAGTGTCCTGGGAGCGAATTTCTGGTGATGCCAAAAGCCTTTAGGCAACTTTGAACCACAGATCCCTCTAACAGATCCATGGGGATCTGCAAGGAGTGAGCCCACAGGTACATGGATTCAGAAGGAGAGGCAGGTGGTGCAGGTGAGCCCTGAAAAGTGAAGCATATCACACCCTGCAAAAGGAGATACCTGTCACTGCCCTGTGCAGGAACCATAAAGCTTTTGCCCCCTTGTCACTTGCCAACAGGAATCTGCAGGCAGAGTACGACCGCTTGAAGCAGCAGCACGAGCACAAAGGTCTGTCCCCACTGCCGTCCCCCCCGGAGATGATGCCGGTCTCCCCGCAGAGCCCCCGGGACGCTGAGCTCATCGCAGAAGCCAAGCTGCTCCGCCAGCACAAGGGCCGCCTGGAAGCCAGGATGCAGATCCTGGAGGATCACAACAAACAGCTGGAATCACAGCTGCACAGGCTGAGGCAGCTGCTGGAGCAGGTGAGTCCTCAGGCATTTCTTCTAGGTCTCTGAAGAGTCCTTTTCCAAGGAAGCATTCTCAATAACAAGAACATACCAAGAAATCATATCTGCAAGTCAGAGAAAAGTACAAAATTATTTTGCAGGCTGCAAGTGAGAATGTGGAACCAGGTTTCAGTGTTCTTATTTAGTCTTCTTCCTTGTTTTATTCAGAATTAAAATGGATTGGTTGCATGGATGAATTTACTTAAAAACAGACTGAAAATTGTGTGTATTCGTGGAATAAATAAAAATTACAGAGATATAAAGTAGTAGGCTGTTAATAGCAATGTCTTACTTTTTTCTTCAATTTCAGCCACAGGCAGATGCCAAGGTGAATGGTACAACACTGTCATCTCCTTCTACCTCTTTGCAGAGGTCAGGCAGCAGTCAGCCAATGCTTCTTCGTGTAGTTGGCAGCCAGACTTCAGAAACCATGGGTAAGATAATGAAGCTCAGGTTGTCACAAAAAATAATGATGTCCCATTTTCCAGAAGAAAATGCTTAAAGACAGAAAACACTTCTCTATTTAGTTCAAATGAAATGAAGCAGACATTTGTAGTGGTCTTCAATGTCATCTGGCTGTTTACACTTTGCATCTTCATTATGATTCAGGCTTTGCTTTTGATCATGATGCACCCAGTAGCTTGGATATTTTGATATTAAACACAAAGGTCAGCCAGGGCTTGACTTGTGAAAACAAATGCCACTGGAAAGCTAACTATTCTATTCAAACTGACTTTCAGTTATTAAGCATGACATGACTGATTTAAATGTACATAATATTAATTATGGCTAGGAGACTAAATGTATGATTAGTCATCCCCATGTTAAATGATGTGATCTTATTTTTAATATGTTGTGGCTCAGTCAGTAGGATGGAGCTGTCACTCACAGGCAGTGCTCATCTAGTGGCTTTTCTAAGTATCACATGAGATGTGATAATGAACATCATAAGAGTTGTGGAGTAAGGTTAAGTAACAGTATTCTGTAGCTGGAGGCTGGAATTATTATTTTGGTGCTTTTAGTAACTGCCCTGTGGCACTTCCCTAATTTCCTGTCTGTTACATAATTAGTAAGTATTTATTACCAAATGGCAAGGATTTTCTGCCACTAAAAAAGCAATCAGTCTTCTCAGCATCTTTAAGCAAATGCACTTATATTACTGCAACAAGATGATGTTTCAAGTCTGATGATAATATTCAGCTTCATACAGAGAAATTTATGTATATTAGTGAGAGGCTTAAATGAGAGCTTTTCTTTTCACTGCTGTTAGTGAAAGTGTCAATGACAGTAAGAAATTAAATGGGAGGGCACATTCTGCTGTGTCTGAAGTGCTGTTGTGATGGGAAATGCAGCTTTTGGGGGGAGCTTTTTCTTCCATTCCAGGTGTAAGCAATAATGTCAGCCTATGGCAAGATGGGTTCTGTATGCCCTGCAATAAAAAATGTGAAATAAATTGTACCTTTAGGAATGCCTGAGTTGAAAGTCTGGGGGTGAGGGTACAATCACAGGTAACAGAAGTTTATGGAAAAAGTAAAAATGGACATTTCATTGATCATATTACCAGTGGGGAAATACTTAGTTATGTATGCCTTACACAGAGTAGATGAAGTGTATTAGTGGTGTAATTTGCATCAGCTTTCTGGAGAAATTTCATTAATTTCATCACATAAAATACATTAATTAAAATACATAAGAAAAGATAGGAAGACAATGTTTCCCAGCCATCTTATTAGAAGTCTTGTAGTTTCATATTTCATCCTTTAGTGGGACAAAATACAATAATATACTACTTTTCATTTGACTTAATGTAAAATTATTCCCATTAACTTCACAAGACTGGGATTAATTAATTAACATGATAGAGTCATGCAAACTGCTAAAACTTTTTAAAGCAAATATTTAGACATGACTTGATTTTATTTATTAAAAAATTAATCAATTTTTTATGGATTGGTTTGATTGAGCCAATATGTGGGAGGACAGTGAGATGTTGAGTTGTTATCAGTAGGATTGTACTGAGACTCAGCACAGCCACTCTGTTGGCAGCTGGGAGTGGAGCTTATAAAAAGAGTTACTAACCAAGCTAGCAAACCACAACTAATTCAGTTTGTCAAGTCTCCTTTCACACCAGAAAGCTTTGCTTGCTAGGCTGAGAGTTTTCTGAAGCAGAGCTTAAAATACTCCTGAATTGTGAAGGGAAACAGAGTAGTGGTGTAAATAATACTCCTGTGCAGCAACCATGTGCCCAGGAATGAGGGAGCCATAATTTTTGAGAAAATACTGAGGATCTCTAGGTGTCTCAGGCAATGAGGTAATGTAATGGTAGCTTTTATATGTTTTTCTCTTTAAAATTAGACCTTAGCTGTTTTTTCCTTTGAGCATAGACCCACTGCACTTTTGTCTCTCAGCTTTCCTGAGGAGAGATTGCTTTGAAAAGTGTTCCAGCCAGCAGTGTGTTAATAAAAGCAGTGCCCCACTCAAACCCTCATTTACAAACAGGAGAACTTACTCCTTGTTAGCCTGAAGCACACCTGGGCAAGTGGAAAGGTTGTGCTTTTCTCCTCATAGAGTCCCAGTGGGAAACTCCTTATCCTTGGCCTTTCTACCCCAGCAGTGTAGCAGCAGAGGAGGTTCTCTGAGGTGTGTGGGAGGCAAGAGGCTGCTGCTGAACTTTAATTTGTTCAGGTACCACCAGAATATTTGAGACTCACTTAGATCTCCAAACCTTTTGTAGAAACACAAATGGGGAAGGCTCTTTTGGGTAAAGAGAGGAGGCTGAGGTCTAAAGGTGTCTTTATTCTGTCAAGTTGCTTCGCTGATGTCTCATTTTGTCATTTACAAGAAAATGCTCAGAAAAAAATCATCAAAATGAGGAAAAAAATAAAAATAACGTATTTTAAATAGAAATTACAACATTTTTGAGGGTCAGCACAGTTCAGCTTCTATCAGCACTTACAAGCACATTTGGAAATTGGTACCTGTCTTCAGTTCTGGACTGGGACAGCAGAACCACTGCCCTTTTATTCTGATCTTTAGGACCAGGAGGCTTTCTTCAGGCTGATAACATCCTCAGCCTGGGTAGAAGCAGTGAGATCTTGCTCTGAGTTTTCACCTTGACACGCAGCAAAGGCTGCAAGGACATTGCTTTGCTCAGACACCTCTGTCAGTGCAATGCCTGATGCGAAACTCGTGGTGTGAGTTGATTTGTGTGACCCCAGCACCACTCGAAAGCTGAACAAACTGCAAGCAGCCTCAGCAACTATTTTTAGACCATTAATGGAATAAAAGAAGCTGATACAAAGACCGTCATTTATATGAATTAAGTGCTTCTTGCAGACACCCTATCCCACTTCTTGTGCTGGAGTGGGAGAAATCTTGGTCAGAAATAACTCTTGTTAAACTCCTGGCTTAAATATAGGCAGCCCTACTCTTTTAATATCCCTTTTTCTAGGTTTTTCACTAGCATGGAGCACCTCAATTTTTAAAGAATGTAAATGCTAACAGAAAATCAGACAGTTTGCTGCTCAAGTAGAGCAAGAATGTTAAAGTAAAGGGTCATTAAGTCATTTTCAAAATAAGTATGTAACTCAGTTATTACAGCAGGCAAAATTGCTTCTGTGTTTTAATAGAAATAAAAGGTATCTAGTAAAAAAGGAGAATCTCACTCAAAGTATATCCTTTAGGTGTATTTTTTTTCCAGATGCTTTATTTATTTATTGGAGGCTAGGATCTGCATTAAAAACAACATATGGATTTTAGTTAAATGAAACCATGAGCAAAAAAAATTCAGTAAAAATAAAATGTATTGCATTTCCCATTAAGCTGCTGCCCTGTAATCAGGTTATAGAAATTATTCAGTGAGAGAAATGTATTTCGCTTTATTAAACTGCTGCTAAACCCTTTTACAGTACAATTGAGTGTTCTTGGAGTGCCAATCTGATGCAATTAAACTGTCAGAAATACTAATACTGATGCAGATGAGAATCTGGGTTTCTACTGATTTGTACAGCCAGGCAAAGCAGTGCCAACATGAACCCAGCACTATTAGAAAGCTGCTCAACAGCAGCACTCACAACAGCAATTTCTTTTTCCATTAATAGAATAAGAGAAGCTGAAAGGACGAGTGTCATCGTTTATGAAACTAGATGTTCCTGGCAGACATTTTACCCTACTTCTTTTACCAGGGTAGATTATTTCTTAAATCCCCTTTTACAAATTAAAACAGTGTTAATTGTCTCAAATTCATCATTTAATTTCCCTTAGATCCTTTAAAAGAAAGAGAACAGTAACAGTCAACAAAATTCACCTTTGAAATTTTTATTGTACACTAAGCAGAAAATGTGTCTGAGTGAACAGCCTTGGCTTTGAGGGGGACTTGGGCAATACAGACTTAGCACAGGCTCTCATGCAGTGGTGTGGATTTGCTTTGCAGGCGAGGATGAGCTGCTCAGCCCTCCCCAGGACACAAGCACAGGTTTGGAGGAAGTGATGGAGCAGCTGAACAACTCCTTCCCCAGCTCCAGAGGTGAGCACTGCTGCCTGGGGCAGATGAGAAGGAAGAAGATAAAAGTGCTTTTTGTGCCTTGATGTTTTCAGGGGGTTGTGTTTTGGTATCGGGTTTTTTGCTGCTCTTTGTTTTCATTTTAACAATAGCTGTAGAGAAACCTGTCTTGTTTAGAGTGGAGTAGCAGCCTGTTCCTCCTTACCTTAAGCTACCTCCACAGGTAAATATGTGGATGAAACAATGTCTTTGTGAGACTCTTTCTTCCCCAAGCATTTTCTTTGCTTCCCTTTTGCCATGTTCCTTTTTTCACAGCTTGCTTTCTTTTTGCTTGATCCTCTTGATGATATATTTTTAAACACGTCTTAGCACATTGTCCTCCTGTCCTTATCCTTCTCCAAGAATGTGGTTTGAAATAATATTAAAAGTCTAAATCAAGGTCTCAACCATGTAGCCCTCAGGTCCAGAGGCATGGAGGAAAAACAAGTGAGGTGTTTGTGCAGCATAGGCTGCGCTTGTTCATACAGCCACTGCATTTCATTCAGTGTTTTCATTTTGCTCATTCCTGTTGTTTGCTAAAAATAAGCATTTGTATTACCAGGATTTAGTTGTTCAGCCTTTTTTTCATTTAAGAAATTCTTATCTGAGCCCAGAACAAAATACTCTGCTGCAAAAAAAAAAAATTGCTGAGACTCCCTAGCAGGAGATGGGAAGTTTGGGATATTGGCTGTTGCCGTGAAAGGAGGCTCAGACATGAACCTCTTGGCAAGAGAAAGTCCTGGTATTGCCAGCCTGATAAATGGATTTCAGAGGGCATAGACTCCCTGGAGGGCCCTTGCACAGATTTCGCACATCACCCGGGGGCACTTCTTTAGGAGGTAAATGTATTAACTGTTATACTAAACTTCAGTGGAGTCAGGTTTTCTCCATCGTTTGCTTTCAAAGCAAGTTCAGCTCTCACCAGACACCATCTGTGAGCAGTGGGAAAAAAAGTCAATAGAAACTGTTAAAGATGTCATGCTGTAGACCTAAAGATGGAATTGTGTCGAAACATACCATTGAACAAAGTCTAATACAATAAATGGTTAACTGCACTCAGCTCCACCTCAACCTTATGTCAAAAAGTCATATATCCAACCTTGTTTTGGATAGATAATTGCTTTGAGAGACAACAGATGAAAAATCTTTCTGAAATTGCTATGTAGATTAAAATTGACTTATTTTTAAAGTTGCTGTGTACACAAGGTTACAATAAACAGTGTCTTCTTATCAGTGACCATCATTAGTGTAAATATGTTGTACATAGATCTTGCATAGTAGTCACATGTGTCTAAATGCAGGTATCCCATGTGTAAAAATATTCTCCAAATGTGATATCTAATTTGTATTCATAGGTGATGACACTGGCAGTGTTTCTTTTTAAAAACAAGCTTAGTTTTCAGTGAAATAGGAGCAATTTATGAAACAAAACGTAATGAGATATTTGAAATAGGTGGTTCATTTCCTATGTAGAATAAATAGGTAGAGGTCAGTCTGATAGACCCCACCTTCTGCTCACTGAGAATAGAAAAGGGTTTTTTATCTTATTAGTGAAAAATACAAAGCTTCATGAAACAAACTGAGAGAATATAAAATTTAGTAGGGAAAAAAAGTGAAATTGATAAGGTCAGATAGTATTTTAGTTTTGTAAATTAAGCTGTAGCTTCAGAATTTCATTCTCACAAAATGTGATGCAAAATGTGGTCATTTAGCTAGAGAGAAAAAATGTATTCCTGTATTTTGTTTCTCCGTTCAGTAACTGTGTTAAAAGTGTAGTAGATGATCACAAGCATCCACAAGAGGTATTGCAGCTTATATACTTTCCTGTCTGACTAGCAGCCATGGAGAACAAAAATACTCTCTAGCTGGGTGGAGGGCTGTGAGTGAGGAGGGGGCACAGCCTTTGACGTGAGTCCCCCTCAGCCAGGCCATGAGAGGAGCTCCTGGTGCAACAGCCAGGAACAGGCACAGCCCAGCAGAGCCAAGCTTCCCTCAGGACTTCTCTTCTAGGTCTTGGCCAAGGCACTTTGTCAGGCTGAGCCAGAATCTGCTTCTTCCCCTCTCTTGGCCTACACAAAAAGATTAGTCCATGTGGGAGAGAAACTTGTTCATTTTTTTGGGAACTGTACCAGGTTTTGGCTAAAGATATTAGGACCTCAGTTAGGTTTCTCTGTTCTTCATATATCTTTTGATGTATTTGCATGAATGCCAGGTTAGTGTAATTCCTTTTGGCTGACGAAAACCCAAGGCATCATTGGTATAGTAAGGGTCAGGCTCTCTGTAAGAAATAGTCTGCCCTACAGCCAATGTAAATGGATTTTCATTCATTGGTTGATAGAGGCTACTGAGAGTTCACGTAAACTTCTGTTACTGAAGTTCTCTTCTATTCCCAATTTAACAGTTCGGTTAAATTCAGCTGATACCTGTATACACAAAGCTTACATCCAACATCTGATGTGCTGCAGCCTCACGTAGACTTTCAGTGTGACATGAAAGGTGCTATGGTCAATCACATTCCACAGTCATCAGGGATCTGATTTAAAATTTTCAAGACTGCAGGAAGAAGAAAAGGAAGCAGAGTTGATTGGTCTCGGCACACTACTGAATCGGGACCCTTTTTGCTGTTGAGAGGTGCAAATCTGTGCCTCAGATTTCTAATCTATAAGAGATCAGAGTGCAGTTGCAGAAGAGTGAAAGCAGTTTGGCAAAGCAGCCTAAGAGGGCATAACGTTAAGGACCCTGGTGTGGTGCAAGTGAAGTTTTGTTTCTTTCCATTACATGTTTCATTGAATGTCAAGTTACAGGTGTGAATACCTACCTCAAATAGGTGTTGGGGAAACAGAAGAATAAACAAGCAATAGCACAGGTCTATAAGCAATACATTTTCTTATATTGATTCTATTAAGTAGAATTAATTGAAATTTGTCAGATACCAGAACCGCAATCGTCCCAGTCTGCTGTTCAGAAATAGGTTGTGACACAGGAGCTGAGGGAGCTGGGATTGTTTACCCTGGGGAAAAGGAGCCTCAGGGGAGACATTATCATTCTACAAGTACCTGAAAAGAGGTTGAAGCAAGGTGAGGGTTGGTCTGTTCACTCAGGTATCAAACGGTAGGACAAGGTGAAGTGGCAGGAGAGGTTTAAACTGGATATTAGGGAAAATATCTTCAGGAAAATGGTTGTCAAGCATTGGAACAGGATGCCCAGGGAACCATGGAGGTATTTAAAAGACATGTATATATGGTACCTGGGAACTTGGTTTGGTGGGGGGCTTAGCAGTGCTGGGCTAAGAGTTGGACTCAATGATCTTAAAAGTCCTTTCCAACCGTAATGATTTTATGAAATAATGGGGTTTTTATAGCCTGTAAAAATAAGCATATTAAATTTCAAGCCAAGTACTAGCATGTCACAGCATAGGGAGTGGCAGGCCTTTTGAATCAGGGACATAATTCTGGGTGTCCTATTGCCATTAGAATAACAACAACTCGGAGGAGTTCAGAACAATATGACAAAAGCAAACTGAAGAAAAGCAAACCATGGAAGGCTTTGGTTGTGAGAAAAGTTCAGAGCTGAACAAGCAGTGAAGAGAGAAAAGGACTGAATTTCTGTGCTTGGGTGCACAGATGTGTAGTCAAGCATCACAGACATATTTAGCCTAAATACTGTCAAAAGCACCTTTTTGAAGTGTAGGACTTGTTCAGGTTGTGACACAAGAGCTGAGGGAGCTGAGATTGTTTACCCTGGAGAAAAGGAGGCTCAGGGGAGACGTTATCACTCTACAAGTACCTGAAAAGAGGTTGAAGAAATAGTTTACTATTGTAAAACAGTAAAATATGAAAACAGTTTACTAAAGCAAGTAGTGGCTCTTGTTTTGGAGTTCTGAAACAAAGCAGTGAAATGTAGTAGTAATTGTCACTCACCTGGAGATAGATTCTTTATGATTATGGTATTTTTCAAGTTCTTGCTGCACAGAGTTGTTTTTAGAAGGGCATCAAGGCTTCATAGCACCATTTTGAATGCATTTTAGAGATGCAAGTGTAAAACGGATGGTGTCATAAACTTGCACAAGCAGACCTCAGATGCAACCACTTACGTATCTTACACCTTTTATAAGGTTTTTCATTTGTTTGTTTCTTCAGTTTAACCTTTTGGCAGTTCTTGGCATTTCCTAAGGAGAACAGGACTTTCCTGTTCGTTACACAGCTGGCTGTTGATGCCGAAAGCTGTTTCATTTCTGGAGAGAGAAATTCTGCTGAATACCTGATGATTGCTGTCCTTAAGGAATTTTTCTTTCCTTTTAATCTAAAAGGTTTCCCTTCCACTCCTCTTTTACTTTGCTGCTTCCAGCAAATTCGCAACTGCTGCAGCTGCTTCAAACAGCTGCTGTGCTAACTCAAAACAGATGTCAAAGCCAGAGGTCTGACATTTAGTGGAAATCTACCATTAAATGCCACCTCAGTGGTTTATTTGACCCTGCTCGATAATGGGCCACAGAGGAAAACATTTTCACGCCGTATTTGTGCCCAAACTACTAAATCTCCAGGGAACTGGTTCACAGTTAGAAAGTAAGATTGGCAGGCCAGTATTTTCAAAGCCAAATTCATCTCTCCTGCAGCACTGAGGGCAAACAAGTTGCACCACTTCAGGTGGCTCTCATGGTGAACCAGGCTGAGTTTTGAGTTATGGTTTCATGGCAAATGCTCTCTGTGAGTGAAGCTCAGAGAGGAATTTAGGGGTAGAAGTTCTTGAACTAACTGAGGCTGGTGAGAGAGCTTCACAGATTTGCAATGCTGGGCCCCTACTGGGAGATAATGAAGAAGTGGGAGCCAGAACTGGTTAGAAATGAGACCATGATGGCTTAAAAGAGCTACAAGGCCATGACATAATGTGAGAACATTTGGAGAGAGACTGGTCCTCACAATTGCACATGGTATTGCTTAACACATTTTTGGTGTGATGCAGTGAAACAATTACAAGACAGCAATAAATGAAGGGCGCTGAGAATTGCACCCTTTTTTTGGAGTTTTATTTTTATCTCAGTCACACTAAAACACACCAGTCACATTTTCTCCCCTCACTTGCACATCAGCCAGGCTCTGTCATGAATGGGACTAACGTCCTAAGTGGAACTAGCAACTTTCAGCACTGCAAATAATGCAGTCTTCCTTACTCTGACAGCAAAATGTCTTATGATGCAGACTTCTCTTTTCACACTTTACTGAGTCAGTGGAAGAGTGCCTTGGAGTTAATGTACTGTGGAGTATTCTGGAGTTACTCTTCCGTGGCCTCTCCTGGTTTGTGTTGCCTTCTCTCTGCTGTGGTCCTGCATCCCACCACAGTGAGCCCAGGTGACTGAGATCCCTCATTGCTCCCCTTTGGCACAACAGAGCTGATCTGGCTGAGCTTCTCTGCAGATGGGACAGTGGTGGGGTAGACTAGCTCTTCCCTGTTTTATAATACTCAGTTCTGGTGTAAACTGAGAATATGGTAACGAATTTAACAAAACTTCAAGGAATTTTTTTTTTTTTATTTTGCGAAAAATGGCTCTTTGCAGACCTAGATCTCCTTTTTGTGCAGCCTGTCCCTTTCCTGAGCTCAGTGAGAGGGGCAGTGCAGTAGTTGCTTTGTGCTCTGTGTTTTGACCTGGATCTGCAGAGACTCCTGCATGAAGTTTTTGGTGGTGCCTCTGCTTTCAGGTTTGATGTGGTCACTTGTTGTGTATCTTCCCTGTGATACAATGCCATGTAGCTTTCCAAAAAAAAAAAAAACCAAACTCTTCTATTTTGTAAGGGCAGGAAATGTTGACTTGAGCAGGAATAATAGATAATTAGGCACCCACGGATTGCGTATCAGAACTGCTGCAATATAGACAATATTCTTCCTCTGCAATTTATGCCAAACCATGCTCCTTGCCTTAAAACTTAGAAACACGCATTCATTCATATGCAAAGAAGAAAATAACGTAAAATCCATTAAACCCTTCTTAATCTTCCTCCTGAAGAAATTAGCTGTTACTGTAGTAGCGCAGATCTTTGCTGCATTTAACAAATTCTAGGGCTGATTACTCACCACAGACTGTCCTCACCAGCTGTTTTGTGTGGTACTGAGCTACCCCAGTTACCTTTAAATGCATTCATTTTCAAGCAGAATCCAGTCTGTCTCATGTGGATTTAAATTAAACACTGGTAGCTGCAGTTGTAGGTGCCTTGTGCAGACAGGAAGGCGTTTCTTAACATCTCCAGAATTTTGCTTGTAGGCAGTTCCTTTTCTCTTCTTGACCCAAGCTAAACTGTGGACCCCAGCTAACCTCCTGCTGGGTCCCATTCCTGCCCCAGGACTCTTTCAAACCAAGCTATACTGCGCTGCAGTTTCTGGGGTCCTTAAACTGACCTAAACCCTGGGGCTCTTCCTCAGAAAGTGACCAAAGCATGCAATAGACTTTGTATCTTGCTTTCCAAGGATTTTCTGTTACGTGATTTATATTGTTATTTATGAGAGATGAGAGATATTCTCATCTCCCCTTTTGGAAGGCATTTTTTAGGGAATTCATGACTCCTGGTAAAAGTGCCAGAGGAGATCTCAGGCTATATAGACACATATGTATGTCCTAGAAGGTTAGGCAGGCCTGTGAGGCAGGGACCTTAGAACTGAAGTGACACCTCTCCTGGCCATCAAGCCCTGGTACCTCTGTGCTGCAGCAGCATGTGTGGGACAGACATCAGTGGAATCACGGTTTCACTTCGGAGCAGAATAAAAACCCACAAGCAGAGCTTGTTGTTATCAAACCTATTGCTATCATTTTTAATAGGAAGTGTGCTGATGGGGAGAGGGGCAGGAAGGGACTAAAACTTCCTCTGCTAAGTAAATGGTAACCTCTGCTGTCCAGGTCTTCAGAAGCTGCCCCAGCCCTTTCCATTGCCTGGAGTTTGTGGGTGAGCTGTGGCTCAGGCCCGTGCTGGTCAGTGATGCCATTCCTTCCTCTGCCCTCTTCTCCTCTCCTGTACTGCCTCTGCTCAGCCTTGCTCTGCTGTTGGCCCTTGTTCTGCAACTTGTAAAATACCCATAAAGCTGTTTATTACCTCTCTTCCCTTCTCCTGCAGACTGCCATAGAGCAAAACTCCACAGCAGTTAGGTTACTGTTATGCTGACTGGTGTGCTCTCCCTTACGTGTCTGTCTCCCCTATGTCCCACACATCACTGAAAATTGGATCATTTACAGCAGCTCTGGGGCAAAGATCATCCTCTTTTCTTGAGCAGCATCTGCTGCAGTGACTTTCTCACTAGGACTGCAGGCCTGGCCACGGCAGAGCTGCCAGTAGTGTGGCAGTGAGAGGGGGACACTGCTTCTGGGGACAGCAAGCACCTTACTGTTACTGGCTGTATGGTGGGAAGGAGGACAGGGGGGTTGTTTCTGCTCTTGATTAACACCTGGTTTTCCATTTTTAAAAACAAATGTGCTATGAGAAGTGTTTGAGAAGAATCAGCATGATCAAAGTATGGCTTCTGTGAAGGCTTCTTAGGAACACCTTCTCATCTAAACCCATTATTGCCTCCATTTTGGTAGTACTTGAACATGATGATGTTCTTTCTCTTTTTTTCCTTTTTACTTGAATTTTTTTATCTGTTTCTCCCTTTGCCCCCTCAGCTTTACCATACTATATGTGTATGTGACGTGTATCAATGCATACCTCAGAGTATGTAGGCCATAATACAATGTAAAGTGTCTGGATAAATTTATTTCACATTTCGGGAGAATGTTTTTACCACTTACACTGATTGCTAGAAGTACTCAAATTATGCTAATTAGGATGCTCAGAAAGTGAGTTCAGAACTTGTCTGCAGTCCATATTCTCAACTGACACGTGTGTAAATTGGCATTAGTAGTTTTCTCAAGTGTTTTTGAGAGGTTAAACCAAGCCACAGGTTACAGAACTTTTGTTGAATAAATCAGCTCAGAATCATCAGTGGATTTCAGTGCACTTTCGGTCTTTGTTTAAGCAGAAATGAATTTTTTTAATGTTAAATTTCTAAATGGAAATTGAAGTGTCTTAACAGCATAAAATATATGTGTGGTTTTTTACCTTTCTTTCTGATATTTATTCCACTTCCTCTCTCTGTTCCTAAAGGAAGAAATGCCCCTGGAAAGCCAGTGAGAGAGGTTAGTGAGACGCAGGCTCACTGCCATGGCTTCTGTTTGTCACAGCTTGCTTTCTGTGCCCAGCATGCGTGTGACACAGCACGGGGTTGCTTGGGTTTGGTGAAGGGTGGGGGTGGTTTTGTTTTGCTTTGGGTTTTGTTTGGTTTTGCTGAGTGCATTCACCATGTGTGCCGTAACAGTGGTGTACCTCTCAACTTTCAGTGGAGACAATGTTAGCTCAGGGATCTGCATTTTCTTACACACTCCCAGAGGTGGAAAATCAGGAATGGGGAGGAGAAAATAATACCTTGAAATTAAGCCTCTGATTGATAAATGTTATCAGTAAATACGCTGCAGTCATTGACTTATGTTCTGTTGCTGTTGTGTGTAAGCACAACAGGGAGGCTGTGGTCTCTTGCTGTTCTGCTTACAAACTCACAGCTGTATTCACATATATGTGCCAGTATACCAACCATCATCTCCAGTGATTACATAGTTTTCTTAAATTTCTTTAGAACAGTGAGAGTTGAGAGGTATAAGAGGTTCAGGTGTTTTAATTTCGTGATGTACTTTTGCAGAATGAAGAATGCTACTAACATTCACCAGCTCCACAGTGCTGTATTCAGCAATGCAAATGGGCCGTGGTTTTCACTGTGCACTTCGGACATGGTTGGTTTGATGCAGAATAGGTTTCGGAATTTGTGTGTCACTGCTCATTAATGGAGGAAAGCGTTCTGCACTGTGTTGTCACAGCTCCTTTGAAAGCATTTCCAGAGAGCCTTGATTTTTCCTGTGTGAAGCTGCTCTTCACTCGCCAACCATGTACAGCATTTGAAAGATGAATTTCTAGTGAAAATTATTATTAAAGATAAAATATTCAGAGACTGCCTGAGTGCAGTTGCAGTAGCTGTGAAATGACCTTTTCCACACAGAAGACGGTCAGTGTGGATGAGGCACAAATTGAAGGATAACCTGATTTGCAAACTTCTGCTGGTGCAGAGGGAGGGGCTCATGGAAACACAGGGCACTGGGGTTCTTAGCAGAGCTGCTGTGAACCCCCAGTCACTGGCAGGCTACCCTGGGAAAGCCAGGATTTGTCCTGATATGGTGCCTTGAAATACAGAGGTTCTGTAGGTGTAGGTACTGGGGCGGGTTTGGCTACTTCAAGGTATAAGATCTTGGTGCAGATTAAGTCTGTTCTCAAATGGCTGGTCCTCTCATGTGGATCAAAAAAGAGTGCTTGGGATAGCATCAGCAGACTGTACCAATCCAGAAATTTTGTGGAAAATACTTCACATTCAACCCTGCTTGTTCTCATCTCATACACCCTGAGAACTGCTCTCCCATTCAGCAAAACAGGTCATTGATTTCCACTATCCTCATTCATATTTATGCATATTACTCAAAAAAAGCTTCTTCTGCAGAGGGCATACTTGATGCAAGTAATTAACAAAAAGGAAAATTAGAATTGGCATGTTCTACCTGATCTGATTCCAGCAGTTTAACCCTAAAAAATTGACTTCAGTGAACCATTCTCCACTCTCTGGCTTAGTTAGTGCTCACTGATGGTTCCGGAGGGGCCTTTGTAGCTTGCAGAGCTGAATATAAAATGCAATTGTCCACCTACTTATGAAGGATATGAGCTAAGGTATAGAAGAGCTTTTGCTTTAGGTGTTAGTCTATATGTGCAAAGGCAGATCCTGTTTAAAACCCACCTGGCCAGGTTTTGATTCCATTTGGTATTGTCTTTGTGGGTAATCCCATGGATTTTGTGGCATTACTAAATATGAATGAGGGTATCAAAATCCAAGTCACAAACAGAAAGGATTTTTCTTTTGTCAGGAGAGAGTTAGAATTCTCTTCTACTGGAAGAGGCCATGCATTGTGTTGGGATTTCTCAATTTACTTTCTATCCACTCTTTCAAGTCTGAATGCTCCACATTTATTTCTCTGACAAGCTGTAGGATAAGATGGGTATTCTGTTACTGCGCCCACACCCATGGGCCTTAATTCCATTAGAGTCTCTGAAGCAAAGGCAGCAGATGTGAAACTCATCGTTCCCTATGTGACCAGGAGTGATGTAGTTAGTGTCTGCAGAAATAGATGTCTTCTGCTTTCCAAGCAAATGGCAGCTGTGGATTTTGTAAGTTGAAGTTAATGCTGTCCATGTCCATTTTGAGCTTTATTGCTGCATTTCAAAGTGTCTACTAGGTTTTTTTCTTACACAGTGGCATTTTTCAACCTTTCAGTGCCTCAAGCACAGAGAAGATTTTTCAGCTTAAATGTTAAAAAGAATGGAATTAATGCCTTCTTTGATAGCATTACTTTAGAAATACGAATAATAATGGAAAGTTCTGATTTGTATTTTTTAAGTGCTTTTAGGACAGTATTTCTCTCATTTGCTTCTTAATTAAAAATGTCAATGTTCCAAGTTGCAGTAGGAAGAGAGGGCAAGTGAGCAGCATTCAGTGGAAGCAGCAGAGCCCTGTGGAAGCAGTGAACTTGAGCACTGATTTAGGTACAGACATTACAGAAGGGGGTGCACTCATTGCACATACACTACAGGAAATCATTCTCTTTTGTTCTCAGCTCTTTGCAGTTGACCTGGCTGTTACTCCCATGTCCAAGAGAGGCAGAAATCCTGCTGGAAATGCAGTGACACCCAGCTGAGGGTCTGCCAGTTGTGTGTCTGGAGCACAGCCACCACCTCCTCCTCTGGCCCATCCTGCCATCCCCAAGGCTGTCCCAGAGAGCCTGATCCCCCTGCTGCTGCATTTACAGTCCAGCTGTCAACGCAGACTGCAGTCAGCAGTGCTTTGTGGTCATGCTCTGAGCTCTAAACTCAGACAGCTCCGGAGAAGACATGATTGTTCAGTTTTTATGCAGAGGAAATTAAGACCTGTGCTGGAGAGGGCGTGTGGATGTTGCAGGGGAGAGGCAGCTGTATCTCCTTAATCACTGCAGCCTGCATCTGTGCAGCTTGGAGGAGGGAGATCAGATTTAAAGCATGGTTATTTCAAAAATACAGCATCAACTAACAGAGAAAGGAAAAAAAATACTATTGGACATTTCTGTAATTTTTAGTTATTAAAAAGTACCTAGGGATTTGTGGATCCTTAAGGACTTCTGATTGCCTGAACAATTTAACAATTTATACCTGTGGCATATGTCTGAAAGGTTTTCTGTGTGTGTTTTTGGTTGAAGTTATTCTTTCTATAATAATAATTTCTAGACCTAGCCCTTTTTTGACAGAACAAATAGTATTAATTTTTGAGGATGCAGTTTAGCAGTCTGGGTTGTTCTTAGCCTTCAAAGGGGTGATCAGTCTTCCTGGGAATGAGCTTTATTGAAATCCTGAAGAGCCCTGGAGTTTCCTAGAAACAACAGATTGCAATAAATCTGAATGAGAGACCATGAGCCCACAGGCAGCCTCTCACAGCTGGCTACCCACTCACAGCATCACTCTGGTTATACCAGAGGGGTTCCTTCCCATAAAGCCATGTCAGAGTTGCAGGTAAGTAGAGCAGCCCAGTGCTTCTGTTTGCACAAGTATCTCCTGTGTGTTCTTGATTTCATATGGCTTCGTCAGATTTTCACTTGTGGTGGTGTAAGTTGCTGGATTGATCTCAGTCTGCGTGATGCCAGTGACAGAGATTATCCCTTACAGCTAAAATAAATGTGGTAGGATACATTTACTTTAAAATAAACTATGTTTTGACCAAAACTTGGCAGGAATCTTTCATACGCAGTTACTTGTCATACTGATGAGCAAATTACAAGGTTTTGCTTCAGATGAATGGGATGGCTATACATGTATGATTTGTGGATGAAATTGCTCATTGATGCATCTGTTTCTTTGCACATTAGTGCAGTTAGCAAACTGTCACCACATACCAGATACCAGAACCAAGTATTTTTTTGTATTGATATCTGGCAAGACGTGTCACAGCACAGCTCACTGTCGAATGGGCAGCATCTTGAATAGTTCTCGTTTAGATCCGGCCACGTTTTGTGTAATGAAGGCTGAATTAAAAAAAAAAAAATCTAACAACTTTAAAAAACTAGTATTTGAATGTAAAAGGTGATAGTAGTTCTCCAGAAGAAAAAAATCTCCTGAGGTTGTTCAGCCTGGAGAAGAGAAGGCTTTGGGAAGACCTTCCAGTTCTTTAAGGGCACTTATAAAAAGGAGGGAAAGGGACTTTTATGGGGGCATACAGCAAGACAAGGGACAGTTGTTTTAAATTGAAAAAGAGCAGGTTTAGATCAGATGTTAGGAGGTAATTCTTCACTCAGAGGGTGGTGAGGCACTGGCACAGGTTGCCCAGAGGAGTTGTGGATGCCCCACCCTGGAAGTGTTTGAGGCCGGGTTGGATGGGGTCCCAAGCAACCTGGGATAGTGAGTGTCATCCCTTCCCAGGGCAGGGAGGTTAGAACTAGAAGGTTCTTAAGATCCCTTCCAACCCAAACCATTCCATGGTTCTCTGAATAGTTCTAAGGTAATTTTTTTCTATTCCATAAAAGCTGCTGAACTAAAGCCACTCCAGGCTCTTATTTACTTATCTTAGAGATATCAGCAGTGCATGACTACCACAGTATGTGAGGAAGAGGATGGTGAGTCTGATTTTCCCTACAGGGAAGGTTCATTCCTGTTGCAGTTGTACCAGGAGGGGAAGACACTGTGTAGGTGTGCAATGGTAAGAGTCAGGCTCCAGCACAGTACATGAAAGGTGTATCCTGGATGCCCTGGTCATGTTCTTCCTTCACTTGGGTGCTCCTTCCTCATTGTGGGGACTCAGCATCCAGACTAATGCAGAGCTGCCCCAGGGTTGTGGGCAGATGGCATTGCACTTCCTGTGTTTTTCCAGGCAAATATTCTATCACAAGTGCTCCCAGACAGTAAGTTAAATCCCCTCAGGCCAGGGGGACATACAATTTTATTGAGTAATACTTCACATCTTATAAGCGTTCAGTTGCTGCCACTCTGCAGCATGGAGTCTTCTTGAATTGGAGGTCACGTGCACTTCTTTGCATCTAAATAAATCTTTCTTCAGTGATTGTTTTCTAACTCTTCTTTTAACTCATTTGTGTTTGGCCTCAACATCAGCTTGTGGTGATGAGTTCAGTAATACAATTATATGCTGTGTGGAGTATAAATTCCTTTTGCTTGTTTTAAGGCATTCTGTCTGCTCATTCCTCCTTGTCCTTGCAAGAAATCTTGAACACTCGGTCCTTGGTTTGGATGCTTATCTTGTAGGGTGCCTAGATCTCAGTCATATTCCCTCTTCAGTCATATTTTTTCAGGAGGGAGACTCCAGATAAGGCTCAGCTATTTAAACCATGATGTCGCAGTCATTTGAGGTGTTACAGGGTATTTGAGACAGTCATAGAGGTCTGAAAATCTCACACAGCACTTGCCAGAGAGAGACACTTTCCTGAACAGCAGTAGGAGACCAGAGATTGTGACAAGGCATGCCAGGGGCTAAAATGGCAATTTTTGACAATTCAGTCTCCCCATCTTTGAGTCTATTTGCTCTCTAATTGTGATGAAGCCATTTCTTACTACCCATCACTATTTTCTGCACTGGTGACAAGAGTGTGAAATGTTGCATGTTTCATCTCCAGAATTTTGCTGTTGGTTTCTTCATCACTTCTGTCTAGGAGGTTGTGGTTATACCATGTTAGGATTTCAGAGTGGTTATGGGTGAGGGGGAATGTACAAGTGAGCCACTGCATAGTAGTTAGCTGATAATTGTGGCATCTTTGTTTCTGCTGGGCTGCTGTCCAAAAAAGAAAGGATATTTTAAAAATTATTGAATGAACTGAGCTGCTTAGTTTGTCAATCATTACATCTATCTTTGCAGGTATCCTGCTGGGACCTCTTGGCTTTAATGATTTAGTCAGTTACTGCTGATCTGTTTGTTTCTCTTTTTCTCCTTGATAGAACATTGAATGCTCAAACACTTGCAGCATCAGTCAGAAACTTTTCTGTGATATCAATGGACTTAGTTGTTGCTTTTGGTGAACACTGATAGTGATGAGGCTTCATCACCACGGGGGGTGATGGCTTATTGCCAGCATGGTTTGCCATAGCCATTCAAGCCAGTATTGCTGTGAAAGTGTTCTGCACGCTTGGCAACTCTTGCTCCTGGATTCATCCAGGAGACTTCTGGAAGTCTCCTCTGGGGATGGCGGCGAGTGGCACGTGGAGAGCGATGGGTCTGCAAAGTTTTCCTGCCAACACACTGCCAATGTCCTCTTCATCTAATTGCCTCTGACTTTGTTTTTCAGGCCACAATGTAGGGAGCCTTTTCCACATGGCAGACGACCTGGGAAGAGCGATGGAAACCTTAGTGACCGTGATGACCGACAACAAGGTGTTAGAATAGCAAGATGTGTTTTACAACTTCAGGCGTTCCGCATGGTTTTTATAATATTCATACTACAAAGAGGATTAGACTGTAAGAGTTTACAAGAAAACAAATCTATATTTTTGTGAAGGGTAGTGGTACTATACTGTAGATTTCAGTAGTTTCCTAAGTCTGTTACTGTTTTGTTAACAATGGCAGGTTTTACACGTCTATGCAATTGTACAAAAATTCTAAGAAAACTACATGTAAAATCTTGATAGCTAAATAACTTGCCATTTCTTTATATGGAACGCATTTTGGGTTGTTTAAAAAAAATTTATAACAGTTATAATGAAAGATTGTAAACTAAAGTGTGCTTTATAAAAATAATTGTTTATAGAAACCCCCTTAAAAAAAACCACAAAAAAATATACTGAGGCAGTGCATTTGTTTAGTTTCATTTCAGCTCTGTAACTGCATCAGAGAGATTCATGTCCTGTGTTCTTTTCCTTGCCTATCAAAAAGAAAAAAAAAAAGTATTTTCTGCAGTGACACCAGAGTGGCCACCTTATATTTCTCATTGGTTTTGTCTGACTAGGACAGGCTTAGAAAAAATAACCAAAAACCCTGAACTTCCAATGAAGATAGTTATGTTTTATCTTTCCATTAAAATCAAGAATTACATGACTTACTGTCCTGGTTTTGGACAGCAACTAGCAATTACAGGGCTAGTTTGCAATAATTAAATGAAAGAGCACATTACATGACAGAGCCTGCAAAAAAAAAAAAAAGTTATTTAAAAAAGAAAAATCTCAGACAAAAGAAGGAAATAATTTAATGACCATCCTGTGTGCCAGTGTTTCCTCTGCTGACTAAATTCCTGGATACTACTACTAAAGGAACGTAGACATTGCCTTACTGGTTTGAACCCTGGGGCTCAGTGGCTCAGCAGGGCTGGGGACAGCTCTCCTCCCGCTGCCACCACCTGTGTCACCTTTGCTGCAGCGGAGAGAGGGAGATGTTCCCCCCTGGCTCCCTGTGGGATCAGCTTCTGCCCCGAAGCACAAGTAGGTTCACCCACAGAGCCCTGTCCAGCTGCCAGGGCTGGCCACGAGCACGGCACTCCTCGACCCTCTGGAAGAGGAGCCCTGAGCTTTCCACTGTCGGAGTCTCGTCCTGCTGCAGCAGCCAGTCCCAAGGAGCTGTGGTGCTGCCAGCCACCCTCAGGAAAGGCTGTGGAAGAGACTGCTGTTCTTGCCTGGAATGGTGATCAGGTGAAGGTAGTCACACTGCTCCATGAATATTTATCACCAAAACAAAGGCTCTGGTCCTTTCTCCTTCCCCATTTCTGTGTACCAGTAACCCCTGAACAATTAACACGATAGTGAGAAAGAGAGGAGCTGATAGAGAAGGAGATAAGCCAGTTTGACTGCAGCTCGTGAGAGAGAGGTTTGGGTATGAGGTGCTGTCAGCAAAAGCTTTACCACTTCATTTTCTTAACCAGCTTTTAATTTTACCTTAAAATACGTAGAAACACAACCATCTGACTTTATATTGCAAGAGTAAAAAAATCTGTTACCTCTTCTTGTATGAAGTGTAATTAAACTTGGGAAAGATTTTATTTTGAATGCTAGTTAACATTGAACATGGCTAGTCATGCTATTTCTACCTCACTTTGGTTTTGTGGTGTTCCTGACAATTACATATGACAATGTTACATCATCACCACGTGTCCATTGTGTGACCAGGTCTCATTGTTTAAGTAATAACAACAACATTAATCATTTACAAAAATAAGTACAATCCCCCCCAAACCTCTGCTTTCCTAAAAAAGAGCTTTTTTAACACTTGATTACAATAGGAACCCTCACTATTTCTCATGGCCTTTTTTATCAGAAGGTTTAAATTGCGATTTGAGAAAGAGTTGGGTTTCTTCTTTTTTCCCCCCCCTTATACGTTAGACTTTCTCTTCAGAAAAAGTATGGAGGAAAAACAGATTGCACGATTGTTTTCATCAGGGTTTTGTTTTGTTTGTTTTACTTTCTAGATCTTAGTTTTGGAGTGAGTCTGTCAAAAAGTATTTAAAAAGTTGAAAGCTTTATTGCTGCTTTTTAAAGCATAATTTGGGAATTATTTCATATTCCTTATAATGACAAAGTATTAAACTGTAAAACATATTCAGTGTAGTTGAATACATAAATACCATATGGCATGTTATTTCATTGTTATTCAGTACTGGTTTATTACTTGGATATCATAATATATTGTGTTTTAACACCAACACTGTAACATTTACTAATTATTTTTATAAACTTCTGTTTTACTGCATTTTTTTCACAACATACCAAATTTCACCAAATATATGCCTTACTATTGTATTATATACTGCTTTACTGTGTATATCAATAAAGCACGCAATTATGTTATAAAAGGTGCAGGAGTTTTTGTGGAGGTGCAGCACTCCCCCAGCACATCTCCCCTGCATCCCGTGCCATGAGGAGTGCCTCAGCTTGCCCTGGCTCAGGTTTTCCTCCCCTGCTGAAGTTGTGAACCTCCTGTGCTTCCCAAGCTTTTGGGGGTTTGCTAGCCCCACACTTCCCACCTCATACCCGACAGGGCCTCCAGGCCAGATGGATTCAGTCCGTGCCACCAGGTGTAATGTTAGGAAAAGCCTTTTTGGGGCTTTGGGAAGTGGATGTTCCCGTCAGAGAGGCTGATCACACGTCTCCCTTATCTAGGAAATGTGTAGGCTTTGATACCCAGACTCCACTCAGCTATTTCACAATGCTGTCTTTGAGTTAACTTTTGGTGGTAGAAATAATGTGGTGAAAAATAATAAAATACAAAGGCAAAAACAGTGTATGCCCATGATTCTGATAAGACAGTGAAGGAGAAGGTGGGAATTACCTTATTTCATTCACTTGAGGAAATAAATACACATCCCACATCCACTCTCCCAGACTTGAGTTACTCTGGATTCACTCCTACATAAGTGAATCAGTGTGTGCCTTGCTGTACTGAAGTCTTCCCTGAAGACTGTACAATCCACAAAGCACAGCAGCCCCCAGTGATGATTATTTTAATTCAATTAAGCAAGAGGGAGGACAGTTCCACTCATTTGCCCCCCACCTGCGACCCCATGATTTACAACTCCCATCATCCCATCAAACAAACCCGGTATTCCTGAGTGGCTCTTGGGAATGTTTCCCTTATGTATGTTCAGCAAAATATCTTTATTTTTAAGGAGTGGTCAGTGTGTTTCCTTTGCTCTCTAGGCAGAGGGGAGATTTAGTTCTCTTTGATTTTGTCTGCCTTGTTAACACGCAGCCGTTTACTCCTTGACTTTACAGTCTTTGCTCTTACCTTTTCAATAGATAGATAGATAGATGGGTAGATAGATAGATGGATAGATAGATATAAATGTTGAGGCTCTGCTAGCCAGGTCAGCAGCACTGTGGGAGTTGGAGGTTCCCTTCTCAACGAGGCCACACGTCTCTGCTCCCCTCTGCCCAGCACAGTGTCAGACCTTCCCAGCTCAGGGCAGTACGTGTTGGTTACCTGCTGCATGGCCCCTGATTGCTGCCTCTCAGCCCATGAGTGCTGCCCAGCCCAGCCCTGGGCTTGCTGCTGCCCTTGGGGAGCCCAGCAGACTCCTGCCAGCTCTGTGGGCAGCTCTCCTCTGCTGCACTGATGGGGCAGGAGAAACCAGGGAGGGGACAGCTAAGCTGAGAGGAAAAGACACCCGTGTCCTTTCAGCTTGGATGGGGAAAAGAGGGAAAGCAATGGTGTGCAGGATGCAGAAAAGGTCTGCAGCTGCCATTGTGTGTGGTTCACTCCATGGTGGTGCCTGCAGCAGAGCAGCCCTGGCCTCATTGGGCTGGGCACGTGCTTGGAGTGCTCCATGGAGCACGAGTTCTTCCAGACCCACCACACTGAACCAGCAATAGCTGCCTGCACTCCTTTCCCAGTGACAATCCTGCTGTGGTGTTCCCTGCAGTCACTGTTGCACCAGGGTGCCCTGCAGTGAAGGACAGCTACCAGCTTCAGGTGGGGCTGAAGCATTCAGGTGGGACACCCTGCACGGACAGCATCTCTCTCCCCCCCAGGACCCCCCTGGGGCCCAGCCGTGGGCATCGTGGGCACTTCAGTGGCTGTGACCCATTTTGGCTGCCTCTGGGCTGCAGTCAGGCTGAAAACCAATAAATCTTCGTCTTCTTGACTCAGACTCACTGGGAATTTGTTTCGGCTCTGAGCAAGCATATCAACTTGCTAGAAAGTGCCATAAATCTGTGCAAGAAAAATGATCCTGCTGAGACCAACTAAGGTGTAACATTTCCATACATGAACCACATAAGCTGATAATGCTGCTCACCAGCTGAGGAATATGACTGCAGCAAATAAGTAGTAGCTCACAGTGCCAAAAACTTGGTATAAAATCACCTGTGGTTAAGGGAGGGATGAGAGTTAAGGAGATCTTGGATCTATAGATGTGAACTGTGGGACTTCCCAAATACGAGGTGCTCTTTCAGCCTATTGTCAAAACACTACTGCTTGCCAACCCAAGGCTCATATTAGTCAGCTTGGCCGTTGTTTACCAGATGTAAAAGCTTCTTTTGGTTGTTAATATCTGAGCATTACAATTCAATTATGCCATTTATTTAATAACTGGAACTTGCTTGTAAAGAGCTGAGTCCACTCAAGTTCTCCCTATTTGCTGACATAAGCAACCCACTGCCTGTAAGACTTTCCTCTCTCTCTCTCACACCCTTCTATGCACAGATACAGGGAAATAAAAAACAACAATATTTTGTTGTCTTTCTTACTCAATGGCAGAGGTTTTTTCTCAAAAAAAATCATCTCCAGGAATAACAGCATCCTCACACCAACCTATTGGTATGTCCACATTTAGAGCAAGTATTAAAAAAAAAAAAGATATAATTATATACATATATTTCTATAAGAGGAAACCAAGAAATTATATTAATTCACTCAGCATTCCTGTATTTGTTTCCTTCACACACGCTCTATTTGATGACCCAAACCAACAACACGGAGTGCCATTTTGGAGATATAATCTCTTTCAGACCATTAACAATACTGAAGATGAGAGTCTTCAAGAACACATTATTATATAAATTCGAGGACAAGTTCAGTAAATCCATCAGTTGGACCTCCAGGAGGCTGTAGAAGATGGCTTGGTCCCTGGCACACGTGGCCTTCTCTGCCTGTGTGCCATGAAGCTGCCTCCAGCATCTCCACATCTCCCAGCTGCTGCAGCTCATTGCCAGCACTCTGCTGTGTCCAAGGGAGAGAGCCACGTCCCTGCTCGCCCCCAAAGCTCTGCTCTCACCTCAGCAAGGCAAAAGCTGCTTCTCTTCAGACTCAGAGGCAGCCAGCAAACAGCTGAGCAGCTGATCTGAGAGGCAGTGTGGTCCAGCTGGGGAGCACGGCAGTCCAGCACCACACCTGGACCACACCAGGTCAGGCCTTGTGTGGTCATTCAGGGGACAAAGGAGGCAGAGTGAAAGCCCAAAGTGCTTGGAGGAACAGAAATCATGTGTTGTGGATATGGGGAGATTTACACGAGGGTGTTTTTATACTCTGGTGGTGTTGCGACACTCTGAGGTTAGAGCAGTTCCGGACCAGGTACCATGTCCCAAAATAAGACTAAAACTGTTCAATTAAAACTGTTCAAACTCCTTGCTGTTCAGTTTGCACTAAAGATGCCCTTCCTGATGGCCTCTGGTGGGCTAGTACGTAATCAAGAGTATCATCATGAGAGGATTTTTGCTTCTGCATCAGGGTAATTTTTAGTTGTGCCTCATTCACCAGACAAATGGGTTTATTTTAACACTGATGTAGGAGATGCTTCTTTTTGCACAGAAGATTAATGGCAGTTGCCAATATAATTCCCTATTGCATCCCACAGTGAATGTTTAGATAAAGGCTGCAACCAGCTGCAGATGATAAGACATGAAACTACTGGGGTTTTTCCTACCAACCACAAATATGTGATTAGAAATTAGAAAATATTAGGTATGCTAGAATAAATGCTAGATACATGAACACATACCAGTATGCACACAGACAGGCAGAACCACGAAACACAAGCCTTCCTTGTGTGTGTGTGTACATTCATGCACACACACACGTCCCCAGACGTGCTCACACAAGCCCTTTGCTCTGCTGAGCCAGTGAAGCATTCAATTGAAAAAAAAAACTAACCGGAATCAGTTGTGTCAAAATAGATAAAACTTGACAACGTGCATTAATTCAGCTTTATGTTAAATTATAACAGCCTGTGTTTTGCAGTAGCAGAGCAGTATTTTACAAAGCAGTTGCTGAAGTTCCTTGAGGAATTTTGATTCCTAAGGAAGTGGCCGTAAGCACATTGGCTCAATCTAATGTCTGCTTTTGTTATTCTACTGAAACACCTGGCAGAGCTGACATGGCCTTCCAGCCTTGTCTGAAGATAATAAAGGCATCAAGCCTATAACTTAGCCTCTTTTGTCTTTTCTTTCCTCCCCTCTATTTTTTAACCCCACTGATAAGCTCAAAGTCTTTCTTAAGCAAGAACTTACAGGCAGATAAACGCTGCTGAGTTTTTCAATGACTTACCATGGACATGGTTATTTCTACCTGTTGTTGTCAGCTTCCTCTTCTACATTAAGAAAAATTGTAAGTCAAAACAGTACGTGAAGGACAGAGACCATTTGCATCTCTAGGTCTTTTAGCTGCAGGTACTCATGTGAAGGCCCAGAGTTCCCTATTTTCATACTGCAAAGCTGCAGGAGTGCAGGCTTTTATCAGATGCTGTGAACACAGTACATGGGGGTCTCTACCCCCTCCACTTGTTTCAGTATATAAGGATTCCTTTAAAAGTTCTGTAATCCTCAGGAAATGTGTTGACTTTTACTTTGCAGTCACCCATATTTTGTTTCTGATGCCCTGGTTGCCCACAGTGCCCTGCAGTGCAGGACACGCTGAGTGCAGACCTGGCTGCACCGTGGCCATCAGGCACTTTCCTCTCCCGCCCAGGCTGCCTGTCCTGTACCCATCCTCACTTCCATCCCCATCCCACACCGTGCTCACGTGCAGCAGAATGGAATGGTGCCCCAGGCCTCCCCTTAGCCCACAGCACTGCCCCCACCTCCCACCAGCCTCCATCCCTCGGTGACAAGGCTGTCCCATTCCCACCCCACTCCGGCACAGGCTGCTGCCAAAATCCCCCACGACTGAAGCCACTCAAGCTCCCTATCACGTGGCTGTGATGGGCTATGCCTGCCACAGCCTCATTACCCCCTCTCCCCTCATGTTTTTAACAAACCCATGAACATCTCACCACAAACCCAATCCAGGGATCCCTTCCAGTGCAATTCATTTGCTTAACACTCCGTGTTGCCTTTCCTCCTGCCGAGGTTTTTATTCCCCTCCACTAATTTCCCTACTGAGTCTCATTTTTTTGTGCTTCATTAACATTTTCCTTTGTGCCACTTCTAATACATAGCTTTACTTACAGAGCAGGCTCTACCCCTCCAGCCCCCATTTCCCATTCCTGCTGGGCTCTCTTGCTCTCCATGCACTTAGGAACATGTAGGCCTGGGGTCCCATTCCTCCCTCGTAACCTTGTCTTATTTTACTCTCAGTAACAAAATAATTTTTGTCTTATTTTACTCTCAGTGTCTCTAACACTGAAGACTTTCAGTGAGAGATTCCTTTTTTTTAATGTACTGATGCAGGTGATTACAGTCTCTGCAGGAAGGTATGCTGGTTCTCCTTTGATTATTTAGGTGGGTTTTTTCATTCTTTTGTGTCTTTGAGGCGTTTGGGGGTTTTATTTTCTTTTTTTTAATGACAGGGGTTGTCACCTTTCTTGCTTCTGGAGTTTGTGTTGGCCCCCATGACCAGCATAGCTGCATAACTCCCCAATGAGCCGTGACTTCCAAAAGACTCTGCTTCCAAAGGGGACTGCAAACTACACAGGTCCCTGTCCTGTGAAGGCAATTCACTCAAGCAGCCTATTTTATTTTTATTTTTGAAGAGATAAACACACGAAGTTGTTANAGAACTCGTGAGCTGTTGTCCATTTTGGGATGCACTGAGGCAGGACCCTCTGGAGCCCAAAAGTGTTTAACTGAAGGCCTTTCCAATAAATCCCTCCTTTATTCCTTTATTCCTGTCTAGTCTCTGTTTCTAGGTAGCCATTTAAGGCACCACAGTGTGCTTGTGGAGATCTCTGCACCTCGCAGAACAGCTTACTGCAGACCTGGCAGCCAAACCTGAAGTGTGTTACTGAGGAAATCAGGCACCAAAATCATTTTGCTGCTTGCCTACACCCACCCCTTGGCACTGAGGGGCTTAGGGAGGTGAGATCCCCAGCAGGCAAAGCCCGTGGTGACAAGCCCAGCTGGATAAATGTCAGGTATCAGCAGCTCTCGGGTGCTGGGGACAGCAGTGGCTGTTACTAAGGCACCAGAGCAGGGAATGATAATGCCAAGGCAGACTGGGGGGAAAGGGCAACGCAGGATATCTCCATTTCACTTTGAATATGGCTCCAAATTAGCTGCAGTGAGTAATTACCTGTGAAAAAGTAATAGTGATGGCTCTGTAGTTTAGAGGAAAACTCCTTTAGCAGCAGGCTGCAAGAGGCACCTTTGATTTCTCCTGCCATAAAAGGGCATTTTTTTTGCTTTTGTATGAGAAAAGAAATCACAGCCATGAAGTAGCTCACATCAGTTATTGCTAAGGCAGTTGTTTCATTATGGCATGCACTACTGGCTATTGTATTTTCCAGGCTGTTGACTCTTGTGCTCGGGTGGCCTTCCCTCCCATTCCCCCCAACCCCAATGGGAGGAATCCATTTCCATGGAAAAGGCAACATTTTCTCAGCTCCCATGCACAGAGTTTTTCTCCAGCTAGGCTCTGTGTATGAACCCAGTACTTTGATCCTTGCCTAGCACCTGCAGAATAACTTTCCTGACTTCCATCCAGTGTATACAAATTATTTGACCTTTTTCCTTTTGCCTTCAGTCACAAAGCACTAAACTGCCCAGAAGAGCCAGCTGAGTGTGGCACAGCCTTCCAGCATCGCACAGAAGGAGCAGAGCATTGGGCTGCCTGTTGAGGCAGGGTTTTCATTAACAATGACCCTCATGACCCCACAGCTTCCTGGCTGCCCAGGCCAGCTGAGAGCATTTCTGGTTGGGATCTTGCCTTCAGTTCCCCTTCCTACAGCTTCTTTTCTGCCTGGGAGTTACCACTGTGACCTGGCTGCAGCTGCCACTCCCAGTGAGGGCCACGCAGGTGCTTTACCCCTGGGGAACCTACACATCAGAACAGCCTTTTTGTGGGGTCAGGGCTGGTCAAGAGCCACCTTTTTCTTCCTCACCATCTTTGCACTGATTTATTTCAGAGAAGAGCAGCACAGAAGTGAGCCATTCCAAAAAACCCTGTGGACCAGGGGACACTCAATGGAAAGACCCTCACTTCCCTCATTGTTCCCATGCCATATCCCAGAGCCAAGACTTTGCACCTGCCTAGGGCTCTTCTGCCCTTTCCTATAACACTTTGAAGGACAGTCTGTGTGGAATGATGGTGGGACCTTCAGCCTCTGTGCATTGTGAGGCTTCTGGAATTCAGAAACCTTGCCGCTTCCGTCTGGGGAAGGAGTTTTAAACTAAGGTTATGATGCCACCTAAATTTGTCATTTCCGAACTCTGGGCACCTAATAGTCTCACCTATAAAAGGAAGGCTGTCGAAGTTAGTGCTCCTGGTCTTATTCCTTTCCCTTTTTCCCTCCCCTGTCCCTGTTGCCTCCTCTGCCCTCACTCTGCAGCTCTGGGAACAGTGGTCCTGAGCTGGCAGCAGCAGCATCACCCACACCCCTGACCCCACACTGGCTTTACTGCCACTGTCACAACAAGTGCTGCACGACACCAAATCAGCCCAGCCCCATAAAATTCCTCCTGTGAGGCACAAAGCACCACTGTGATCAAGCTGTGCCTCTGCCAGGTCACCAGCCATGGCCCCAGAGCACACAGGTAGACACAGGCTCCGGTGCAGAGCAGAGCAGTGGTGTCTGTACATCTGTCCTGGTGTCCTGCAGCTCCCATTTGGGATTCCAGTGGCTCTGCTGAGCAATTTAATGGACTGCCTGGGTATAACAAACACCGAGGGAAGTGCTCAGTGCTGTGAGCTGGATGGTCTTAGAAAGCCATAAGATCTACAGAGAGCTGCATGCATTTTTTGTGTCATTGCTGCATAAGAAACTGAGAAATCCTGCGGGTTGGATCTGTTATGGGCAGCACATTATCCTGTGACATGGAGAAGAGACACGGGATCATTCCCAAAATATCCTTCCCCACTGATAAATTGCAGCAAGCAGGTTAGAAGCTGCGCAGCGTGAAGGATAACCTACTTAGGATGAACGCGTGCACGATGCTATCAGAAATATTGATGCAGTTACAGCCCTCATGACAGGTTTGAGGAAAGGGTTGTATCAAATCACAGTTTGCAGAAGCACAAGGGAGACAGCAGCCTCGAAGCAAAGCCACCCCACATTTCCCCCAGGCTGGGCTTTTCCCTCAGGACCAGGATATTTGCTCACTGCAGTCTCTGTCCTCCCACGTAGTGCCAATATAAGTGTAGGACAGAGAAAAAAGGCAAACACCATTGTGTCACAGTGGGTGCTGGAGGGCTCTGCCTGTGTGCCAGCACATTTTAACTTTGGGAAGCCCCCTGCAGAGGTGCCTCCAAATTATCAGACACACCTCAGGGAGATGGCACAGAAGGGCTGGGGCCACTTCTTCAGAGGGATGAGAATTTGGGGATCCCTGGAGCCAGATCAGGCATTTTTTGCACAGAGGAATCTAAATCCATTCTTCATGATGGTGGAAGTGGGAGATGAGGAGGACATGCAGGGGCAGCAAAGTGGCAAGAGGGCAACTCATCAGTTGAGGTGTTTTGGTTTACATGTGGGTTCAGGTGTTTCAGAAGATAATTCTGAGGGGGCACAGGCTGTGGGGCATCTTGTTCAGCAGGGTACTTGCAGCAGAGGCCTCTTTAAGGCAGAAATAGTTTAATTTATGAAAGGCTCACATGGAGCTTTTCTGGCTGAGGCAGGACTACAAGGCAACTGATGTTTTCCAAGGCAGTCATCCATTAACGGGTGATTTCCCCATCCTTCCCTGAACTCTACAGCCCTCTGCTAAGCTCTGGTGCACATCATTTCTGTAAGCACAAACCAGCATTTTAATTTTAAGCACTTGACAGTGTCATGGGTTTCACTTCAGTTGTTCTTACATGCAGCAAGACCCCAGGTTTTGTGCTGCACTCCAGTAAAGGCAGCAAATAGCAACAAGGAGCAAACCACTTGGAGCTTGACATTTCTCCTGTAATCTAAAGGCAAGAAAGGGAGAAAAGGGGAAAGGGGATGAGAGAGAGAGACAGAGGGAAGGAGAGAGGCTCTAAAACTGTAGGAGCTAACAAAATAGCTGTAAAATATTTCTGCTCCCCCCCAGCTGATGTGGAGGTAGGGTGCTGTAGCAGTCTGAAGTGTGAGTCCCTGGCTGAGCACACTAAATGCAACTGTACACTGCTAAATGCAGCCATACACGACAATCAAACCTGCCTGCATGCAGGGAATATTCTCTTCAGTCACAGCTAAGCAAACAAAAAACCTTTCTCTCTTCTGCAGCCAGCCCCAGTGCCTTTGCTACCCTTTGGTGATTGCACAGCAGTCTGCAAAGCAGCTGGGGGCACAGATGTGTCTGCAAGCAGCAGGGGTTATATAGAAATATATATATCTAATCAAACTTTTATTAACCCATGGCCTTCCAGCTCAAAAAAGGCACGGTCGAAGCAGCCGTGATTTGTAACAGCTCCAGCCTCCTGACCGAGTGGAAAATCATTTGCAAACTGCTTTTGATTTCCTGTGAAGGGTTTCACTGTGTGCCAGCACTTGCCGGGGGCCCTTGGGCAGCTCTGAGGGCTCCTCATGGTTTGCTGACCTGAGGGGATGCCCAGGGGTGGCACTGGGACTGGGTGTCCAGGGCTGTGCAGCACCTTCACTACCCACACACGGGCCTCTCCAGCAGGGGAGGAGAGTGTCTCTCACAGACAGATGCTCCAGCTGGCAAGTCCTCCATTTGGGTTATTTTTGTGGCTTTTTGTTCCCAGCGAGGTGCCCAGCCATGGGGAGGGCAGCCCCTGACACCTTGCAGCCTGTGGCACCCTCACACCAGCTTGTAATGGGAGTGTCCTCTGGAATCTGGGCTTATTGCTCTTGCTGCCAGGCTGCAGTGCTGGACCAAACATCCCAGAGGGGAAAACAGGTGTAGAGAAGCCTTTTCTTTCTTAAACAAGCAAGTAACAAGAAACTCTTCACCCCAAGTATCAGCCAGATGTGCAAAAATCCTGGGACTTTCAGATTTCTGATAAGTTTATGTTCTTTATTCTTTAGTAGTTCTCACATGACCCCCTAAAGCTGCCCCAACTGCTCCAACTCATTTGCAAATTATCCCTCATTCACCCCATCCCAGCCCATTCCCACCTGCTCCAGGGACTGCTTCTTATTCACCCTCCAGCTCCCCCTCTCTGACCTGGGAGCTCTGGGGCTGTCCTCACTCCAGACTTTCTTTCCCCTTTCCCGGCACCACAAGGTGCCATTGGGGTGCCACAGGGGGGGCAGCACAGCCATGAAGTTCTCCTCAGAAGCATGCCTGCCCAAGGAATGGTGGCTTTCCTGGAGACAGCAGGGACAGGGGCAGATGGGAGCCACCACGGCCATGGCAGTAGGAGTTGAAGGAACTGAGAACCAAAAGGACCACAGGAAGGTTTATTCTGGTGGAGCAGAAGTGGAGGGAAGGGCCAAGCACCTGGAGGCATGAAGACATTCTCAGCCATCCTGCTCAAAGCAGCAATAAGAGCTTTGTCTGCAAGGCAGAAAAACCAGGATGAAGGGGCGAGAGAGAAAATGAAAGCTTAATTCAATTTCAGCCCTGCACAGGGGTGGGATTGTGGCACACTATTCCCTCAAAAGAGGTGGCTCGCAGAGGAGCAGAAACCTTCCTGCTGCAGACTTTGCTTCAGCTACAGCCTGGCACTCCCTGTCACCACTGCTTGCTGCCCTTTGTGCCATGCTCCTCCTGCCTGCCTTTTCCAGAAGGCTTTTACCCTGCTCTCCCTCTCTGGATGCCTTATCCCCCCTCCATCTATTTTGTCAGCAAATCTTCTGCTTCTTTGTCTTTGTAAAGGTATCAGGGGCTCTGCCCCTTCTGCTGCCACCTCCTGCTGTCCCCACATGCCTTTCGCTGGCACACCCCATACCTGGAGAACAGGAACCCACCCCAGGCCCTGCCAGCTCTCTGCCACTCTGTCCCCAACACCTGCAGCTGCCAAGCCCACGGTAAAGGAGCCCCTGGTGCTTTCCACCCCAGAAACTCAACACGATGAGACCTGCCATCCTGACCCAGTGGGTGGTGACGAGGCACCACTGGTACAGCAGGAAGGGACAGTGGGAAGCAGGGCTCTCAGACTCTCTCAGCCGCTGGCTGCCATTGGGCTTGGCCTTGGAGGGCAGCACAAGGTCCCACCGGCTCACAGGCCCTGGTGCAGCTCTTGCACCACCCAAATTTCCCAGCAAATGGTCCCTCTGGACACCCACGGGGCTGGATGAGCTGACTACAGCCTCTGCAGCTCAAAAAAGGAAGGCACAGAAATGCCAGGCGGCATTTGCCTTCTTCAGGCAGGCGGAGCACAGGTTGTTGGTGCACAGTGGGGGCATGTATCAAACACAAACGCTGTTCTATTACCGCCGGGGGAAGGTAAGCGCAAACAATCAGATGTCCTTTCCTATTTTCTGTGTCTCCCTCTGCGATGCTGATAGAGGGACTCCGAATGTTTCCAAGCAGGCAGTGCCTATCTGCAGCAGGCAGACAATTTCCAAATGTATTAGCGGCACAGAGTCAATAGAGAAATAGCAGCCCAGCATATCATCCAATTTTCAAATGTAAATAACTAGACCTCTGTTAATTTGAGGGACTACAGCAGGGAATAAAACGAGCCCTGGAAAACACACACAGAGCAATGACCGCTGGTCGTCATCCATTACCTTCAGGCACGCCTGTTATTCCTCCCCGCTGGCTGCTGCGCTGCAGGGCAGAGGAAAACCAGTGGTCTCGGGTGTGAAGAGTGGGATGAGCCCCAACAGCCCCACCAGGAGACAGGGAGGGCAGGCTGCTCCCAGGAGTGCCAGCCAGGCACGGAGCACCCTGCACAGGATGCAGCCCTGCCTCCTCTCTCCAGGTGTGGCACAGCTGGCATGGAGAGGACAATGAAGAGGGGCACTGGCAGAGCAGTGTGTCACCAGCAGCAAGGCTTGGCCCCTCTGTGGAGACCCTTTTCTTCCCCTCCTCTGGCCTCACGAGCAGCACCTCAATGTTCCATCTCAAAACCAGCACAGATAAGGCATTCTCTGGCAGAGTAAGGCATGAGATGCAGCATCTGCCTCCCTCCACAGCAACTGCAAGGAGAATGGAACGAGCAAGAAACCTTGAGGGGATCTCAGGAAGGAGGGAGAGGAGGGGGAGGAAAGATGCTTTTAGCAAAAAGCCTCTTGGGGTTTGCCAATGTAACTGAGGGTAAAATTGTCCTCTTGTCTACACCACTATTATACAACTGCTGAAGGGAGGCCCCTTAAATCCCTTCTCTGGTGGCACATGCCAGCTTACAGAGAGCCCCCAGAGGAGGGAATGTGCTGCAAGTGCAGCCAAGATGCAGCGGAGGAGTGGCTGGTGAAGCTGTCCTTGCCCTTGCTGGAATGCTGGGGGCCAAGAAATGTCTGTGACACAAAGGGAGGCAGAGGCAAAATCAGTCTGTTCAAAGGAGGAGACCAATCAGGCAGATGGTGTCTTGTGTGAATCTGCTGGTCTCCACTGAACACAGCAGGAATGGACAGGTTTAGCTCAGTCCAGTGAGTTCATCCCAGGGCTCCCTGTCCTACTTTGTGCTCTCCTCACTCCCTTTTTGAGCCACCAGTGAACATTTGCACAGTGCCCACAACAGGGGGTGGGCTGGAGGTGCTAAAGGTAAGGTAGCCAGATTGGAAAGGTCACCATCCCCTCACCATTACTAGGAAAATGCTCTGAAAATGAAAGATGGACACCTACTTCAAATCCCACTGCTCCCCAAGGCTCAGAGGAGGGTCAGGATATTGCTGGGGAGGAGATGCTGGTTTGGCAGGCCAGTGACAGTGCCAGGAGGGTGGCTGAGACCCTCCCAGCATGAACCTCTGCAGCTGGGCTGTTGGAAAGGCTGGGTTTGCTTTTCTGCAAGCTGTGTCACAGCAGGTTGCACGGAGCAAGGGAGGGCCCAGGGCTCACAGGGAAATGCAGAAGCCTGCAGTGGTGAGACAACCTGTGGTGTCACAGGAGTGATGTAGCCAAGGTGATTTGAGCAAGTGAGTACAGAAGGATTTGCAATCCCTCTCATTACAGCAGCTGATCTAGTTGGAAAAAAACAGAGAATTCGGGTACACAAGACTTTTAGGCTTGTTTGCCTAAGAGCTAGTCTGTGCCTGTTGCCACAGTATTTTCTTCCCCAGACCCATGAAAAATACACAGGAGACAAAAGTGAAATGATGGCTGCCCAGAGATTTCCCATTAGCCCAGCACTGGTGTGGCAGGGAGGCCCCACATCCTTATGGGGAGTTTGATGCTGAGCCCTCAGATGCTGCTCCAGCCACTCCAGGGCCCTTCAGCAGCCTCAGCTGGATGCTGAGTGATGGTGCAAAGCTGTAGACCTGGCACAGAATGGCAGGAAAGCTGGGGAGGGGGATGGACCTCAGCTTGGCGCTCGCTCTTAGAACAGATCTTTCTTAAGGGGAAAAAAAAAATTAAAATAAAACAAAACAATACAAAACAAAACAAAAAGAAGAGCTGTGCCCAGAACTAGAAACTGTAAAAAGACTGCTTTTTTCCCAGATTTAATCTCCTGTCTAGATCAGCCAGCGTTTGGCCCCGTGCAGCTCGACGTGAGTCACGATGTTCTTTGCTGAGGGCCAGCCAAGACCGGCTGCTCTGTACAGCCCTGCACTACCTTACAGCTACTGATTCACTGCAGTAGAAATGATAGATTGTTTTACAGGAGGAAGAGAAGGGGAAAAAAATTATGAAACCCACCGGTACTTAAAGCAGTGGATGTGCTCCACCTACTGTCCATTACCCACAGAGTGAGCCGGGATAAAAGGCAGCATCCTCACTGAGAGCTTCATGCTGCTGTCCTCTCGACTTTTTACATTTGGAGGGGAGCCAGGGGAAAGAAAAAAGGAAAAATGGATGTGAAGAAGAAAGGAGAGTGAGAGAAGATGAGGACTGCATGGCAGGAGAAAAAGAAATAAAAGAAGTCAGAGCTCCTTCGATTTAAAAAAAGAGATGCTTCAAGCACAGGTAAGCTTGCAGCAAGCTTGGCCATGTAAAGTCATTTTGATTTATTTCAAAGCTCCCAAGGGAGGAGAGCTTTGTGAATGCTACATCCTGTTTCTGATTGATGGAAATTGGAGATTATGCCAGAGACAACCAAGGTCAGATTCCCTTTGGCTGCTGCCACCTTCTTCTCCAAGGCTTTGGGGTCGGGCAGGGCAGAGGGACAAACTTCCCAGGGCTCTGGCCTCCCTCTGTGTCCTCTGCACCCTGTCCCACAATAACCAGAGCTGCTCCTGCTGCTATGTGGAATGGACAGACATGTGCCTCTTGCTCCTGGTCTTTAATACACAACTAAACCTTGCTTTTAATCTCCTTTCCCCAGTCCAGGGCTGTTTTTCCATTCAGGTCAGTGAAGCCTGTGAGCAGCTGCTGTCTACACAGGATATATCTCTATACATCTTCAATCCTGACAATGTCTCCTGTGAAAGAGAGGAGGCAGGGACACAGAGAAAACTGAAGGCAACACGTTCAGGAGGACTCAGTGTCAGAGTCACCATGATGGCCTGAAAGTAGATACGATGTAGACATTTATGTGTCATTGAGGTGACTGAAAATTCAATCCTCAGTATGATCATCTGGGGATTTCTCCAATGTGAGAGCCAGGTCTGGTGTTTCATCACATCCAGGATGGAACTGCTGCTCAGACAGGGACAGGAAGGCAAGACTCTGCTTGTGCCCCCATCAGCCAAAGGGCTTGTGCACAGGACACAGGGGAGGAGAGAAAAAGTTAACTGCAAACATCACTCAAAATCCAAAAGGAAAAACGATATTTTCAACCTAGTACTTCTGCAGTGCTCTGGGGTGTGAAAGTGAGAACTTACTCACTACTTGTTTTCTCATAAGAAAAAAAAAAACCACACTGAACCTTTAGAAGGTCTGTTCTGAACAAGAATGTTTTTGTGTGAGTGGAAATTTATATATCTTTATGTATATATAGTATATATACACATGCATACAGTCATATATATACACACATATAAACATACTGATGCCCTCACACAAGGCTCAGGAAGATCACTTCTGCCAAGACCTATATTTTAAACTGTTTAAGCACATGGCTGCAATGCACACAGTCAGGTATCCGTGCCCTTACACTGTCCAGTTACACATTCCCTCTCCTATAGTGTCATACTAATGAGAATATATGGCCCTGGGCTTTCTCTTTCTCTGCCCAAACAACGTTGAGCATGGTTGGAGTGAGCACAGGTCTGTCTATATTCAGCCATATAGACCTGTCTGAAGCTGTGCAGATCCCTGCTGTCCTTGGAAGCCTTGTGCAAAGCAGTTGCCCAAGACAGGGCAGTGTGTTTGTGACAGAGCAGTAACTAACCATAGGTTAATGCAATAACACTGTCATTTAATATCTCACAGGACATCATCTGAGCATATTTCAGACCTGTCCTGAATACAGATATTACCAGTGGGTTGTAATTTGTCTGTGCCTTTGCCTGCAGCTGCTTCTCTCTATTATTCTGGAAAATATTGCAGAAATTCATAAAAGCCATAGAAGAGTGGTAGGCTTATGAAGTCCGCTCCTGCAACCATTTCCTTGTCCTCATTATTAATCCACTCTACTTTTTCATCATTCTGAATCAGGTCTGTCTCCTACTGAAAAAAAGATGCTTCCTTTTTCACTTTGCACTGATAGGAGCCTTTAATTCAACCCTGTCTGCTGGCTTTGACAGAGCCACACTAATTTGTAATCAGATTGAGGCTATGACACTGTTCAAGCACACTGAAAATATGAAGGATGCAGCAGAAAGAAGGAGAGGGGAAGAGGGGAAAAGAGAGAGAGAAAGGGAAAGATTGTATGTGCGAAGTCACTGTTCCTGATGTGACATTCAGCTCCATGCACAGAGGGACACAGAGGGGCCCAGGGAAAGAGACTTGCTTGGGAAAACACTGCTTCCAGCCAAAAAACTACTCTCCTATACCAGCAAAAGAAAGGAGGGAGGAGAAAGAAATGACAAGGTCAGCCAGGGAATGACAGGAGAGCTACTGGGACCAAGGGCACGGCTGAGGGCAGAGGGATGATGGAGAGACAAGTGACGAAGCGAGGGAGGCATGTAAAACAATAATGTGGGGGAAAGAATGAAAACATCAAGGCAAAAAAAAAAAAAAGTACAGGAAGAAAGGAGCAAGAATAACAAAGAGGGGGGAAGAGAAGGTGTCCTGACGCTTTGTGGCACACCTGTGACAAGCACACAGGCAGGAGCAAGTGGCCAGAGGGACTCTGTGCCTGATGAGCGCGTGTGGGGCCAGGAGCTACCACAGGAAAATGAAGCTGCCACAGCCCAAATCCATCCTTTTCCCTGTAAACTGTCAGGGCTCGAGTAAAATCAGATACAGTTTCTGCTTCTGCTCTGGCACACTGTTCAGTTATAGCCTTCCCATCCTTCCTTTTGTGGACTGGGCATACCAGTCCCCCTAGGTGTCAGGAAGGTAGGAAGCCTAATAGGTGGCTATTCCAACCACTTCCAACATGCCTTTTACTTCAGAGGGATTATTCTAAGTCCATTCAGCTTTATTTTCTCCTCACTTTTTTGAAGGTGCACGCTCTGGTGGCCTTTTTGCGTGACCAATCTCCAGGGCCCCCAGATATCTCTTTCTTTCAAATCCTTTGAGGGGAAATACCTCCCTCTTCTGCCACACATGTGGAATGGCTGATTACATGTGAGTTACTATGCCCAGCAACCACACATGAGGTATTAAAATTGTAATCCAAGGGCACAGAGATTGAGTATTATGAACTATTAATGACTCTTTCTCAAGGTTTTGGTCCAAAACTGTGATCTTAGTTATTTGTCACTTAAAAGGACATAGGCAGAAATAGAATTCAAAGCTATTGATTGCAAACACTTTTATCTACAAAGCCAATACAAAACACTGAGAAACAGTGGCCTAACTTGTGTTATGGCTTCTTCTCTTTCTATTCCTTCGTGAAGAGGTTTCCCCAGGGATTACACGTTTACGGTGCAGAACTATGTTTTCCTGGTGAGCTGAAGCAGGAGGGATTAGAGGTTTGACAGTCTGTATCAAAGTCTTCCTCCAGTTTAGACAGCACAAGCAAAGCTTTGAAGGCTGTCAGCATCAGCCCAGCTCTGCCCCCATCACACCAGCCCGTGTTCAGAGGGGACAGAGTCATGGCACTGCTCAGGCTCTGTGCAGCCCATACCTGTGAGGGGCTGCTGAGGCTCCCTGGCTCCAGCTGAGCAAGTGCTGCCAGCAGGCAAATGTGTGAATGCATGTACAGACACACACATGGGACCTCAGGGGACCTGCAGGCCCTACACCCTGCCCAGTCCTTGGCTTGAACCTCCATGAGGCTGATCCCCTGGTCCCTCCCTGGCTGCCAGACCACTCGATTTCCTCCCTGGGCAGTCTGGCCTGATGCCCATGGGTGGCACAGGCTGACACACACACACACACCTCCCTACACATGCCCCTTTGGGTCCCACTCCAAGCTGCTGCCACTGAGACCCACACATACAGGCACAGGAAAATAGGTAGAAATGTTTTTTAACGAGAAAACAGAGACAGACTGCACTGGACAGGTGCAGAGCAGGGCCAGACAAGCACAGTGACCAGCAAATTATGTACACAACCACCCTCTTTTAACCTTTATTCCTTATTTATTTCCATGCTTGCTCCTCCCAAAAATGCCTTGATCCCTTCCCTTTCCTGCTTTGAGTTCCTACCCCACCCCAAAACAGCCTGTAAGTCACACACAGTCCCAAGATGCTCTGCACCCCATAAAATCCCATCCCCATTCAGGCCATGATGGGGGACAAGTCAGAGGTGTCTGATTGCCTTTTGCTGACCCAATGACGAATAAAGTCCTCTGTGGCCACAGGGCTGGTCACCCCCAGAGTCAGTCCTGGGAGGGGCAGGAGCAGGGCCATGTCCCCCTCCCCTGGACCTTGTGCCTCTGTTCCTTTTCCATGGATGAGAACACAAATCCTTCCAACACTGCCCTGCTGTTGTCCTTCACTCTGCACAGCCCAACGCTACTCAGTTGCTCTGAAGCTCATGTGAGATTTTGGAAATGTCATAAGCAATAAACACAATGGTGCTCCAGTGGAAGGGGGGGTGATATGTTGAGGGGAAGTGCCACCACCTACAGCAGCTGCCATCACCTGCCACCAGCGTGTCCTGCAGGCACACACACACACCTGGGACGAGGGCAAGTACAGATTCCTAAAGCAAAAGAGAAGGGATGAAAGGGGCGTGAGGAGAGAGAATGCAAACAGAAGGCAGAGACAAGCTGGGAGGCAGGCTGGCCACGACCTGCTGCTTCCAGGGAGGAGGCAGAGGATGAGGACAGGGCAGAGAAAGGACGGTGAGATGCTACAGGAGCAGAACAAATCTTCTGACAAGGTGAACGACGTGGTCTGCAAGGCTAATTTTTCATCCACAAATACATGGATACACGCAGTGAAGGAGAGTGTGGAAAAAAAGAAAGTGGAAAAAGAAATACATTTTAAATGAGCTGGTGCATTCAAATGTGAAAATGAGGCAGTGCAGAACTGAGAGGACTCGTGTCAAATAATCTGATTACACCAAAGTAAATTTTCCAGGATTTCAGAGACAACTAGAACTGTACCTTAAGAGGCATAACTTATGAAAAACTCAGTGTGACTCTGCTTTCCTGAGCGTGAAGTGAAAAGCAAACTTTTCTTTGTAAGTCATTGTCTTGGTTCCTGCCAGGACAGGGTAATTTTTGCAGTAGGAAGGAGGGATATGGCTGAGACCCAGAGGTTATTCTATACCACCTCATGTAATTGTAGGGAGAAGGGGACGGGAAGGGAAGAAGGGGTTCCTTCTGGCTGAGTAAGTGTGGTGGGGGGAGCTGTTGGGTAACACCAGTTCTGAGCAATCACGTGTGAATCATTTCTCTATCCTGTGCACTTTGGTATTAATATCGCTCCTGTCACTGCTCTCTTTCTTATCCCATTGCTTTTTTCTTACTTCAACCTGTGATTTTCACTAATTGTGCCTCAAATTCTCCTCTCCACCCTCCACAGAAGAAGGAGGGAGACCAAAAGAGTGGCACATGGCTTGGAGAGTCTCAGTAGAAACACTAAATTGGGCAGTACTATTCCCAAACCACAACAGCCATGTAGGTGGAAAATTTTCTGCAAGACGTGCAAGATTACATCCACAGTGCAGCGTTTGGTAGAACTAGCTGTAGAAATGCTCAGGGCTGTGCAGTCAGGAGCTCTGCCACCGATGAGCAGGGCAAATCACCCTCCCCTGGCTCTGCTCCTCTTTCAAAGCAGTGAGTGGTACAGGGAGGGAGGCAAGGTGGGCAAGCCTGTGCCCTGCCTCTCTGCCACAGCACCATCCCCGAGGCACTGAGATCATTTTAATCACCAGCATGAAGCATTTTCACAAGAATCCTGTAATCATGGAGTCACAGGATGGCTTGGGTCAGAAAGGACCTTCCAAGACCAGCTAGTTCCAACCCCTCTGCATGGGCAAGGATATCTTTGACCACATGAGGTTGCTCAAAGCCCCACCCGACCTAGCCTCAAGCACTTCCAGGGATGGAGCATTGCTCCTTCTGCTTTGAAACTTCACTTTAATCTTTGTCAGCTATTAAAACAAAGAGCTGGTAAATAACTGTTCACTTCATAGCTTGGGTTCCAGCATTTAAGCCTTTTAATCAGTAACATGAATTTTTTAGCTCTTTGCTTTTATTTCCATTCTTCCAGCTGCACTCTTGAAAACAATTCTCTCTCATCTTATCCTTCACATCTCACTAGAAAAAGGAGAGAAACTCAACTTACGACTGAATAATTTTCATAACAAACACACTTTGAGAGGTAAAAAGAAAAGCATGATAGACTAGAAGATGATATTCCTGCTGAGAGAGAATTTAAGAGACCTATTAGAGAAATACTAACAGTTGTGTTATAAGTGTACTTCATTTTTAGGTTAGACACTGAGAAGAGAACTAAATGCTAAAGGATATGTATTAGAAATTTAGGGAAGTGAGTGCAAAAGAGATTAGAGAGAGATGTCATTAATTTCAAGACTGATTTGTGTTAATTTCACCCCTGGAAGTGCAGAAAAAATAAAAATTAGATACTAGTGTTTATAGGCTGCAAAAAGTGTCTCTGACTAGGCAAAACTGTCTGAAGCCACTAAGATTCCACTGAAGGCTAAAGGAAAAATAATTTAAAAGAAGGAAAAAAAAAAAGCAAAGAACTGCATTGCAATTCATCCTTAAAAACCCTTTAGGAAATGCTATCATAGTGGTTTCAATTCCCACACTTCATTTCTCCTGGTGAGCTGTTTGGAGCCACAGCCTCACTCAGCATGATTTAAAGCCTCTCTCTGCACAGCTCTGCCTGTGCCTGGGTCTTGGCACCACAACTCCTCCACAAGCCTGTCCCCAGCTGGAGCTGCACTCATTGCTTCTCTAATCCATGCATTTACCTGCTTTTTCTGGCACCGTTGGAGATTTCCCAGTGTCTTTAGGTCTTTTTCTTTGACTGGCTTTGTCATAAAACCTGTTGTTAGAGCTTGCCCTGGCATTAGCCCATCAGTTTTTCTGCAGTCTGAAACAAGCACTGTCTTTTTGTCTTGGGCAAGTGCCACCTCCATGGCCTGACACAGCTGGCTCCTTCGGGTGCTTCTGAGACCTCTAGAAATCACCTATGTATTTTGTCTTAGGAATATCCCAGAAGTAAGTCCAGAGCTCCTGAAAATGAATGAAAGATTTTGAGACGGATCATGGTCACTACCTTCATGGTTCCCCTCATACAGAAATGCCCCTGCTAATAGAGTAAAAATAAGAGAGGCGGATGGGGTGACACTGGGAGAGCATCATGAGGTCAGGAGGGATAAAGCAGCTTATGGGAAGAAGTCAGGTTTAGAATTAAATTGGAGAGGCTTTTGATATAAAAATGGTGCTTGAGGAGAGGTTAGGCCTTACTGGAGAAGTTTCTGAGGTGAGCATATAGCAGAATAATTAGGATCAAGTGAAGGGGAACATAATGAGACTGGCTGGTGAGAAGTGCCATTTTGTCGCTGTGACTGAAGGTGTTAGTGTTAGAGGAGGCTTTTGGCTATGGAAAAAACAGTCGCATAGATAAATTATGCCCCCCTCCCCAGCACAGAAACGTGCTAATATGATTTTGTGGTTCAAAAGTGTTCTCGTATGGGCTGTAAAGCAATTGGTTCATAAATTATGGAAAATCACAAATTAAGAACATGCAGTTCACGAACACTTTTCAGCATCCTCTGAAGACAGGTGTCAGTGGGGCTTGATTTGGTTGCTGTGAACTGCATGTCCTCAAACATCCTGAGCAGCCACCACCTCCACTGCCCCAACAGCACAATTTTATCCATCCAAAAACATTAAAAAGACTCCTTGGGGCAGTCATCGAGGATTTCAGGGCATCTGAGGGCTCACCTGGGGCAGTGGCTCTGCCCTGAGACCTGACAGACCCCGAGCCAGAGTTCGCCTGCTGTGCAGTGAAGGTGCACTGACTCCTGTGTGCCAAGCATCAGGCTGGGCTCTGTGGGCTGAGTAGCATTTCAGGAAGCCCAGCAAAGCCCTGGGTGTCCAGAACACACTGAATTTTACTGTGCATGCACTACATAAGTATATACACAGAAATTTTCCAGGATTTCCCTGTGGAAAATATGGAAATCCTCCTGCTGAAAGTAATTTTTCTTGCACAAGCCTTTCTGGTCTGGTTTTCTGTATATTAATTACATTTTAAGTGTATTTGCTGAAGCCTTGTTTCACTGGGCTTACTAAGTTATTGGCAGGAAGATGCTTGTTACAGGCAATGGAATGTAAAAATTATTGCAGTCCAGAATATGTTTTTGTTCATTTTTAGCTTATGTATTGGCTAGATAATACAAAACCCCAGGGTTTAAGCAATTGCAGAGCTAATGCTTCTCAGGAGCAGCACAATCTCTTTGTGAAACTGCTGCAGATATGGAACTGTGCCGTTTGCCTTTGCCACTTATTCAGTACCTTCAGAACACAGACACCATTTTCTGATTTCCCTGGTATGCTTAGCTGATCCCCAGCTGGGATGGTGCTCACATGGTGACTGGGAGCAGATCCTCAGCCCCTGCCAGAGCTGCAATGACACCAGTGCTGTGGTCCAGGCCACCCCCTGCCATCTGCTCTGCATTCTCTGGTTAACATCCAGCCATGAGAAAAGGGCATTACTGGAGAAGGTTGGAGGTACAGGGCTCCTTTTGAGACCTTGCCCACATCAGCTTATGCAACACAGAGAGAAATAAGTGCAGCCTTCTTACTGGGACATGTCAGACTAACAGTGGCTACTTGCATTTTCTAGTACTTTTTTGATGCATGTCAGATGTATAGACAGAGATTGGTGTCATGTACTTGCTTAGAGAAAAATAATACATGGCACTAAAGCAACATCAGAACCAGGGCGTTTGCACTTCCCAGCTCCCACTGCTCAAGCTCATTGTTTCCTTCCCCCATAAGAACATAAGAGACACGTGGTGTCTGCAGCACTGATTTGCTACACACCCCTTCCAGAGGACAAGGGGCACAGCAGGTGTTTCCAGGTTCCCAAGCATGTGGGTTTAAAATCCAACAAGCTGAACCCAAAATGGAAAAATATTGTTCATTCTGGCACACATTTCTACATGTCTTTGTAACCTGCTACCCATGTACATATATATTTTGGTGATGCCTGGTAGCTCTCAGTGTTTCCTAAGCAAGAACAGATGATGCCATTTCTCTACTGGCAAATAATACTGCAGTTAAGACCTAATGCTAATATGGCAAGTAATACTGCAGACTGCTCACTGGAAACTTCTGCTCCAGGGAAAAAATGACCACAGGTTCAGACAAAAGGCAAATATTCGCCCCATAATGGTACTGGTTTGGCTTTTGTATCTCCTTCAGCCTTTGCTTTCTGTCAGCATCCCAATCAAATGATTGGCATCCCAATCAAATGGGATCAACTCATTTGATGGGGACAAAATGCCACTTACTCAAATTTACAGAATGCTGCTCTGCTGACCTGTTATGTACATTGCAATGTCACCACCTGTCCATTTGCATTGCCCTTGTTACACTTCTGAAATGGTAATTTAATAAAAGAAGGTGATATGAATCATCAAGGAATAATTTGAATTATCATCTGTAGATCATTCATTATGCACACAGTTCTTGTGAGATCCTTAAATCAGCAGGGTTTCTTAATCAGAGATTTAAAAATTTTGTGTGCTACAGCTAGAGACTTGACCCATAAATCAACAGCCAGACCAACAGGTCCAATTCATGCTTCACATATTTTTCCCTGTGAGAAAGAGACATTTAATTACCACCAAGGTCACAGAAAAGGGGGAAAAACCCTGTAACACAGAGTTGGTTTTGACAGCTCCAGTGCTGGCAGCATTTTCTGAAAGCAGAGCGATGTGCAAGCAGAAGACGAAAGCATGGCCAGCAACAGAGCTGCAGTACTGCCGTCCTGACAGAGTGCTCCAGATGAGTGCTGGTGCCATCAGAGTTAGCACAAGTCATCTTCCCCTCACAGTGACAGACAATGCTTGCTCAAGGGAGGCAGTCATACTCTTAGTCCAATTTTATTAGCAAAAATAATTAGTTACTCTGATACAGCATCCTTTTCTATTCTTCAGTGAAGAAAACACGTGGTTTGGATCCTTCCCTTTGTGGGAGAGGATGTGTTTATGCAATTTATGGGAGAGATCAGGACATGGCTTGACCATGGCACCCAGGTGTGGTGCAGTGCCTCGGGGCTGGGCAGGAGGTCTGCAGGGACATGCTGCAGCCAGCCAGCACTGCTGAGGAGGGAGGGAGGGATGGGAGGGCCTCACCAGGACCCACAACCTTCCTAAAATTAATTCACCAAAGGGTGAAGCTGTCACCAGCAGGTCCATGCACCTCGGTCAGTGATGTCTTCTTCTGCCCCATTGAGATAGATGGGACATACAGGGGGAGACCAGGACTGGCACAGCCAGGAGAAAAACTGTTGAGCACAGCTCTCCAAAGTGCATGAGCCCATCTTATGATTTCCTTCTCTTATTTTCATGAAATGACATTGATTTAGCAAGCGTATAAACCCCTGCAAATTTGAAAAGCAGTCTAGGTTTATAAATTCACACTTACCCAGCCAAGTAAGTGCCCTGCATCTCAGAAGTGCCAAGTTGCTGCCAGATTCCCCTGAGGTGAACAGCAGTGAATATCTGGTGCCTCTGAAAGCCAGGTGATAAATGTCAGAGTTTTGCAAACACTGGGCCAAGGGTTTTACTAATCAATAGTCATTGTTCACATATAATGATCTGTCTAAGAGAACCTGGTCTGTATGATGGATGCTTGTCTGATCCTGAAACATGTTTATTGGATTGGATTCAGCAAATCAAAACCAACTAATTAGTTCTATTAATACTTATTTGAACTAGATTTAGGGGTTTGGGCACTTTTTCACTTGCTTTTCTGCTTTTCCATTTTGGCAGTGCAGGTGATAAATTCATTAGGGTTGGAAAGTGCCTGAATTCTGGTCCAGCTTTTATTAACCAATGCCTGAGCAAAGAAGAACCCCAAGGAGAGTGGGGAGAATTAGCTCGGCACTACAGGAAAAGGGGATTTCTATGAACAATGATCCCACTGAGATATCTTGGCAGCCACTGTATGCGCTAGGAATCTGTGTCCAAAATATTCAAGGGTTCAGCAGATCTGAGTGCTCTTGAACTGGAGGAGATGGTATCTCCTTTTATGTTTTATACAATATATACTTTTGTTTGTCCATGAGTAACAATTATAATTATTTGTATTTGTAAGAATAATAAAATAAAGTCAGCTTGAAAATGTGGCTGGCTTTTAAGCATGATCAGTTAAATACATTTTTACTGGTGGCAAAGCTGTCTTTAAAACATTTGGGCTGTAGCATGTATGTAAAATCAACCTTTCCATGTAACTAACTGCTCTTTTGTTTACAACTTGGGAGTCTGTAACAGGTGGTTTTCCAAGGTACCCTTGGATAACAGATTTTTTATCACAGAAAGGGTGCAGCAGAGAAAAGGAGACTGCAAACTGGCTGGGGTCCAGCACCAGAATGAGACAGCACCACGTTGCTATTTTAGTTTCTTCTTGGTTGCTATGTGGTAATTTGATTGTGTTATTTTACTCCAGCATGCGAGTCTGTCTATCCTTCCCAAACTCCAACATGGGAGACATAAAGAGGTGAGAGATTTATTTCAGGACTCTGTCAGTTTTGAACATGATATATTTGGTAAATGAGTATATTCTTGGCCGGAAAGCAGCAATCACGTCAGCAGGTAAGATTCATCTCACTGTCAGATGATGAAGAGAAGATGTTTGATGTTTTGTAACGTAGGGACAAGTGGCTCCAGCATTCAGAGTGACAGAAGAAGGCATAAAGTTGTCAAGTTATCTTCCTTACTGCTCTGGCTGCGGTCAGTGAGAAGCTGCCTGTCCAGAAGCGAGGGTTTGAAAGATTACACGCAGCACTGCAGATTGATGATGCCTGAATCTGAGCTCTTCCAGCTGAAGTAGCTACTTTATACTAGCAAAGATACATTTCTTGAAAAGACACTGCTGTATTTACTTTCCTTAGCTGGGAGACCACGTCAAATGTGCTATGGAGTGTCTTGCATAAGGTAAAACAGTTAAACATTTTTCCCCTCAAGTATTTTCATAGAATCATAGAATGTCTTGGGTTGGAAGGGACTTTAAAAATCATGTAATTCCAATCCGGTTGCTCAGACCCCCATCCAACCTGGCCCTGAACACTCCCAGGGATGGGTCATCCACATTATGTTGATTAAAGCAGTGATTTCTAGGTATGTTTGAATGGTAAAACCAGGCTGGCTTTGTTTGTTTGTGTTATTACTACAGCTATGTAGTAGCTGAACGAGGTACTGGAAGTAAGAACAGCCCAGAGCCCCGGTGTGAGACGGGCTGTGCCTGAAGCAGTGGCGAGTGCCTCGCTCATCCCTTGGGAGAGGGTGATAATCGGCTGCTTGTCTGCTACAGGGAACCTTTTCCATGCTCCTCCTTCTCCGCCCTTTTGCAGCAAATCTGTACATTTTCCGGTCCTGGCGTCTGTGAGCGCTTCCGGGCCCAGGAAGAGACAAACTCCACTGGCTTTGGTTATTCCGACTTGTTTCGGGTTGTCTTCAGTCCCAGAGATGTGTAATGGTAAGCAGACCGCGAAGTCAGCTATTTTTTAAATGCAGCTTTTCAAACTAACATTTGAAGAAAAAGCCACACTAAATGCAATTTCAAGGGTAGAAATCAGACGCTTTTCTGATTTCTTAACTTATCTGAACCAGAGGACTGTGAAATGAACAGCCTCAGGCGGGTTTGACCAGGAGGGCTCGGGAGCAGGAATGGGACTGTGTGACTGATTCCAGGAGAGAGGGACTCCCTTGCCCCTGCCTCCTTGTGTAAACCTGGAATTACTCCTTCCGCTCTCTAAAGAACTGCCTTTCTGGAGCAAATATCATTTGTCATTACCGGGAAGGGATGCTGACACTCCTTTTTGCCTAATGCTGGCGTCATTCATGTATGTGCAGTCGGGCTATCAGACCGAGCAGGCAGGCTAGCTTACAGAAGTAGAATCAGCACATTTGACTCAATAACATTTTTTATCATTAAATAAATACGTCTTCTAAAAATTCCCACTTCAGCCATCAGCGAAATATTTTACCTACTAACAAACAACCGCATCTCACTGCTGTGCAGCATTCAGAAAGCATTAAGTCGGGCTATTAGAATTCATTAAATTGACTCAAAAAAGCACAATGGGCATATTATCACATAGGCACACGCACTTACACACGCACGCTGTTCTCTGCCCAGGGAACACTCCCTGTCACCTTTCTCAGCAGTCACGCACACCAGGAGCTCCTTTGATTTTAATGAACTCGAGATTTTCCCCTAACCACCCGTCTCCAGGGCTCTGAGAAAACAAACGCTCAGGAACGCTTCTCATTTTGCTGCATTGTCACAGCCTGTGTCGGCTGCTTCAGTCTCCTTCAATACGCAATTCATAGTGCTGGAGAGCCTCGCCTCTGTGTCAGATCAAAAGAAGTTCAAAAGCCTTCCACAAGTTTCGAGGCTTAGTCCTGCTGGTAATAGCATCAGTGATGAAATTGCAATTGTATTTGATGCGAGCAACAGCAGGCACCTTGGGTCTCATCCTGGAAGTACTGAGCTGCTGCAGCCCTCAGTAAATCCAAGGAGAGTAGTTCAGCAAAAGCACATCTTATTTATTATCAATATATTTACCAGGTAGTCCAATTAAACTTGACAGGCTGTTTATAGAGGCTTTCTGCCCAGTAGCAGCTGTAGAGGTATCAGCCAACCAACTGTAACACAGCAGCAAACTGAGCAAAATCTCCTGGTCTCTTCATCACTTGAGCTGTACATCGTTCACAAACATTGATAGGAGTCAAATAAAGGTCACAGCACATCTATATCTAGCTTTAGGTGAAAGAACACCAAAGCCTTTTAATGCTGACAATGCTTCCCAAAATTTATTGTGACCTTCAAGAACCTGGAAATATTCTGCACCATCATCATCTCAGGGTCAGCATATATTCATTATTCATTAGAAAAAGAAACTGCTGGGGTGACAGAAATCTGGTGATATAGATTAGCTGCTGAGATTTTTGATTTCCCAAATCATCTAACAGGGAAGCAGCCAGGGGAAAGGAAAGGAGGGAGCAGAGAGCTTTGGCAATTATCTTGTCTGAGTTAGTTATGCCTCAGCTTACAATACACACGTGGCCATGGGTACTTCAATAACCAGTTAGCTCTCATTTGATCTATTCCCTCCTCCCCAGCACCTTGTCTTTGAGATCATGACCTGATCAGACAAGCTTCTCTGTCTCATCTCCTTGGATCATTCATTACTTCACTTAAACCTTAAATCCTGACACCTCTTTGATACCTGATGGGGTTTGTACCTGGCAAGGTGCTGAGTGACTCTGGCATGGTGCTCAGCAAAGAGAGAAACAAGGTTCCCCATGTAGAGGGTACTCCACACCTCGCTGAGACGAGACCCAAAGGGTGACAGTTTCAAACTGTTCCTTTCTAATCCTTTTTTTGTGCCTTCACCCAGCAAACAGTACCGTGTTCCTGTTTCCACCACTTCCCTTCCTGTCATTTCCCCAGCATGTTTCACGTCTAGCCATTTGATTTTTAAGTTCAGTAACTCACCAATTACAGTATCTGCTTGGCAAGATTTAGATCTTGCCTGCTTCATTATTTCACCAAAGCTGGGGCTCCTGGCAATGAATGTTAATTATACCAAAGGCAGTTGTTCCTATTAACATATAATGTTCTTAGCTGCTTGACAGGGTGGTGGGGCTGTTTTTACTGCTCATTTAGAAAACATGCTTATGCTATATCTATTTAAATCAAGCTGATCCTGATGTGAGGCAAATAAATATAGAGGGTTCTGGGCTGAATCAGAGTGATCAGGGATTGTGCTGCTTCTGGGATAGCACAAAAACACATCTGGAATGTCCTGTTCAGAGTATTTTTTGTGCAGTTTTTAGTCTGTTACTCTGAGTTCTTAGTTAGTGCTTTTGTACTGGAGAATTAGTTAAGTGCATGTCTCACTAGAGCTTTTTGATTGCAAGCCCAATAAAGCCTATCTGCTTATTTGTTTATACAAATCCCATTATGGATAATAACTGTAACCAAAAAAAAAATACTAGCCAAGGGTGTACAGTGGGTGTAAACAGTTAAATCACATCACTGGAAAGGTACACTGAGACAAATACAGAAAAGAGAGGAGTGAGAAGACTGTAGCAGCATATTTTAAGAGAGATAGCATGTAGCTAGGAAATTAATGAACTCCAATTATATTCCACTTTCTTTACTTTCTGTGCTATATATTTTCTTGTTTAGGTCATTGCATGGTTCATTCTGCACCACTATTTTTAAATGATTTGAGTGCCTTTTCAAAACACTTTTTTCAGTAGATTTGCTTTCTGGAATAATTTCTTAGCTGTCTGTTTTTGTTCATGAATTCTGATGTTACTTTGTCTTGGAATCAGTAAAATACAAATAGAATTTACACTGCTGGAATAAGCAGGTTAAGGGAAAAAAAATGTAACCTTTTAATGTATTTTACTACAACGTAGAAATGAGTTCTTGAATATAAAACTAAATTTAACTCATAAAAACTAAAGAATGAAGTCTCATTAGAATTGGGTTCATTGCAAGCATAATTTAAGAGCATTTTCCTTTTCCAGAGTCAATTTCAAGAAGTCTCTGGATGCAATTTATACAGCTCAGCCCAGTAATCAATCCCCCAGCAGAAACCAGGAGCTGCAGGTGAAAGCCTTAAGATGCTGCACGGTGCCTAATTTAAGTGCCCTGGAGGCAAACAGTGAAGGATGGACCTTGCCAGGTCTCAAACACGCCGTGGCCTCTCCTGCCTTCCTGAAGGAAAGTCTGAATCTCCTCTTGCTGTGGCTGGCCCGATCCCTGCTCAGGTGCCTGGCCACAGGTGGCAGGTCACAGGCACTGTCACTGCTTCCCGTGGCAGGAGCGTGGCCCTGCTGGGCCAAGTGGACAATGGTAAATCAGAATTGAGCCATCCTCTGCAACATCATTGGCCTGCAGCCGGATTTTCAAGTATGTTCAGGAAAGGCCAGTGAGCAAAAGTAAATGCACAGTGACTGAATGATGCCTAACAGATAAATGAGCTGCTTGCACATATTTTAATATAAGGTGAGGGCGCCTGGGGCCCCTGGATGTGAGGTTTTTCTTCTGTTATCAAAGTCCCATATCAGAAAAAGGAGTCGGACCTCTTGCTCAGTTTCTCGTGTTATTTATTAGTTTCTTATTTTGAGTTTAAAGCGCAACCTGTGCCTGGCTTGTCGCTGTGAAATCCGTGCTGCAAAAGGCCTGAGATCTCATGTGCAGCCTGTTTTTAAAGACTTTTTACCCAATAATCAACTACAACATATGATATTTTTAATTCTGTACCAATAACTATCAACTCTTTCTAACATGTTTCTTCTGCCTCAAACCTATTCTACCAATCACCCTGTGCTTACCTCACAGCAGAAGATGGAGGAGAAGAAGGAGAGAGGGACCCAGGGACAATGCCCGAAAATCTCCATCTTGTCTCCATTCACCTCCATACTATAAAACCCAATACTATAAATTTTCACCCTGTGATAAACTAAACTACAATCTATTTCACACTTTCGATATTTTCAATTCATCCAGGAGTGTTGGAAGCTTCTTCCAGGGGCACAGATCAAAGACTGTGTCCTCTTGGGGTGCCAAAGTGGGACTCAGACCCCTCAGGGCAACAGGAGGGGCTTTCCGACTTTCCTGGACTCCAACAATAAGGGACTAATGAATAGGGATCTCACGAGAGGGCTGACAAACACCTGCACAGGAGCACTCTCCTGTTGTGTGGTGCAGACACAGCCCAGGACTTCCCAAATGGCAAACTCCAGGCAGAGCAGCTGTCCCCAGCCAACAGCACACCCTGCACAGGGCTGACATGCACAGAAAGCCTCAGCTTGTCCAACAGGACACCAGGCTGCTGGCTCCCAGGTGTGCTGTTTGACCACCACCTCCTGTGTCCTGCTTATGAGGAGGTGTCTCCAGCAGAAAGCCAAGCTCTGTGCCCAAGGCTAAACAAAATGGAATTGGGCTGTGAAATGCTGGGATGAGAGAAAAACCAGAGTGGTTGGGTGAAACCAGCAGTGAGCAACCTCATCCTGCAGTGCCAGCACAGGATCACGGTCCCTTGACTACACAGAATATTTACTGCTGTCACTCTATGCCAGCATTCATGTGACTGCAGCTGTTGGGAGAAGCAAGTCCTGGAAGAGGACACCAAGATGACCTGCCCTTGGAAAAATTGAATTTAATGGAATTTTTCTCAGAAGTGCAGATCAAACTTACCTGGGCCAATGACCAGCTTTTGCTACTCATTGGTGCTTTGAAGATTTGTGAATTCAAAACAACAAGCAAAGCAGACAATGAACATTCTGGACATGGTTTTGACTTTACCTACACTATTTTCTCTCCTGGCATATTTCTAACTCAAATTACATTAAAGCTGTTTAGTGTTACATTCATTATAGCGTCTTTCATTAGAATTTCTCTCTTGGGTAAGAAGAGATAATCCACATGAATATTTTTTTCCCATTATGGGCCACATTATTAAGTCCATTATTGTATTTTAATTGATGTTATTATAGCACATTAAGTACTTTGACATGAGTTAGAGATAGTTTGTTAATAACACTATTACTAAAATATTAAAAGCTGTGTTTCTATTCTGGTTGATGCTGAAGCTTTCAAAATTGTACTCATTCTGTCACGTAACTTGGGAACACAAATCTGGCATTATCTTGCTGTCTTTTACAGTGCTTCTAACTTCCCTAATAATCTGCTGTTTCAACAATACCCCTACATATCACTGAACCAGCGGTGACACACAGCAATATATCATGTCTGGTTACAGTCATTGGCTGTGTCAAACAAAGTTTTATCCTACCTAAAAAGTCTGAATGACTTCAGCCTTGCTATTTAAATGAATAATGATAGAATAACTGTCAGAATATTTTTAGAATTTATTCTTGGCAAATTCTGGGGCTTGCTTACAGTCTGTAATATTTTTTTCCGGTATTCATTTCAGATGCCTTTGTTCCCACATCCTCAGCAAAACTGCAAACACTTTTATCATGACCAATTCCTTTCCAGCAACACCCTGCATGACTTAACAGACTAAATTTGTCAGTAACACAATCTCTGTTTCTATTCATCATGGACAAATTTGCAGTTTTCTGTGCCATGCTGCAGGTTAAACAGAATTAAAGAATAACAAAAAGCAGAGGCACCTTCCTTTAAAAAAAACCCAAAAAAACTAAAGAAGCTGGTTTACAGTGAAACACAGGAAATGGGGAGCTTCTGATTAACATGTGGGCTGAGCTTTCTTTCAGGATAAGATCTTACTTCAAAAGACTATGAAGAAACATCTAGTAAGAATTTCCATCGGTATAAACTAAAAAATGATAACCAATTAAGCCTGTATTCAATACTTATGCTTGAATCTCAAGCAGACAGACATTATTATGTCTTTACTAATTGACACTGTAAGACATTCCTGGTAGGCTTTTAAACTATGTTAACAGCCTCTGGACAATTTTGGCCTTGGGTAACTTGTATTCTCCATACTCCACATCCTCATGACACCTCTTGTATGTGACCATCCTGCTTGGGAGGAGAAAGTCTCCTCAAGAGGAGATCAAGATCAAGAGGGATCAAGAAAGTCCAATGGTGTGGGTGTAGGCTCTCCTGCCAAAGGACTTTGGTTTTCAGCACTCTAAATTTACTCACAGAGACATAGCCAGCTCGTCCCGTTGAAATGATGGTCCTTCTTGCTGGTCACTCTTGTAATGTTTTCTACAGAAGCCCAGAGACAGCCTATTTTCCAGCCAGAATGTGGAAAGACTGTTCCCATCAGCTTCAGTGAGAGATGAATCAGGTCTTGTAGGCAGAAAGCTATGGACAAGTAAAGCAACAAGGAAAACCAATCTTTGTTGTCTGTGAGACAACCAATCCAAGAGCTCTGTTCATGAAACTCACACAGATCACATAAGCTTCTTGGAGAGGGCTATCGGGATTGGATTACATCCCTCACCCAAAATGCTGCAAACCAGAGCGACGCAACTCGTTTCCAGCTCTGGAATCACAGTCAGGTCAAATGCTGCCACGACACCCAGGGAGGGTTTTGTGACCACTGGTGGGGTGGGGTGGACACTGGGACTGCCCAAGACAGTGGTGAAGGTTCATTTCATCATTTTTTCCTGGGATTCTGCTGAAAGCTTAACCCTTTCCCAGACAAAAGGGAAGTCTAATTCACACCATGCTGGGAGCTTCACTTCTCAAGGCACATGTATTTTCACAGCTCTTTGCCACATGGCAAGTTTGATATGCAATGACCACCGTGTATGTAAACCCTTAACTATGCAAAATAGATTAATTAAACTTGACATTTGTAGATAAAGCACATTAACAGCTACTTGGTTGCACAGTTTTATGGACTCTCTGTCACACACTTTTTCTAGGCATAGGTATTTCATCTAAATCTGTAAGGGAAACATTACTCTCTCAGGCTTTTATTTTTTTCAGATGAGTGTTTCTCCTGTTTTCCCACATGAATTTTTTTCCTTTTTCTCAAATGATTTACTCTTTCCAGAGAAGGCTGGTGGGTATGAGGGTAGCAGCCACTGTAACTACTGATGCCAGTGCTGTCTAGGTTGGTTTGATTGCTTGGTTGTTTTTTAACAAAAATCAAACTGACTAAAAACCACACTCAAAAATCTTTTCTTGGCAATATGGTGAACAGTAGTCTACAGCTTACAACTGCCTTGATGGGATCCACGGGCATTTATGGCAAGCAAGAAGCAGTCCTTCTTTCTCTACTCAGGTTTCATATTTTTGTGTGTGGAGGGCCTCCTTTTGACTTCTGGATAAACTCTGCATTTTGTATGCAGATATTTTGCTAATCCAGCTGCTTTAACTTCCCTGCAGAGAATTTTTTTTTTTTTTTGGAACATCATGATGACCTTCCCAACACCTTCAGAGGTTTTTTTTTCCTATATTGCAGCACTGGACTCCAAAAGATTCTCAGTTTTAATCCTTATTCTGCTAGAGGGGTCTTCTTTACTATCAGGAGGTCAATTAATACTCCAATGCTCCATTTCCCCACAAACATCAAGGGATATTGTGGTAATAATTGGAAGGTTTTGACAGAGTTCTCATTAGCAGCAGCTTCATTAAAATGTTATTTAAAAAAAGATTCTCCAGCTGATATTAGCAAAAAGTATTTTATGCAGACAAGACAACAACTCTGAAAGAAAAAAAGTCGAAATGTGCTAGGTGCAACTTCCAATCTCCTCTGCACATAAAAGGCTGTTCTCTCTGTTTCAGTGCTCTGCTGACTTCCAAAAACCTTTTGCATGACCCAAGGAAACACCAGCTACAATGGTGTAACAAAGTCATTGTGTTCTCTGGGTTTTTGTGAAAGATATCTACATTTATAAAATCCTCAGTCCCTGTTGCAATATGCACCCCTCCTCTGCTCCCTTCCTTTATCCACAGAGGGTGAGAAACTTTTATAGACCCACTTCAGGACCTGTGGGGCGGCTGCTGCCCTGGGAGAGACACGTGTGGAACACAGGGATCTCTGCTGCTTGAGCAGCAGCCCAACACCAAACTCTCAGTGGATCTAACACAGGACACAGGAGCTAGAGGGACAGATTGCTAATGTCCCCTGCAGCATGCACTGACTGCAAAACAGATACAGCAGTTGCAGAAAGCTGAAAGGAACCGAGGAAAGAAGAAACTGAAATCAGAAAAACTACACCTTTTCCAGTCTTTTCCACCTATTTGAGTAGTGCTATGTATAACAATAGTAACTAGCAAGTCCCTAGGCAGAAATTAAAATGGCTGATGGAATCCTTGTCACGTCTATGATGATCTTTAATACCCAAATTAATAGCTGGGAAGCATATCTTGGTAGACAGATACTTAATATCTGTCTCTCCCCAAAGAGGCATCCTGCCTCCTATATGAGCTAATCCATTCCTGCTAATGGATTTGGCAAATGAACCTTTATTTGCACCCCAAAAGGGCACTTTCATGGTCCTTCTAAAGACCCTGAAACTTGGTGCAGCTTGCACATACTCACTTGCATTCCAAATTTTTGGGACTAAGATCCCCACACCAGACACATACCGTGAAAAGAGGCTGCCTTAAGGAAACATGGGACAAGGAAAATGTTAAAAACAAACTGCTGCTTGTGTTGCTTTTGTTTGTGTGTTTCCTTAGGGTCACAGATGGGATTTTTTTATTTGTTAATTAACACCCCTGGTTGTGGAACGCTGGTCCGTTTATACATCTAACCACCAGTGATTTTGGGGGTTTCCATTCCAGTGCACCTGAAGCTGCAATGCAAGATCCTTTCACCCTCACCATTCAAATACTGCAATATTGGTTTATGACCTCATCAGATTCAGGTTCATCATCCCCTTGAGAAAAGCAAAGGGCAATTCTATCACAAAGAATCACCGCCAGAAACAAGAGGGACATGTGTGGAGCAGCGTGGGGCTGACTGCACCCCGAGCAGTGCAGTGAGAGCTTTTAGGAGATGGCTGGGAGCTGGAGAACAGAAGACTCCAGAGAGACCTCATAGCAGCCTTCCAGCACTTGAAAGGGGCTTATAAAAAAGACAGAGAGTGACTTTTTACACAGAAAAATAGTGATAGGACAAGGGGGAATTATTTTAAACTAAAGGAGGGGAGATTTAGATTAGATGCTAGGAAGAAATTCTTTACTCAAAGGGTAGTGACAGACTGGAACTTCTGAGGTTGCTCAGAAAAGGTGTGGGTGCCCCATGACTTGAAGTGCTTAAGGCCAGGCTGGATGGGGGCATGCATTGGGGCATCTATAGAGAAAATCTGTGCTTTTTCTGCACAGCAGGAGAATATATTGGACAGGGCGGTGTTAGAATTAGATGAATGGAAAAATAAAAAAGTGCCTTAGAGATTATATTTTAATAACAGATATAATAAAAAGTAGTTTAAAAGCAGTCTTAACCTAACAGTGTACATAGAAGCAGCAGGAACAAACTAATATTTCTGATTTCTCTGCTGGTCAGTTTTTGTGTGCATCACCAGACAAGCTTCCCAATCATCTGATCATCTGATCAGGATGGGTCTTTATTAACCCTCCTGTTTATAAAGGGATCCTCCTTTCCTGGCTTTCTGCTCTCTTCCCATGCAGAAATTAATTTATATGGCAAAATGGTCAGAATGCCCTTTCACTGTAACTGAATATGGACTTTCTTCAGGCCACTTCCTTTGAAACTTCATTAAAATCCTCTTATTCAGAGCAACCAGTTTCTGTGGTCATGTTGCCCTGACTTCTTTGGTGTCCTGACCTAAAGGGACGGTAAAATGAATTCCAGTATATTTATGGCACCTGTAGCAAATCCTGCAGAGTATCATCAAAAAATTCTGATAAACATACATACCATTCTCTCTTCTTTATATGTTCAAATATGTAATGACAGCTGGAAGATATTCTCTGTCTGCAACACTGCTGGGCCTCTTGGCAGCTGGGGGTGGGAAGCACCAGTAAAAATCAGCACCCAATCATATGCACCAGGACAGACTCAGCTCCTGATCACATGTGCCATTTTAGCAGAGCAGTAAAAGACAGAAGCTCTAATCAGCTGGATTGGTATGTCTAGGCAGTCTTTTGAGGGATGCCAGAGGCTGGTGGTGAGATCAGACATCACCAATATCTGCACAGATGCCTGCAATTTCTGACAATACAGGCTCTGAAGGCATTGCTTTGGGTCATCAGCATGAATGAATATTGTGGGTAAGGATAAAATACAACGAGATATTTAAGAGTCTCTTTTCCTGGAGGTACTGAAGCAGCCTGCCTTAGAGTAATCACTTCTCAAAATCAACTGGTGATAAGAATTACTACATTTAGCTTTTCCTTTGTTTAAACCTCATCCTGGGAAACAGTAAGAGGATTTGAATAAAAACCTAAACCCAATTAATCTCTTAGGTTTTATGTTTCCTTAATTTGACTTTAGTTTTAGTGCATTTTACAAATGAGATTCTTTTATCTAGGGAAGCCAAGTTTACATTATTTTGCTATCCCAGTTTGCATGAATTGCCAAGGCTGGATGAGGCAGTCCACAGGTCTGTAATGCCATTCAGCTGTAGAAGGTTTTACAGCATTCACCCTGAAGCACATGCTACTCATGGCATTTTACTACTCTAAAGTATCACACTTGGAATTGTCCAAAAGAGAGCACTTTTGACTTTAAAAAGGGGCTCCATAACTATTCTCTCTGCCTTGGCTGCTTGCTGAATGGGTTCTTTTCTTACACAGTGAAGACAATGTTTAGCATTTGAAGTAACTCACCATGCACCATGTTTGGATGTAATATTCACTAAATCTGGAGGTGAGCAAATTCCCAGGTAAGGAACAGAGCATTTCTTAAACACCTGCATACACAAGGGTACTGATAATTTTTCAAAGCTCTAAATCCAAGCCAGGATATAACAGGAAGGCAGCAAAACCATGGCAAAATGCTTAAAATGCAGCAGCAGGAGGTAAGAGCACATGGCCCTGCCGACATCCCTGTCTGTGCTCGTGACTGGTAATGCCAGTGGGCACGTGGCTGCCTCACCTCCAGCATGTTCATTAGCACATGCACATTCACGTGTCTTGCAAAATTTTACCCTATTTAGTACAAATTGTCCTTCAGTTCCCTTATGTGCACAGAGGCATCACCGCAGAGCAGGTGAGAGGCAGGTCCAGAGCCTGCGCCAGCCATTTCTCTGCTACTGGTGGGAAACGGGCAGAAAAAAATGTAATATACTGAAGGAAAGGAGTAACAACTGGTACATGCACCATCACACTTTCTAGGAGGGAGAAGCCATTTGTTTTTCAGTTCATTTTCTAGTTGCTTACAGCAAACACAGAATCACGTGCACCCTTTTCTCCTCTGCTGCTATTTGCAGCAATGGAAGCCTTCAGGTGCTCTGCAGCACCTTGCACTTGTCTTGATTAAGGGTTTGCTCTCTCCATGGAGGGCCCATCACTAGCTTATTCAAAATGAGTTGTCTCAGACTTTAATTAATGTAATTGAATATATTTTATTTTACTGCCTCCCGTGATTCTTCAATCAAAAGACAGCTTTTCTGAGGTGGTGAATACCTTCAGAACTACTGTTTAGGAAAAAACCCACAATGCTTACAAATGCTTGCATAGTGTTTTACTAAAAATCATAGAGACATGTTTCAGTCCTTCTAAACTGGCCTGCTGCTGAGCCAGTTCTGCAGACATTACTTATCTGTGCATACACTGCCACAAGGATACCAGCCATCAGCTGACGCTGTTTTCATTAAGAAGTTTGAAGAGCTGCTGGTTTTTTCTCTCTGCTTCAAAGAGAACTCAAGATGAGCAGAAGCCAAGCAATAAATCTCAAAAAAAGGCTTTGTCTAAAGTATCACAGTAACCCCCATGCTAACAGCAAATGCCTGATGGAGGTAGTTAATTCCCAGATAAGCCCAAATCAATAAGTCAAGGATGAAGCTTGTGATCATCAACAGTCTACTTCCACCAGTGGCTGCAGCACAGGAAGGGGCAGGAGGTGGGCTCTGAGCAGGGCTGGTCTGGAATGCACTTCCTAAATCTCATCCTTATTTATGCCTCTCACTGCAGTAGGAACACTCATGGCACTGACCAGCTGAAACAGAAAGCACAGAGAAAACAGAGTCTTTCCCAAAGAAATGGGTCTGCATCCTCCCTCACCTCTCTCTGCAGCTGTGGAAATTGTAGGAACTGCGACAATGTTTTTTCAGAAATGTTTTTCTACAGAGCCAGCACTGAAAAAAAAATGTGTATGATACTCGGTTTTCCACAAAACCTCCATTGATTTCAATGTCCCAGATTCAATAAAGTGTCTACATATTGCCCTTAATTTTGGCCTGTTCTGTACCCTAGTAAAACTAACGGGGAGGGAATTTTTCTGCCCCACAGAAATCAAACCTTTCCTAACCTTGCTCTGCAGATGACTGTGTTTGTGGGCAGTTCAGACTGGCCAGAGTCTGAATACAAGGAAAGCATGGAGCATTTTCAGCTGGAGCCAACAGGGGTAGAAGATGGGGTGCTGAATAATGTATGCTGAAGAATGGAAGAATGGAAGTGAAATATTGGATGCTCAGCACTTATTTAAATTTTTTAAAAATCTTATTAAAAAGTAGGCAAAGAATGTGGAAAAGATACAGAGAAAATATAAGTCCACATTTTTATGTCCATATCACTGGCAACATTTTTCAAGCTATTTACACTGATTGTTAAGACTAAAACTCCTTGACATTACTTCAAACTTGCAGGCAGGCTAATCAAACTGACAACAGGAGCTATAGAAACAGTTTGCTAGGAAAAAACCCACTCATTATAGGTCTTTGTACAAACTCAGTCCAGTTATAGGAACTTAATGCAGGGAGAAAACCTTCAGAAAAAAAACCATTTTAATCTGAAAAGTGATTGTGTCACGTAAGTCCCACTTCCAAATGACTGTAAGTGCCCTTCTGTCGAGATTTATAATTTTCAAGGATTTTTAGTACTATTAGATTTCTTTTTCTTCCAGACAAGTGATCCCCTTCGTGAGAGGGCACAAGCAGAAATCAGCCAAAGATCTTTCTGGTTTAAAAGCATAGCAGTTTTGATAAGGTTCAGTACAACTTCAATTGACACTGGTTTTCTGAAAAGGGTCGTGTATGTGACCACTGTGAGCAGAATGAGTGGCTCAGCACCAGGCATTTAAATGTTGCCATCCACCTGACCCTCACATGCCCCAATCTGAGCATTTCTTTGCTGGCTTCCCTTCTGCAGATATGTGATGACACACTGATTGGGGGAGGTGTAACATCAAAACATGTGAGCTGCACATCAAGTCTTGATGCTTAAAGCACCAAAATAATGGTTTCCTTTTCAAACAGAGACACCAAAGTCCTGCTGAACTATTGCAGTATTGGAAGAACTAAGAGCATGGCAGAGTTTCCATCCTTTTCCACACTGCAGTTCTGCAGCTGGTCTGCTCAGATGGTTTGAGATTAAGAAGGAACTTGAGGAAGGAGAATTGAGGAGGGACTGCAGTCACTCAGATTTAATCTGACTCTTGGTATGCAACACTAAAATGTCAAGACAATAGATTTTGCATTATTTTTTTCTAAAATTCAGGGAGGTTGCCTTGGTTTTTCACATTTTTTCTTCTTTAGCCAGGATCTTCACTGTGAGATAAGAAGTTGACTCAGTGATTTGAAAGGCTGGAATTTCTTTTCTATATAAGTGCACGTCTCACCAGTTGCAAAACCACACGAACCCCATGGCAGCCCCCGAGGGCACAGCAGGACTGACAGCAGCCTTCCCAGCTGTACAAGGAGGTGCAGCACTGAACTCACAGGTGACTCACAGGACACATACACCTGTCCAGGCACCCAAACTATTCACATTGATGCGGGAACCTGTGAATAACAATACTCGTCAATTACAAATTTCCTGAGTTTAGGCTCTGTATACTCGATTTGTCCTTATATCAAGTTTCAGACTGGAAAAACGTGCCAAATGCTGTTACTTTCGTCATTTAACACATGGTGACTTAAGAATGTTTAAAAAATCCCCAAGGCACATGTTATGCCAATTAGATGCTTTCAATAGTTGAACACATCTGAATAATAAATTCAGTTACAGCCTTTGTGTGTGTGTTTTGCAAATGAGATGACACGAGGCCATACCGATGTTTATTTATCTGAGGATAAACACTTAATGTGAGAAAAAAAAACCTTTTACCACAGTGAAGTCCAACCATACCCATTTCTTGCACAGACCTGGAGAAATTGGAAGTCTCTCAGAGAGACTAACTGGTTTGTGATAAACTCTTGTTCAAAACTCTAAGGTAGAAAAGAGAGATGTGTTGTGAATTATGTCTTCTTTCTAATTTGAATTAACCAGTGTTCCTTTATTTTTTTTAGTTTCTACTATTTTTCCCCTTCACTGAAAAGCCATAGGAAAATTAAAACACCAGTCTTTCATAAAACTTGTGATGATTTGCTATTTATACTATATAAATATATTATTATTTGTTGAAATTGCCTTCTCTGCAGATAAATGAGTCCAACAACTGTATTCTCGGAGAGAACACAAATTCTTTACACATGTATACACAGTGAAAAAATGAAAATTTTCCTGCTTTGTTTCTCCAATATTTGACCATTCTGAAGGCATGAAAATAAAACTTTGAGCACTGGACCCATAGCCTAAGTAAACAAAGCATAGGGGAAATCTTGACTCCCCCTCAGTTGCTGTGTTATGACCCCTCCTGACTGACCTGACCACTCTTTGTCATAACCTTATATTTAATTATGAGCCAAATAATTACTTTGCACTAAGCATTGCATAAACTTCATATTAATCAACTTAGGGCACTAGAAGCAATTCCTGTTGAATCCCTATTTATCAAAGTTACCATAAATAAAAAGCAGGACACTTTAAAACACTGGCTGAAATTAAGGAAGCCTGGAGGCAGTGCTGCTCTGCAGCTGTCCATGCAGCCCTGCTGGTTTATGCCAGCTCTGAGGTGTCCCCTGGTGGTTATAACAGTAGCAGGACTAGCCACTAAATGGCTAAATCTTTCCTGAGAGATTAGGTCAAATGCTCCAAAATGCAGAAAATGGATCAGTTTAGATGTAGGTAAAACATAAGAGATTTTAATTAAACAAAAAACCACAGCAAAACTGAAAAATCCTTTATATGATGAATTTTTTTTCTTTCTTTGTTGCGTGGGGAGTTGTTCACCCCTGCGGGTTTTCTGTGTCATCTAACACATCTCTTGCTATGTCAGGGACCTAGTGGGATAATCTCCTCTTTTTCTGAGCCACATTACACCTGCTTTGGTTGTATTTTGCTTCAACATAGGAAGTACTGGCAAATATCCTGTGCCCTGCAATGTTCAGGTGTTTGCAGTGTAATGCAAACCCCATTCACATTATACAATGAGCAGCCTCTGGAATAGTTTGCAGGGGTCATGGTGCTCCCCTCTGAACCTGCATTTCTCAAAATATTTCCTTGAGGAAGCTAAACTTTATGATCTTGCCTTTTGGCACATCCTGTGCAAAGCTATGCTTACTCAAATATATTTTTTACTACATTATTGATGCTCAAAACAGTAAGAACAAACATAATATAACCCTTAATGCAGCAGAGGAATTGCAGGTCAGAGATGTGAAGCCCAGTCTCACTGATACTTATTACAGAGAAAATCTCTGTAGGGTAAACATTGTCTGGGTTAAAAGCAGAAAAGGAATATGGACAGAAGGATAGAATAAATCAGCATCTTAGAAATACTTGACAATGTGACCCGTGCTCTGTTTATTCTGTTGACACTTGGTTCCTCACCTCTAACTGGAAATATGTATCCGAGGCTTGAGGGGATAGTAGGGTATAAGGTTTTGATTTGAGCTCATGTGGTATGGCATGCCAAGGGAAATACAGCACTCAGGTCTTCCATCTCAAATTAATGCCAATAAAACTTTTATGTACTTTCTCTGGGATTTATATGATGCTCTCATCTCAGTGTTAGCGGACAACCACGTACCATCAAGTGCCTACATCACACTGCCATAATTCTATCTCTGTTTCAAATGTTTTGGGTATTACTTCTCTGGAAGCCACAAAAAGTATGCACCAAATCACAGTGCATGGAGCAATGAATGTTTTGAAGTTATTATTGAAGCAATTGTTTCATCTCTCTAGCTAAAAACCAAATATTTTCATTTGTCCCAGGCCATGATGTCCCAACCATGCAAAATGCTGAAGAGGGTCTCCAATAAAGGAAATCCCAGTAGTGGAAAGCAAACCATGCAGTGGTGCTTTACTATACTATTGTGAGTGGCACAGGAACAGACTGACATTGAGGTGCAACCTTACCTCAGCCCACCTGCAAACCCATGGCACCAGTTCTGCCCTGCTGGTGTTCAGAGATGCCTGACCAGGAGCAAGGAGTCTGGGGAGGCCACAGGCAGCAGCATCCCTCTAACACTGGATATTTAGGGCATAATCCTAATCACACTTTACTAGCCTTAAAGGGATGGAAACAGGGTTTTTTGATCATGAGAACGTACTGACTTAACTACATAGACGTTTAGAATTAGAAATAAATGCTATATATGACACAGAGGAACTGAAAATATCTCTGTCCTGGTAGTTGTACTTGAAACCTTGTGCATTTTAAAACTTTTTAATAGTGACAGACTGAATATTACTTTTTTAAATGTGGGGAAAGAAAGTGATATGAGAGAAAGAGAAAAAAAAAATCGGTAATGAAAAGAGGCTTTTTCAATGTGCTGAGTCCTTGAAAATTAGAGTTAATCCCAGAGAAGGAGTCACAGGTAAAGGGCAGGTGCATAAATCATTAGCACATTAATCTTTGCAATAACTTCATATTTACTGTAGCTGTCTGAGGAAGCTTAATTTATTCTCCTTCTGCTCACAGAATAACAACAGTTTTGGCCAGAGGTCTTTCTAATCAGTTATCTGCATTTGGTTTAACTTACTTACCCAGGAATACACTCCCTGATACAAAATGGTAAACCCTGTTTCTCGTCCATTTTTAATACATTTTTTGAAAGGAAACTTGTCTCTGTGAAAAGATCATCCAGCAGGGATCCAAAAAACTGACAAATACTACTGAGTTGTCAGGCTTAACATCCTCCTTTGGTCTTTCCCATTTCATTCTGCCCCAGCTGTTTTCCTTAGCGGTGTAATGAATAGGCCAATTGATTCTGGTTTTAGTACAAGTTCCTAGCAACTGCTGTTTTTAAGTATGAATTGGTCACTGAAACCCAAGGTCATCATTGTTCCTGTCACTCCTTCCTCTAGCTAATGTTGCCAGACTTAAATGTCTTGTTTTCAGCTGCATATAGTAAACTTTAGCATTGGGACCAAAAAATTCCGAGACTCGAGGCTTGGTTTGAGTTGTCCTTATTGTTGATTTTAAGCTTCAGTCACTGTGATCCAGCTGTTTCAGGGAATTAAGGGAAAGTGTTGGTGGTAAAAAAAATGAGGTATGACAGAGACGGTCATGCTGGTGTCAGCAGCGTGTCCTGATCACTGCCAGGAAAATCTACCCACTCAAGTGTCATAAGCGGTGAGCATTCAAAAAGCAGTTTGTTTATAGTTGATAAAGACGCTTTAGGGGGTTAACAGTGAATTTTCCAAACCTTTTTTAAACAGTTCTGAACAGTCCATGGCAGCAACTAATTAAACTTTTAAGAAGCAGAAGAAAGGAAGAAGGAAATTTACAAAAACAGAGGTAGAGAAGAAAGATCTGGGTCACCACCAGGGTTCCAGGGCTGCCTCTGGTCTTGTTCCTTTGGATGATGGGTACAAACAGAGCCCCTCAGTTGTGCTATTTATAGCACATGTGCATTTTGTTATTCTTGAACCTGGAAGGGGGCTGGGGGCTGTTGTGGTTTAAATTCCCCTCCTCCACATTGGAGATGCAAATGCAATGCTGTCTCAAACTTGTTTTTAGAGACAGTTACCAAGATGAGGAAGTTTGTCCCCCGAAAACGTTATCCTGCCTCCACAAGACCCTCTTTTCTAACCTCACTTTTTCACATTGGTATGGTAACATTCCCTTTCTCTTCTGCACAGTGTTTGAGATATTAATTCCTTCAAGTTTCCATTAACTCTTTCAGGTTTTCAGTCTCTCACAAGTAGCACATCCACGATGACCCACTATGCCAAATTTCACTTGCCACCACACAGCTGAGAACTCCTGAGTCTCAGTCTACTATCAGATTTTCTTTCATTGAAGAGAAACTATTTTTCACAAAGAGTCAGAAATATCAAGTAAACCTGAAAGGATAATTAAGCACAGAAGAGAGTTGGGGAACTTACAGACTGTATAAATGCTTCAGGTCTTGCCTTGTATTCCACTTTACTCCATGGGAAACTGCCAAAGCACAGACCTGCAAACTGAGTCTCAAGGTGTCAGGGAAAACTCTGCAACTACATATATGATTCCTCATAAAAGGAAGAATTCTTGCTCCATAAGCTGATCCAGCATACTGATGTGGTCCAGAGGGAGGAGGCAGTCAGACAGCATTGGCAGCTTCCAAAGCTTTTCAGAGTTTGGCACTCTGGCTTCTGTCAAGAGATTGCTTAAATTTGGGGTGAGCACATATGAAGCTCTTCAGTGGTGCACAGCACAAAAAGCATTGCCAGCACCTTTTCACAGAGAAACACAGACAGGACTGGGGAATGATTCTCTTTTCTGGCTCAGGAAATCCAGACCATACTCTCACTGACTGCTCTCTGCCTTCACTGGCTTCTCACCTGTGAAACTGGGGCAATACTGCCTTTTGGAAATGTGCTTCCCATGTGAAACTGCTGTGAACGAGCAAGTGATTATTATTTATTACTACTCACAGTTGATATACCTAAACTGGGGAACGTGAGAAATGAACACATGGACATATGACCAAGGAGAAAGCTAAACTGCACCCCACTGGACCTCCACTCATGCTATGGGGTTCGGGAGACGTGGCCAAACACACTCATCTTACAGTTTAGAAAGAGTCTATGTAGCAACTGGCCTCAGCCTTAATCCCTGTTAATTTAGTGGGACATTTTTCAAAACAGGATTTCCACAAATGAGTGGAACAGCTCCAAGACTACCAGTCCATCTCCAAATGCTCAGAATTGGATACATGCTAGAAATGCAAGTTGTGTTTACTTTCCACTGCCAACATACACAAATGAGAAGCTCAGAGTAAAAATGCTTTTCCATGTCAGGCTTTTTCCTTAATCTTGTTCTGAAAGAAAAGATACACAAATGATTTTACACACCTCTATTGAAAATGTCTGAAAAATGTCATTGCATGCCACCAGTTTTGGACGTTTCTGCCAGAAGCATCCAAGTAGCAGAGGATGGATGATTTATGTGATTCTGCACTGTACTGAAACAGATTGCAAAGTAAGTAGCACAAACATCAGTTTAACAAAGGAAGTTAAAACTGTCTTCTAATACAGTTTTCAGGTGAGAGCATGTATAAGACAGCTAAATAGAAAAATGAAAAAAGAAAAAAAGGTAAAATGAAGACAGTATTAGGTAACACAGGCAAAATTCTTTTTTTTACATAATGTCTTTTCATTTAGTAATTCAAGGCCCATGTGCTTCTTAAAACACAGTATAAAATCTCTAAAAGCAGCTAAAGCAGTCATCCAAACTCTGTTTTCATGTCTGCAGCACACAGCAAGTGCTGAGAGTCACCACAGGCTTACAGCCACCGCCACTGGGAGGGGGATTTGGTCAATGAGACCTCGAACTACTGGTCTATCCATTGATTCAAATGTTTTTCAGTTCATTACTCCCTTCACTAAAATGAACTTTCTGAAGATAGAGTGAGGATATTCTTTTTCAAGATCTGACATTTACTTTTCTCCTCTTCCAATACACTGAAGTAATCTCTCAGTGGAGATCACAACAGTACACCACCGGATAATCCAGCGCTTCCTGCCACCTTCTTCATTTGTTTTTCACACACCCGAACTCAAAAAGGTCAGCTCGTGAACACTGCACACTCCTTTTGCTCTTCAGAGCTAGGCAGGTTTGGAGAGCAGAGCACAGGTTGAAAATGGGTGAATGTGAGCTGCATTGCAGCGGTGACAGTGCTGCTGCACAGGGCATCTGGGCACTTGTCCCCTCTGATGGCACCAGAGCCCCATGGTGACAGCCCATGCAGCCAGCTGGGGCTTTGGATGGAGCTTACATAGAACCAGAGAGTTTATGGCCTTTGGAAGAAGGGGCAGCCACCTGGAAGGACTGCACAGCCTTTGTGGTGTTGGGCAGAGAGGAAATCAGAAGGGCCAATGCCTGACTGGAAATTAATTTGGCCAGTGCCCTAAAAAGACAATAAAAACTGTTTCCGCAAGTATATTAGCAACAAAAAGAGGGCTCGGGAGAACCTTCAGCCTTTACTGGGTAGAGGAAAATGACAGTGACAAAGGAGGAGGAGGAAGACGCTGAGGTACTTGATGGAAGGCCTGCTATTCTACTGTATCTCCTCCCAGGGCAAGATGACCCACTCAGCAGATGAGAGAAAGGCTGAGAGTTTTGATTCCCTGGAGTTTATTAAAGTCTTTAACACTGTTTCTCACAGCAACCTCCTGGAGAACCTGACTGCTCATTATGTGCTCTTTGCTGGGCAAAAAGCTGGCTGTGGGGCCAGGCCCAGAGTGTGGTGGGGAATGGAGTCACATGGAGCTGCCAGACAGACACCAGGGGTGTTCCCCTGGGCTCAGCTTTGGGGCCAGTCCTGTTTTATGAGGAGTGACTGAGGAGCTGGGGGTGTTTAATCTGGAAAAGAACAAGCTCAGGGGTGATCTCATAGCTCTTTACATCTTACTGAATGTGGGACTTAGTGCCATGGTCTAGTTGAGAAGGTGGTGTTAGGTTAGACAGTCTTTGTCTTTGACCTCTACTCCATCAACAAGCAGTAAATTATCTCCTGAATCTCAAGGACCCAATAACAAATGGACAAATTAGAACAAAATGTAGCTGGAGAGGGGGGCCCTGCAGAGATAGGGCAGCATTTTTCTCTGAGGCCAGGAAAGGAAGGAAAGCAGCTGAATTATTACTGTTATTGAGGCAGGTGCAGAAACAGTTACGGGAAGAAAAGGAGAAAAAACAAAAATTGGAAGAAAAAGTAGAGATGATGCTGAAGCAGGTTGCTAATCCCCCAGCATTGTACAGATTAGAAAACTAATTACTTCTCCTGAAGGAAATGGAAATGGAATTACAGGGAGCAATCCCTGTGATAAGAAACTAGGGGAAAACGATCCTTTAGCTCTTCCAAATCTCCTCTGCCATGTGCATGAAGCCAGATCCACTATAAAATCTTGGGGTGGATGGGGACACTACACCCAGAAAATGACCCAGTTTGATCCAGTTCAAGCGGCTGATTTGCAAGAGCCCTAAGTCAGGCAGGACTGAAATCCAGCAAATGGAATCCTATAAATAATAATAATGGCCTGTACATTCAGATTCCAGTTGGTTCCTGTCAACAATACAATTTCTAACAGATACAGGAGAGCAACACTCAATGCAGCAGAATGCTGAGAAGTTGGGTGTATGATGCAGATGGCAAAGAATTCATATCACTGCAGTAAATGAAGCAAGTGTTACCTACTGAACGGAGAACTTAGAGCTCCTGGGTGAGAGCAGATGTCGGTCACTCACTTTGCAATTTAAGACCACAATGAAAATATTTTGGGTTTCAGTGTTCTGAACTACAGAACCTGGTGTCTTCTGGAGAGCAGCGTGTGGTCCTTCAGCTCGATGTTACCCCTAACACTAAAAGAAATCCAGAGGCCGCAGTGCACTTGCTCCATGGGGTGCCTGCATTCCTTGGTTCAAGGATTGCTGGTATATCACAGTGCTGGATTTTGTTCTGGAGCAAGGTAGAATTCCTAAAGTTGATTAGGCCCCACTAACAGTTGCAGTAGGAACACTGCAAAATTTAAAAGCCACAATAAAAGCAGCCAAGTGCTGGGGCATTGATGGGGTGGAACCAGACTGCAATACAAACTGCAAAAAAAATGCCCTGTCTCTGAGAATTCCATGTTAAACCTGAGATGAGAGACAGAAGCAGTCACTAGAGGGAGACAGTGCAATTTCATAGAACAACAACTCCAGAAAACTTTTCAGTTGGAAAATTAATAAAAAGCCAGAAAGTCCGTGCTTGTTGGTCTCATGAGTTAATTCACTAATATTACCTTGCCCAGTGAACTCAGAACTACAGGATCAATAGCAATATTTGCCAATGTTGGAAGAAGATATTACAGGAAAAAAAAGAACGAACCTGTCCATTTTTCTGTCATAAGCAGTATTCGCCTACTGACTCCTGATCTATGAAGTACTTAGTGATTTACAATTTTATTTGAAAGTGACAGACAAGCTTCTTCAGGAACAAAGCTTTGTGACCTATGAGGAATTAAGGAAACATGGTGAGGCAGTGATAGAAATAAATTTTTATGTATTTGATTTAAAATACATTTAATTTTAAGGTCGAGGTAGGAAAGTTTACAAATTCACAAACTGCAGTTGTTCCTTGTCTTCATTCTCACTTCTTCCCTGTAGCTCTGTTTCATCCCTTTCCCCACTCTTCTTTGCCTTATGTTCCCTTTGTCAGCATCATTGGTGACCTAAGGTTTAGCCTTCTGCATGTGCCCAACTGCAGACTGATCACATGAGTATAATGAAAGATGCTAAGAGAGGGGCAGCACAAATGATGACCATTTCACAAACAGCTTCATTAAGACTAAGACCTGGATAAATCAAATTGCACACTGGATTCTTTGCCAGGAGTGCCTGAGCCAGTGAAGTCAACAGGCTTAACAGTAATGAGGAAACGCTGACAAAACACTGAGTGAGGGTTGGCAGTAAAATACTAGTTCCTCATAGGGACTGTAAAAGGCTTGAAGATACCACTGCCTCCAGGACCTCCTCACATTTCTCAAAGGTTTTTCCAATACAGAAAATTCATATTAGTTTAGCTGTGCTGAGTTAGCAATATTCTTCCAAGAGAGAATTGTTTATGCTAATCTAATCACCGTTATTCATTTATAGCAGTATTTACACCGGAGGCTACCTAGCATGGTTATTTCAGTTTTTATAAAAATAATAACTGAAATGATGCAAACCTAATTTTAGATGGACCTAGAAGTGCAAAATCAGCACTGGATGTAAAAGGTGCTAGTCCAATATAAGACATTTGTAAGATGCTTTACCAATATCCATGATGAGTGTCATTTATGAAGCAAATGCTGCTGCCCAAGGCCTGCTTTCTATTTACCTTTCAGACCCTTTTGAGAAAAAAGCATAATCAGCTTTGAACTATTTTGCGTTCTGAGTCTTCTGGGGAACTAATACTTTCTCATGCTTCTCCTCCTGCCACTTGTGACAGCACTGAAAACATCCTCCTTGCTTTTGAGAAATGCAGCCTCCAAAGGGCTGCCCTCGAGTGTGACAAAGAATTTGTTGTTTCCTTTTACTAAAATCACAGGTAGGTTTTTTGGTAAAACTTTAAGAAAAAAATCCCTTATCTTCTCTTCAATCCATTCATCTGCTTAAATCTTATTCAAATCGCAATGGTAATTACATAAATTACAGAGAGTGAGAAGTGGTGTATTCATTTACTCAGGACTGAAAATGAAGGGAATGAATATTCAAAGCTGTGTAATGTACCACTGTGTGAGGCAAAACCACGACAGCAAACTGAATTAACTGTTTATTGGCAGCATCTTTGAACTGGATCTGGCTTTTATGAGTAATAATGTCACTTGTCACCTAGTTCTGACTGATGTCAGCAATCAGATGGAAGAGTGAACTGCCAGCTCCTGCCTTTTACCAGAGGCAAAGTCCCACACAGATCAGTCTCCCTCCTAAATTCACAGGACCTGGACAGATTCTATAAGAATGAAAAGCATTTCTTGTGGAAACCCAGTTTCTGCTAAATTTGATTTAGATGCACTTCTGCATCAACACCAAGCATTACACATTCTCAATATATTTTTAAAAATTCAAAGAAAAAGCACAATTCAGAAACCCTACAGTTGGCATGCCTTAGTGGGTTTTTCCAAATTCTTGCCACTTGTCACAATATTTCACATTTTTCTTAGTTTGGAAGATTACTGCGGTGCTCCCCTGGATGAGCAGGTGAATTCATCTGCCTGATCCAACACAAAGAGCCTGAATGCTTTATGATGGTGGATGTGATTTTTAAAAGACACAAAGGTCAGCTAAGCCACAAATGAGCAGTACACTCCTGAAGCAGCATGGATTGGAAACCCTCCACAAAACAGACCTTTCTTGTCTCAGAGGAAGGATCTCTTGCTTTTTTGTCCTTGCTCTCTGATTTGTGGTTTTGCTCGAGGGAAGAAGTGAAGAGCAGGCTGCTTGAATCATTTCAATTAACATGTTCCTACATCTTTAGAGCTGCCTGAACAGGCTGCTGTGTCATTACCAGGACTCTGCCTGTACACACTACACACCAAAAATTCTTCAGATGGGAAAGCAGATCACATTTGGGTGAGAATTTGCATGAAGTTCCTAAAGCAGATAAACTAGCTGTCCAGCTGAGTGTGCAATCCACAGATTATTACAAAAGGTGGGCTCTGCTCCTATTTCCATCCCTTTAAAACCCCTCTCCGCTGGGTCCTTCTTTGGCACAGTAATAAAATTTTACTCACGGAAATACCTTCAACGTTTATTTCAGAGTAACCTTACTGGATTTATTTACTTTCTGACAATTACTTCAGGCACTTCAAAATACTGTTATAACTCAGATAAGTACCAGAAGAATTAATAATTTAATTATATTCACTTGCCACTCCCAACTTAATTCAAGGTGTCATCTAGAGATAAAAAACTCTTGCCACTAGTTTCATACCTCTGTATGACCCAGCAGACATTTGGAGATCATTAGGCTGATAGTCTCTGTATCCCGTGTTAATTCTAGCTTTTTATTGTTTCTGAATGCCATTCATTTATTACTATAGATACAATTTCTGAAAATGCATTAGTGTTGGAAATCCCTAGATTGCTGTAAATTAGGGAACATCCCTTTTATTTTCAACAGGTGTTATTTGAATGTCACTACAAACCTCTTTATCCCTGTTGCAAACTGCAACATATTTTTCTCCTTGTTATTTGAAGACATTCATCAAAAATTCCACGCTACCAAACATTAATTTGTTAAAAAAAACAGTCTAGTTTTCTTCTACCACAATGTTTTGTTCAGTCATTGTAATGACTATTCATATCCTTGTCCTAATTAGCATTATATTAACATGGCCTCGTATGCTCCAACTACCACATGCAAATTAGCTGCTCTCACCAACAGGTAGTTACACTGCTTTGTTGGAAATTGTAGCTCTCAGAATTGCACTAGACCACTTCAAAGCTATTAAAATTAGGCATCAATCTAGCTTTTACCAGAAGTGCTTCTGAAGTGTTTATTTTTCTTTTTCTAAATTGTTTCCTTTCTCCTCTGGTTCTTCATGAGTGTGAAATTAAAAGCAATGAAGCAGCATCTGTGGCCTGTTCTGCAGTTTCTGCTGCCCTCTGATGGGTGCAATGTTAGAGCAGCTTCAGGAACTTGCTGATTTTACTGTGTTGTGCTTGTCCAAGGTGAGGGATTTAAGCCCCTCTTTCTGCTCCTCAAGTGAATACTAAGCAAATACAAGCAAATACATGAGTTGCTGTTTATGCCATCTCTTTCTAAGGTGGTCATTTGAAGGAAAGGAAAGGAAAGGAAAGGAAAGGAAAGGAAAGGAAAGGAAAGGAAAGGAAAGGAAAAGAAAGGAAAAGAAAGGAAAGGAAAGGAAAGGAAAGGAAAGGAAAGGAAAGGAAAGGAAAGGAAAGGAAAGGAAAGGAAAGGAAAGGAAAGGATTAGTTACTCATTTGTTTAAGAAAAAAAAAAAAATAAGGGATTTTAGGTTTCAGCTTTGGCATGGTTCTTACTCATACTTCAGCTTAAGCGTGAGGCCTCTCTGAAATCAGTCTAAATGTGGTGCACCATGAGATCAAACACTGTATGCTTGCTCTCCATCATAGAGTAATTTATCAGTTTCAAGCTGTCCTTATTAGGTTTGAAGTCTCTCAAAGACACTCTTTTTGCCACACCTTGTCAGACAGATCTTGTTCCTGCTTTAAAGTCCTTGATCCTTCTAATTGCATGTGTGGTAGGAGCCAAACTCCTGTCTGCAACATGAGCCTTGCACCAAGTGTTGATCCACTGAAGGTACTCACTCCAGACCAAATCTTTCCCTCTCCCTGAAGGGGCTGAGAGCTCCATGCATGCCCCCTCCCACACCATACTGGTAGTAACCACTGGTAAAAACCCACTTTTTTTTTCAAAAGGTACAGCCATTATGCTGCATCCTTGACCAAGTCATGTATGTAAACTCCTTCATGAAGAGACTGGGTGCAAAAACAAAAAAAAACCCCAAACCTGTAACACTAGTGGCAAGTTTTGTAAACATCAGCAAAGACAACAGTACGTTAAATATGATCTTAATTTGTGACATGCCTTTGAAGCTATGCTACATGCTGAGAATGCTGACACCATAGACGTGGCATGTTCTCTGCCCTCATCTGCACTGCTCTGCATACAACATGAATGGGCAATTGCACTCAGAATCCAAATCAAAACCAAGTCAAATATATACATTTGATATTTGATATAGATATATATACTCATATCACTGATGGAAATTATCAGGGTAAGAAGGTTTAGAACAGTGTGACGTTTTCCTTCAAAATAAGTGAAGCAAATTTGCATGGTTTATTTTTGATATATTTTCACTCTCTTGAAGGACTTCTAATAAGAATTTCCAGTGAAATCTCCTGTCACACATACACCTGACAAAATTAAGCCAAAACTTCTCTCTATGACTCATTAGGGTAGCCAAGCCTTGGTTCCAATTATGACAGGTACAGTACTTGATTCTGATAGCTCTTTTAGCCTATCTGGATTTCTGTTAAAGTCATTGGCAAGGATGTTACTTATTTAACTAACTTTCTAGTGACTACTTTCAATGACAAACTGTAATTACTCCAATCTGGGCAAAGGCTTTACCTACAGAAAGTACTAAAATATTATTTCCGTCGGGTAAATTTTCCTCATCCCAATCAGTTTTAGCCTGTAATCTGTACATAGTTCTTTACTGTGCTGAAATTATGCTTTCTTTTTGCTTTTTAAGTTACATTGCTATGCTTGGGATGTGTTGGATGCTTCTAAGTAAAATAGTCTAGTCTCTAATGAACTTCAAACTTGATGGATATACAAAGAGAAGAGAGGATACAATGGGAGCCAGACAGTTATTAATAAAAAATAGGTTGTTTGGGTTTTGTTTTATTTCCACCCTTGAAACACAGAATCTAATCAGGAATATTCGTATAGCCCAAGCAATCCTATATGTTGCTCACACTTTGACCACAAAAAGAATCACTATGTTCACAGAAGTGGGAAAAAAAAAAAAAAAGATGAAGGCTTTTTGATTTGCAGTTAGAAACCTTACACTATAAAGAGGTAAATGAAAAATGAAGAGATCTGCTTCCTATGCATGAAGAATATGAGATGGTGCCAGATGTGGAAAGATTCTAACAGTGAAGAGTCCAGGTTTAACACCAACAGGGCTAACTAAAGCAACATGTACTTCTAGAAAACTTTAGAAATCAAAACCATACAAACAGGTGAAAGATTCTTAACAGCCTCCTGAAAATGAAGCAGCTACTGAAGGAGACCGTTACACAAACATAACCCTCTTTTAAAAGTCCTGGGGTGGAGCTAGGAAATTATAGACCAGTTTGACCTTGGTGGTAGGCAAGATCCTAAAGATATTAATAAGATATGAGATCACAAGGAACACAGACTGGGCAAAGTGATTAATGGACATAATCTACTTAGATTTCAAGAAAGTATTTGACATAAAACTGTAAAGTAGATTAATGTACAATGGTAGCAAGCATAACATAGAAGGTGTCATCCTTGAGCAACTAACGAGAAGCACAAGTACACCCTGTATCTACCCATGCTATCTGCACTCTTGGAGGAAGTATGATAAAATGTCACTCATTCGACACACAGACTGCAGAGTGAGGCTAATTTTCTGTTCTAAGGTTGCTGGTCTCTTAAAGACACAAGGGATACATTTTGCTCTCAGTCCCACAAGTGAAGCCAGTAGAATTGCTCAAGCTGTACAATAACTGGAATCTACCCTTGGTCACTTCCCTTTGCTTCAGAAGTGTGTTTCCTGTATTATTTTGTCAGAACCAGGTGTCTTGGTTGTTTGCCCCTGCTCCCAGTGTACTGAACTAACTATTTTAGTGCCTCATCAATACCAGTGGACTGTTTCCTAGCACAGATTTACCACAGTGGGTGCTGAAGGCTATATATATTCTGTGTTAGGTATCATAGTTTCCTGCTAAACTAAATTATTTTGATTTGTTGGTATTAGTTTGGGTTTACAGCAGTGGAGACAAGATAAGTATTTAGCCCTTCTTCCATAGCATTGATGGAAGTTTTAGGAACCTGATTTGGTATCCTTTATTTATATCAATATAAATTCTGGGCAGACCCAAGAAAGCTGTTCGACTAAAATGAATAAAAAAACCTAGCACTGAAAGCATTAAATGTGTACTTTGGGCCAGGTTGTCTGAAAAGTCAATTGCATCAATTGCAAGAGAGAAATTGGCTTATGTAGCTTCTTTACTGCTGATCCCTTGTAATGCCAAAAGGAAGTTCCAACCATTTACAAGCTGACATACAAAATGTGAGTCCACTGGGACGCTCTAAGTCTCCTTTGGAAACCCCGTCACCATCAACAGCTCAGGCTAATATCAGCAACTGCTGTGAGAGTTGTTCAGAACAGTCATTCCTTTTCCAAAGTGTAAAGTTGAAATGGCAAGATAATGTTGCTGCTTACGCTTGTGTTGTTGCTTCAGCCAGTTATATTTATCCCATTACTACTGGAGAGCTTGGCAGGTCGCTGAAGCATCGTGATGAACCAAAGTTAATGATAGCAGGGATGCCAGCTCTGTTCCAGATTTGTCATGTGGATGTGATGCCATGTGCAGTGGACTGCAGTATCAATGAAAGGATCAGAAAGGAGTCAGCTGATCACTATAGATTCGGTCCCTAAAAACCACCCCACATCCACAACCTGAAGGCTCCCTGGGGTAAAAGGCAATCCTACTGTGTACTTCTGGAGCTAGGAGGGACTGCCAGCAGGAACAGGCCCAGAAGGGTGTGTGCCAAAGTGGTGATGGATCTCTAAGTTCAGCTGGGTAACTGAGAATGAAATTTGACTCAAATCTGCTGACAGCCATTCGTGTGCAAGTCACAGTGCCACGCGGATGCATTCTCTTGGCAGTTTGGGTTATTTTGGTGGCAGTAATGTTGCATCAGAACATGTTCTGAATTTGGTTTTGGACTCTATCAGAAGTATTATCAGCATTTGAAAATAATAAAGTTCCAATAACTCACTTTACATCATGGACCTCACACAAACCCAGCCCTTTGACTTAGCAAAGTTGTACAACCTGGGTTGCGAAATGAAGGCTTCAGCTATTTACATTTATCTTTTTGCTAATGATGCTCACTTTTTGGATCTCCACCAGGTGAGAATTTCACACATCCCCTGCCAAAAGGAAGAGAAAGCCACAGAAACTATGTATTCAATCTGCTTCTTGTCCATGCCACAAATTTCTTATACAACTCGTTATAGGGAGCCCTAGGTTGTACAATCCATGGTACCCTTTGTTGTGAACAAAATGCACTGTAAAAAAGAACTTTTTTTTTTCTTTATTACAACTCCAGTCTTTGTCAGAATAGTTGTGACCTGTTATAAATTAAAAGAAGGGAATCTTAGTTGCCAAGAGACTTTTGGAGATGACAAATAAAAAACCCCAATCTTTGCTCCCTGCAAACACTAAAAATGTCCAAGGCAAGTGTCTCTCTATACTGGAGGCTGGTATTTCAGTCTTCTTTTTCACTGGAAGCCTGGATAGTTTCCTGGCTACTGTTCTCTCAATCCTCCTCAACATCTCCGTTGATACTTCGAGCTTTGGTCATTCTGATAGGGTGGATTAGAAATAACATGGAAAGAAACGTGTCTGTAGGAACTAATGTGACAAAGGAACTTTGAAAAGATGCAATTATGACAAAGAAAAATCCAAATGCTTCACTACATGATCTAATGGAAGAGAAAACCAGATTCATGTGTTTTCTAAAGCAGAGAGAAAATGGCCACTGCACAAAGAAACGGCTCAATATTTATCCACTATGGTACATCCCAATACAGAAAAATCAAAAGAAGCCAGAAGAAATAAGGTTTATTGAAATGATTCATGAGTATCAAAGGCCTAGGGAATGTAGGAGCTGGCACAGAATATAAGACATTTCTTTAGAGTCAATGGCTGAAACAATTTGTTTTCCCATGCATGAATAGACTTCTCTTCGAGCAACACAGTTCATCACAAAAAGCTACCAAAAATATAATCAAGTGACTTTTCACCTGATGACGAAAAGTTTATACATTAGTGTCAAGCTCTGCTAAATTTTATTTTTCTTACATGAATTCTGAATTTGATACAGTTATGACTTTAGACCCTTAAGCCTTGTGGCCTAGAGCAAGCAGACCCAATCTAGCCCAGAATTCAGACAGCACAGCGACAACACAAAAATATTTCTGTTCATCTTATTCTTTGCTGGAGCTTCGTGCCCGGCTAAATACAGAACATTGTTCTATATGACTTGAATTAGAATTGTTAACCAAACTGACATTCACTTAGGAAATATGTTCTTACTAAGAGTATTTCTGTTAAAACATTTAGACAGCAACAACATAGATGTGTTAGCACATGAAATACTTCTCATCTGCATTCACCTAGCAATTTTATGAGGGAAAGGGTGCTAATCTCTAAACAGCTTAGTCATAAAACATTTTATTAAATGAAAATTATCAAACTGCATCTTTTCATGTAACACATTAGAATACAGTGGTGCTCGTTACCTAGAAGTCAGTTCTGCAGAGCCAAACCTGCACAGTTTCAGATTCATGCAGCACCTTGGCCATAGAATTACCACAGCTTACCAGGCATAGTGAGAGGCTGGGCTTTTTCAGAGAACACACAGAAGGCCGTGACGGGGGAGAACAGGATGTCAATATCCTGAGCTTTCTCTAAAGCTGTGGAAAAAGATAGACATGCCTAACAGATCCCTCCATCTTCACAGATGCTTGCCTCCTTTTGCTAGGAAGTAATGACCATGGAATTGCTCCATTTTGGAGTGCTATCAATAAAGTGAGGGCTGTGTTGCTGCACTGGAGGTTTAGCCCTAACGATAGTGTGCTTTCTAAGTCTTATAAAGGATTTCAGTGAGCAAGGGGTACTCCAAGCTGTGAGTCTGCCTGAATCTGTCTGTTCAGCCTTGTGACTAATTGAGCATCTTACAAAATGAAGGAAACCGAGGGAAGGCAGTACCAACCAGGCATGCAAATTAAATTGTTACAAAGATATGTGTTGAACAACTTCAGATAAAATGAATCATATTACTATGAAAAATTGTAGACTGTACAATTACAGAGACTGAAGATATTTCTAGTTACCCAGTGTTAATTATCTACTTAAAATACTTTGGGAAGGATGGAGAGCCATTAGGAAGTACATTTCTGCTGTTTGTTGTTTAGGAAGCAATTGCTGTATATGAGCTAAACTGTCTGCTTTAAATGAACACTTGGAGAAGAAAAAAAAGGTGTTTTGTCCTTTGGAAAGCAAATGTTTCAATAAAACTATTTAACTGTATGGCAAAATCGCAAGCAAGGAAAAAATTAAACTTCCTCACAATTTCCAAGCCAAATTCAGGATTTGGTGACATGTATTACAAATGCTCTGGTGTAACTGATTGTACTAATTTGAAAACAAACCAGTGGGAGATCACAAGTCAGAATTACAATTTAATAGGAAAATTTTAAAAAGAATAAATGAAATAGTACAAGAACACTGGCAGAGTCAGAATACAGCCTGACACCCTGTTAGGGCGGTGGTAGCAGTCCAGATGAAGTGGTCCTGTTGAAGCAGTGATCCTGCAGAAAGAGGGTCTGGTCTTCCCCTGAAGGTCCAACAGTAGCTGTTATCCTCTGGAAGTCCAGTAGGTAAGGGCTGTCTATGGTGTTCGAAATCTCAGACTATATCCAGGATGGAATGCTTGGTTCCAGCCTCTGGGTGAAGCAATGAGGCAAGGCATTGATGAGTCATGAGGCAAGGCACTGATGGGCCCATTAACAGGAGATAGCTGGGAGGGAGGAGGCAGGGAGCACTGCGTTTCAACAGCTCATGAAGATGGTGATAGAATACCCTGCAACCCAGGACACTAATGCAGGTACTTTTCACCCTATTTAAGGTAAAAACATCCTGTATATTCTTTTTTGCCAGCATTAAATGGCTATAAAATTTTTCTGTTCCAGCCACCTACACACTTTGACCCTGGTCTTCCCAGTTCCAAATGAGAGGTGGTGCAAGGCAATAAGTGCTTACATGCAATCCCACGTCAGTGAAAGCACATTTCCACAGCTGGTAGACAACAGTGATAACAAAGTGTTACATTATCTTAGAAATAACTGCAGAACAAACAGAACTGGGATCTAACAAAACTTAGTGAGATGCTAAGGCCTCATAGAAACCAGCAGGAACAACAGTTTGTACAGGAGAGAGGATTTCTACACCATGGCAGTAGCTGTAACATAGAAAGTGGTCCAAGATGAGAGATGCAGACATAGCTCACCAAACCAATAGTTTGGTGAAATTTAAATATATATATAAAAGAAGATATTAGACTAGAACTAACTATTTCAGTTTTGATTACAAAGCTCACCCTGTAAATACTGACCAAAACTGAGCTGAGAAAACCTTCATTTCAGTTAGGACTCCAGGTTTCCACACTGCACACACAATGGCCAAAGAACAGGGATCTAAACAGACCTAATTATAGACTTTTCCTGTTCTCAGGCTACGCGGAACCAAACTTCAAACAATTTACCCTCTAGTAACCTTGACCTGGAAAGCAACTGCTGTTTTGGTCTATTAACAATTTTTAATGAGGTGATTGCTCAGGTTCTGGGTGACCAGTTGGTTTCAGGGGTCTTAGCCTGCCATAGTAAAATCTAGGTAAGACTCTCAGCTTACAAGGACAACTGAGACAGCTGAAATGGAAATATGAATTGACAGTACAAGTATCTCTGGTGTCTGTGGATCCTGTAATTACCAACTAAAACTCACACAGTAAGGAAAATCTGTGCATGGTTGTAACTCAGGGAGAAGAAAGCCCAGACAAAAATTACCTTTAGGAAGAAAGATATTGCATGTTTATTTCTCCTTCAACTGAGTATTTCTGCCTCTTGATTTTCTTCTCAGATATTAAGGGTCTGAGTCTATGCACACCAATCAGTGGAAAATCTTTCAGCTGTGTAAGGTTTAAATGTGCTCCTTAAAAATCTAAAAATAAAACCAGCTGTGATGAGTCTAAGAGTTGATTTCTGTACACAATGTAATTTTTCTATAGTTACTTGAAAAATAATCAGTGCTGGTCCCATTTGAATATTGTCCTAAAACCTGCTTCATCCTTACACAAAACCAAACCAAACAACAAATCACACAGCTTTTTCAAGTCCTTGCGAGCATATTGACTTGAGTAACATTTTTATCTGAGTGAAGCTGCAGTGCTGACAGAATTCAATAGCACAAACTCACTCCTGGAACTACACCAGCTCCCTCTCTGTACACCTTGGCAGACACATCTTCTGGCTGAAAGACTGCAATGAGATAGGAAATAGAAGCGGTAAAACTCAGCCTCAGCCTCCCCTATGCTGATGGGTTCCAGAAGATTTATGGTGTTGCTAAGAAAGGCGCAGGGCCAGGAGTCCTGCAAGCCCTCGCTCCGGGGATACTTGCAGAGTTTTGTCTATGCTTTGGGTCTGGCTGCCTTCCCATGCAAACGACGCATGAGGATTAGCTTCTGTGCCAAAGGAAGCACAGATAATTTTGCCTTGACTTGAATGTTAACAAGTAGCAGACCCTATGTGAGTGAGGTTTGAAAGGCAATTTTAAAAAGCAGCTGTTTCTTTAAACTTCACTGTACTTTATAATTACCGTAAAGATGAATGACTTTCACTTGAAACCACACGCAATATAGCCTGGTAACTCTGGTCAACAGTTTTGGAGTGGAATCCTTGAATCTAAGGATGAATAACACCATTCCAGCTATTATGTTGCTGAAGGTACATTTTCAAAGGCATATGCAGACTTCGAAACAAAACATTTATTGGGGACAAGATAGATAAAAAAGTAACTTTTCAAACCTGCAGACCATTTAAAGCACAGTCTGCAATAGTAGTGGCTGTCAGCTGCTGTCTGATGTGAAAAACATAGCGAACATGCTTTTTGTTTTACTGCAATAAAGGACTGTGTGGCAACATAACTTAAAAATACATAGTTATCTGTCTTTGGAAATGAGCTGCTACCTTGTTTCACATGTAATTGAAAGTGTTAGTTAAGAAAACAATTCTCGCAGAGTTTTTCTAAAGTCACATTATCATTAGTGAAAAGTGAAATACTCTAATTTGTTTACTGCTTCACTTAGTTCCCTGATATTGTTTGACTGAAATATGGAGTATTTACTTCATCTTCTCCATTAATTTCATTGTAATAATGAAGATTTTCATTCTTTTTAACTTGTAGTCACAGTGTTTACTATTGTGTTGGCACAGATTTGACACAAAGGAAAATACACTGCTTGGCAAAGATGTTCCATTTCTGTGGTGGAAAGCTGCATGTCAGATTAAAGGTTTATTTAAAAGGTGTTAGTTCCCTGAGGTATGGCTCTCTGAAAGTCAGCATTCATATTGTCTTCTTTCTTTATTTTTTTTTCTGGTTTGATTTTTTTCCCCTGTCCCCTGAGAACTTTGCCTACATTTTCAAACTACTGGGTGGGTGAAGAAAACCACCCACACAGATTTTGTCTGGTCACACAACTCAGGAGAATTGCTGAAATTTTCTGTCCTTTCTTTTGCTTGCTCATATTCCTGCAGTACCTGACAGAAGGTTAATCAGAACTCATTTTCATGCTCTGATAACCTGTGTAGAAAAAAATAAAGAAGGCTGGACTATGAAAGTCTTGATTAATATAGAACAAATGTATCTTAAGCTATGCATGTTAGAATAGTTGCCCAATTCTATAAAATTTAAGTTTTCCATACAAAACCAGCAGCAGGAAATTCTTCCTTGTCTTCAGAAAATGTACTTCTATTCATTAAGTAGAAAAATGGTGGAATGAATTTAAGGAGTGTATATTTTCAAAGAGAGCAGAAGGTGTTGAATTTTATTATTAGTGTCTCAGAGAAACCTTTCCATAGACCATCTGGAATTTCCTAAAAAGGAAACATTATCTAATTGAACCTGATGACAGCAGGATTTGTTTTCTGTTTTCATACGCTTTATATTATGTCCCGTAACTGGAAAAAGCCAATGGTCTGTGGATCAAAAGAGAATCATAGGTATTTGATACTGTGTGGCTTAATACTTAAATAGATTTAAAGTTATCACCAATGAATCCATAGCAGCTAGCCAAAGGACCTCAGCAAATAGACAGATGTTAGAAGATTTTTTTTTATCAGTTATCTTTCCATTCCACTTCAATTAGGGTAAAACACACCAGAAGTGTTGGAAGCACCTGCTGCTATTGACCCCAGCATCACACAGAAAGAAGGGCCAGTGCTTTTCAGCTGGCTAGAGACAAGTTCCCTTGCTTGGAAACTAGTGCCCTCAGTAAGCGAGTTAACCAACAGCTCAAACCCCTCGTATGACCTGGTGTCACTTTGGAAATAGAAGCTGTTTGACCCCAGCTCTTCGTGAGAAACGTCTGTGAATGACTCTGCAAAATCTCCTTGCTGCACACACTAATCCATGGTGTCTCGGCTGCAAAATCACTGAGGTCATGTTGAGCACAGTCTTTGTGCACCACCAACACTGTCTTGTGCTCTGCCCTGGCCTTAAATTATCATTACACCTGTAAAATACTCACAAATGGCCCAGGCTGCTGGGAGTTCAATACTTTACTGATGATTGTCCTGGGGCAACAGTTTGGTTCAGAGAGTCACAGATGCCTTCAGAGTTTAGTGTTAGTTTCTCAAGAACTGAGGGGAACTGGTTCAGTAAAGTGTTGCAGCACAAGCCGTGTTTCAAAAAATGCCTTGGTCTCAACTCTCCGAAGTACCAGCGCTCTTCAACCACCCCAGCCTTCCTCCAAATGGGGTGCTGCTGAGTTACAGAACTGCTCTGGCTGTAAGCTGTTCTGCAGTACTGCAAGGTGTCATAAACTGCAAATCAACAGTCAAGACACTTTTAAATATTTAATTATAGCGCTCTACCTTACAGCTTCCTTTTCAAGGTCCAAGAAGTTACATTCTTTGCTCAGTGACTTGAGACAAAATTCTCCATTACTACTTAGGAACACATGTAGGTCATAAATTACATTAATCTCTGGCTACTAACCCAGTCTGTACTATGATACCACTGCAGCCTCTCTGCAGATGCCTCTGCCACAAGAGCTGGTGCTGGTGTAGTGGGCACACTCACATTAACTTCTAGCTAGCTAGAAAAGGAGTAATATAGACTCATCAGCACACACTTCATCACTGACTGTACCAACCTGCAGAAAACCCCTACATATATGTATATATATGTACAAAGTGTGAGAGCCCTCACTACAACCTACAGTGCTATATTTAAATGATTGTCAAATTGCATGCTAGCTGGATTACACTTGGTGTGGTTATGTCCCATCATTTACTGAGTAAAGATACAACAAGTGCTGGCTCAACAGACTGATGCTGAAAGTGTTTTCCACGCAACTTACACTCATACTGCTGCCCTAAAATATTTTAGCATGGTTGAAACTAAACTTTCCATAGCAGGCTATAAAATACAATCAAAACAATCACAGAATGAGATCCACTGTATTTTATATAATAAATAGGAACCTTACCCAAACCTCATGTAAGTAGCTGGTTTTCATTCCTATCTTGGAGCACAGTTGCACCTCTGTGTGGTATTACAGGGCGTGGTTTGAATATTATTTTCTATTACACTTGTGCATCTTTCCAGGAATATAACAACAGAGAATAGAAGGAAGTATCTTCACAGTCAAAACACACTTCCCTCTGGAACAACTCAGAGGGCTGTAACACTCCTTGTATCTCTCTTGCCCAACAGATGAGTAGGAAAGCAAGAAAGAGTGTAAAGAACATTTGATCATTCGGCAGTAATGCTTTCTATACGTTGCACAGAACTCTCCTGCATTTCCATGCGGATGAGTATTTCGTTTATACAGACTGGGTTCGTCTGCCCCAATCACTCTGACTGCTTTCACTAGCAACCGTATCTGATGTGATGTGGTGATCTGCTATCTGCCCCTATTCCTGTTCACAGGATCAGCTGGCACTGAGCAATGGCTGGGCCACTGACAGTGTGTGATGATGAGTTTGGACAATCTGTCAGTACAACTCAAAAGCACTATCTCCTTTCCAAATGTCACACTTCAGTGAAAAATATGGGAACTGGAAAGAACACCCTGATACTATTAGATCTGATTACAGGAACTGAGGCAAAAAAGTTAATTCTCATCCTGAGGGAACTGCAAACCACCAAATCATCCTAAGTTAAGGAATGCACACACAGTCTTCTATTAGGATAATTTTCAAATGTGTTTCTTGTATTCTCAAGAATTTAAAAATCCTTAAAAGCAATTTTACAAGTCAGAATCCCCAATGTAGGCGCATCTATGTAACACACAAATGGCACAACAGACTCAAACCAGGGGCATTGTGTGCACTGCGGAAGGACAGCCACACCTAAGATAAAAACGGAAGCTCATTTTAGAGGATACAGTACTCCCACACAATAGCACTGGCGCAGACAGAGTAAATGACGTAATTCATTTAAATTTCTGCTACCACAGGGATACTCCTAGGCATTCAGAAACTACATCTGACCAGAGCACCAAAACTAACAGCAGTGAAAAACACCTCCAAGGGAATCCATTATATTTATATATATCATCCAAAAGAGAAACACAGTTTTCATGTCTGCAATGGTTTTGTTTGCATCTCTTACTTTTTGTGAGATAAGGGATTTGGAGAAACATAAAGCAGGCTTAAAACTCTAAAGAATATGAAGAAGTTTATTACTAACAGAATTAAAAGGAAATACTAAGAAATTAAGGCAAAACCTCCTTTTCTTCCAGCACTTCTCCCTTTTATCCAATTCGTGCAAAGGATAATAAATTATGATTTTGGTTAGTGTTGTAGCTTTTAAAAGTCTCTAATACTTGAGGGAAAAGAGTTTTTTTCTGTTTAACGTGGTTTTCAAACCACCACTAGTAATACACTTGTTCGGAAATTTGTTGCCGTGAAAAACATTTCTTTCATGGAAAAAAAAAAAAAATCTCATAGTCTCTTTCACTTTGCTAATCATGGGCCACACATGGGATGTTTTTCGTTTAAGGACAGGAAAACTCTAGCCTGAAAACGACAGCTCTCTTCTTTATAAAATCTCTAAAAGTTTCTTACAGTATCTCGCAGCTCTTAGGTGACTTGGCATGGCCACTCTTTTTTTTCCGCAGGCCGCATACAGAATTCTCCTCTCCCCCACCATGTCTTTTTAAAAGGATTAAAGAGAAAAAAAAAAAACCAGTTTGTGATACTACACTTTTTATCACGGCCTGCAAAAAGCAACTTTAAGCTTCGCGCTGGGCGCAACTCCGCCCTCTTTTTCCCGCTGCTATCTTTAGTTCCGTCTACCTTCGGTTCCGTGACCTACTTTCCTTTCTCTCTGACTTTGAAGCCTCCATGTTGAAGAGTTCATTTTCTTCGGGTTTTATGTTGGAGAGAAGCCTTTTTCCTTTTAGGCTGCTGGTTGTGTGGCGTTTTCTTCAGTCCGATGTAAGCTGCGTTGGTTGCAGAAAGCGCCATCGGCTCCCGCCGGCTCTGCGCAGGGCCTCGCGGAGCGGGAGGGGAGCCCACCAGTCCTCAGAACCCGCACCGGGTGGTCGTGGCTCCACAGCAGCTTATGGTTGTTTCTTAGCTGCCCACAGCTCTGAGGGGGTTCTCCCGCAGCGACCCGGGGTCCGTGCCCCAGCGCCGGGAAGGGGGAGGCAGGGCCCGGGCCGGACCGGGGCCTAGAGGCTCCCCTCTCCCACCATCCCTCAGCGTGGGAGCAGGAACCAAAGGGAAACTCCTGCGCCTCCACGCTGTTTAAATATGCAAAAGCGCAATTGGACCAAAAAGCCCATCAATCTACTCAGCTCCAACCCACTACAATATCACTTCAGGAAAAAAAATAAATCACAGATTCCATTTGAATTATTACTAGAACTCTTGGAACAAAAATGCATGTTCATAAAAGGCACACACACAGGGATGTCTTTTCACTGTCCTCACACTACATATCCCATTCAAACATTGAGAAAACACTTATGCCACAACCACAATATGTTATTACTGATTTAATTCATCAGTCTTTCAGCACCAACTTAACAGCTCTAGTGGCAACTATGCCAGGACTGCAGCTGTTAGGAAACTTCTGCAAAGGAACACCTGAAATTTTCATAAGTTTTTAAGCATGCTTTTGAAGAACCTGTTCTTCAAAAGGTCTAGTTCTTCCAAGTCACAGACTAATCTGGAAAGCAGCAAACTTAATTATAAAAGTGAGGACTTTAAGCCAACGAAGAGGTGGGGGCTGGCCCCTGGGAGAGCAGCTCTGTGGCTCTTCCCAGTGTCTGCCTTGTTCTCTACGTCAGAAGACCATTCCCAAAGAGCAGCAGAGCTCTGTCCCTGCCTGCTGGAGTCACTCACAGAACTTCAAAGTACAAAGGCATGCCTTGAAAATGTTGTGGTACAGAGATGTGACCACAGTGTTGTATGTCTGAAGTGGAGAATAAGGGATAAAGGGAAAAGTGAAGAGCAGAGGATAATGCCTTATCCTTTTCTGGACACACATGCACACTTAAACACACACCAACAGGTTCCCCAAACTGTGTCACGTGACCCTTCTAAGGGTCTAACAATTTGCAGTTATTTAGGTCTGTGTGAAAAACGAGGTTCACTCCTGGTAAAATTTAAAAGGTTTAATAAGGGGTTTAATAAAAGGGACAATAGGAGACAGAAACAAAGCAAAAGGGTTAATATGGCCGGGTGCTTAGCACAATGCCAGGGGCACACCTTAGCTAACAAACCTCTTCTGTTAAATGCCCGAGTCTCATACATATTCATAGATTTTTATGCATCATTCAACTATTCCTTTTTTGGTATCTCTCTGGGTTTCAAGTCCCCCCCTATCTGGTTATCTTGCGTTCCACTTCTGATGGATAGATTCTTCCTTCCAGGGTCTGAGGCCTGTCGATGTTATCTTCAACCAGATAGTCCAGGAATTTGGGGAATTTCCTTGCTCATCTTTGCTATCCTTAGTTAACTACATAAAGAAACATTCTACATATGATATAATCCTAAGAAATCACACTACTTTTTAAAATGAATTATTTCCATACCACTTCATTTTCTTACATTACACACAGGACATTCATTTTAATATTTTCAAAAAGCAACAATACAATATGCATGTATAACAGTCTGCACTTCATAAGGCAGCAAAGATTTCACCTTAAGATAAAGCAATAACATTTTGGACTGCTTTTGGGAATATTTTCCATTTTCTCAGAGGTTTATTTTGACTTCTCAGCTTCACTATTGCTGTGTTTACCAGTAAGTTCCAAGATATCTTCATTTTGAACTCAACTTCTTGATCCATGATCCCTATTTTCTACTGCTACCTCAGTGACATGGCTGACATCAATTCGAAATGAAAAAATAAGCAGGGTATCTAGCAGAGTCAAAACAGCTTTACAACAGCTTTGCAAACAGCTTTAGCAGAAGGAAAAGTACAAAGGGTGATGCATAATTCTAAAAAGTTTTGATTAAACTTGGAATCTATTAGATGAATTGTACTCTAGAAATTGTTTTCAGGGCATAGAATTCACCTTAAGGTGAGGAAAGGCCAAGGATACATTCCTTAAATGTCATGAAACACAGAGAAGTGAGGCAGACTTACAAACCAATGGCACAGGACTTGTTAAAGAATATGCAGGCAGAATTAAAACTATCATAGAGAGGATATCCTTGACTGAGAGCTCTGGTTCCATAGGCTTACAGCTAAATAATCCTGCTTAGACCCTGAATTCTGCAATTTCTTGAACACAAACTACCACAGGGGTCAACAGGATCTGACACTAACATGAAGTACTACCACAGACCTAGACATGACTGCTTAGATTTCATCCCAAAGTAATTTCCTTTCATAAGGAAAATAGTATGGAAAAAATGGTACCTTCTTACTCTCGGCAGACATTCCTTTTTTTGGGTTTGGTTTTTTTTTTTTGTTCATAATAGTGTTAAATACTTGAAGTGCTTTAGAACCAAAAAATATAACTTATTTTTTTAACTAAAATTCTGTCAAATGGTTGCATTCCATTCCCACACAGTGGGACTGTATTCCCATTTAAACTCGTTTGGTGCATCTCTCTCAGTGACAAAACACTGACCATGGTGTAACTGGGGGAGAGAACTCAGTATGACTTTTTAGATTCAAGACTCAGTTTATGGTGCTTACATTGGAAAATTATGCTTTTGATTTGTAAATGGAACTAAGTGAGTATAGGAACTATTCACACAGAAAACCTATGGAAGGGCCATTTTATCAAGATGCTTTTCTGACTGCAATTCCTAGGCACAAACATGCATAAAATTGGTTTCTTGAAAAATAGGAAAATGGGTCTCTTGGATTGTTGCTCATAAAGAGGAAAGGGGAGCAGAAATAACTACATTTTTGTTCTGCTTAAAATTATTGTAGCATGGAATTTAAATCCAAACCTGAGGCCTTTCAAAGATGGATAGGAGTAACTGCCGTAACCATCAAATTAAAAAAAAAACAAAAAAAACACACAGAACCCAGAGGCATTTTCATCTAGAAGCTATTACAGGACTGAATTTAACAATGAATTCCATTTGACTTTGAGTTAACTGTCTGAGCTGCAAGTATTGAGGTCTAGCTTTCAAATTCTTCATTGCATATATTGCATTTTTTAAAATACAGAAAAAAAAGGTGATTTATTTCAGAGTCCCGATACTCTAGTTCCCACACAGCTGTCTAAGAACAGCCCTGATTACTCAGTGCCAGCTCTCCTTGTTTCCAGCTGCTAAATCCCATTAGAAGCAGCTAAAAATGCATTAAGCACTTTCCTAACATTACTTTTCCGTATAATCAATTTTTGTAGTTGTCATATGGATAAGAGAGGGAAAAGCTGGATCAGCAATAAAATTAACTGCTTTCAGAGATGTGTTCAGCAAAGTTAGAACATACACAATCTTTGATTTCTGGGGTAATCAGGCACCTAATACCCAAAAGGATTTTTTTTTCGTAAATTCTTGAGCAGAGCCCTGGCTGTGCTATGATTAATTGTGAAATTTCAAGACCGATTAATTTCCCAGTCTCACAATCCTGCTCTCAAGCCTACAGCTAGCTAAGGGTAGATGAAAAATTGTGAGTGTCTGCATTTCTGCTGGAACACTCCTGCTTTGAAAGTGGGATAAAAGTCAGGCAATTGCAGGATTACAGTCCACCATTATAGTCCATTGCATAGGATTGCAGAGGAAAAGCATCATTTCCAAACACAAATGTTTCTTCTGAAGTGAAACAGAGCCATGGAGCCCACTTTTATGAAGCTACAGTGACACACTGGAGCTGTTAGTACAAGGAGTTTACAGAGAGGCAGCAACTAAGTGACTCAGACGCTGATTTGAAAAAACTGGCAGCAACAATGACAGGATGAATTAAGACAGTAGCTGGAAAATACAAAAAATGCTGAAGAAGCCAGGGTCAGCACATGTAAGACAGAGCACAGAGACTCTCATGTGCACAACATCAACAGCTGTACAAAGGGCTGTTTCTTACATTTTAAGTGAGACTAGATATAGCTATGGGAACTATTCATTGGCATCAACAACACATGCTTATATTTGGAAATTATGGATTTTTGCTGAGGAATATGCACTTCAGCATCTTGATAATAGTTCCAATGGCTGGATAAAAATCAATCTCTTTTAGATAAAAGTATTGTTGCACCGAGATCCTGTTTACTTCCAGTTTTGCATCTTGCCTCTCCAGAAATGTTAGTCAGGCTTGGCGTGTTTCCGATGTAGGGATTAGAATACAGGAATTCCTTAATTGACTTCACACAACCTCTGACACAGGAACCGAGGTGTCTGTACACGGAAGATGACGTGGAGAGTCAGTAATGGCAATACAACACACACATCCTCCCTGCACTTCCAGTTCTCTACCAGAGAGAGACAGAAGGTGGTTACACAGCTCTGCATCTGCTCTCATCAGTATCAGTGTAATGGTGTTTCTGTGGCTCTGAAACTGTGATAAGAAAAAAAAAAACTACACAAGACAGATGCTGTCTAAACAAAGGAAAACATCTAAACACACACACACACAAATCCTGAAAAACACAAATCACAGTCTTTATCATTTAGGAAAAGATGCTTTAGACCAGTTTACTCTGGGACACAAACCAAATGTAATCTCAAGGCCCAGTCTGTGGATGAAAAATCGGTGTACACCCACTAAACCATCTGCAAGGCTCTGCCTCAACAGGAAGATTTCAGCCCCCATAGGTGTCAATTAAAAGTTCATGTTGGATCAATCCATATTAGTCATAACAGCCCCAAGTCTGTCCTGCAAGCAGAGGGACACAAAAATATTACTTGAACTGGCACAGGATCACGAGACATTTGGGTAGGAGCACAGCATACTGGCGTTTTTCTGCTCACAGCTATCCTGTGCCATGTCAGAACACGCACTGGAACAGACTGTCCAGTGAGAGCATGGAGTCCTCCTCACTGGAGACATTCCAGAACCATCTGGACACAGTCCTGTGCCTGTGCTCTGGGATGGCCCTGCATCAGCAGAGAGGCTGGGCCAGATGACCCACTGTGGTCCCTTCCAACCTGACACATTCTGTGATTCTGTGGACTGTGCCCTAACCACCGCGTCCACGCGCCTTACCGCTGCTGTCAATACTCAGAAAATAACACCTTAGTTCCAGTCACTGCCCAACCACGCTCAGGCTTCTCCAAAGGAGGAAGCCTGTGCATAGGGTCGAACGGTCTCCAAACACCTCTAGCACGCAGCGCTGTGTCCCGCCGCGGTTCCGGGGAAGCCTTGTTTAAAGCGGTGACAGGGCGGAGGAGGGACAGGACGGAACCCCCGGGCCGGAGCCCCCTCCTCACAGCGGCCCGGCCCCGCCCCTCNATGTCGGATGCCGTTGGGCGCAGCCGGGGCCCCGCCCCGCCCGGCGGCCCCAGCGCCCCGCACTGAGCCCGGAAGCGCCTCTCGGCCGAGCGCCCCGGGACCCCTGTCCCCGCTCCAGCCTCCGCTCCCCGCGCCCGCACCCGGCGGGGCACGCGTCTCTCCCTTCCCCCTTCCTCAGGAGGAGCGGGGGGGGCCCCCGCAGCGGGGCCCGGGGCAGAGCCGGGGGGCGGGAATGCAGCCGCCGGAGCCGCAGCCGCAGCCGGAGCCGAGCCCCCAGCGCAGCACGGTGAGGGGGGGCGGTGGTGAGGGAGAGGTGTGCGAGGTGAATTAGGGGGCGGGCAGGGCCAACGAGGGGTCAGCGGGGGAGGCTCGGGTGACACCCCCGCTGCCCCCATGCCGCCGGGCTGTGGGTGTCCTCCCCGCCTGCCCGGGTGGGAGCGGGCTGCAGCCGTCCTGGGAGATACCGCGGGCTGCCCCGGGGAGCAGGGGGTGTTCTGCCCTGCGTGGGCCCGGGTGTGGTGACGGGAGGCGGCTCGTGTTGATCCTGGCTCCTGTTTTGCTGCCGCACTCCCACGCACCGAGCAGGGAAAACTTTGGTCTTTGTTTTTGGAGCCCTGTGTGGAGCGAGGCGGGCGGACTGCCCGGGAATCCCGTGCGGGTGTCCCCTCACCAGGGGCTGTGGTGTCTGCTGGGCCACTGATGCTGCTCTTGCTGCGTAAAAATAAATAAATAAATTAACAAAAAGCAAATGGATTCACAGGTAAACGCTGCCACTGCTCCTTGGACGTGACTGCAGCGCGATGCTGCTGCTGCTGTGCCTTGGCTCTAGAAATAGAAGGCCCCCAAAGGTAGCAAGGCCTTGGCTATGCTCTGTCCGGAGTCTTGGCTTCAGGTCGGGCTTGAGATTTTACCGACTGTTTGTATTTGCTCTGAGGAAGATTAACTCGAGTTTCATTTTGTTTGTTTTTTTTAAATATAAGTGGATATGGTGGATGGATACAGCTCTTATGGCTTGATACTGTTCAGTGTTAGTGTAGGACTGTGCAGTCGCTGTGTTTTTTCCCCTCGTTCAAACATAACTTGTAACATGATATTGGCTCTTGTTTCCTTGGCTTTGGCAAGGAGAAAATAAGGAGAGGAAAGGCGATTGCTTAGATGGCTTGGAAGTATCTGTACTTCAGGGTTTGGTAGAGATTCCCTGGAATGGCTTAGATAGGCCACACTCGGAAAGTAATGGAAAAACTTAAAAGTAAGACACTGTGTTCAAGTAAACATGCTTAAAACTGTCATGGAAGGTCTCAGTGCTAACAGGTTTGAAGATGCTGTTCTTTTTCCATTCTAAATAAATATTGAGATTGGTCAGGTCAACCTATCCAGCCAATGTGTCAATATGTGTTTGTTATTTTTAGTGCTGATGTTCACTGTGACAAAATTGAGCATTATTTCTTTATGAGCTTGTGTTCTGTAGCAGGTCCACCTGATCACTAATGTTTCCAGAGGGCTTAGTATAACAGAACTCTTAAAACTTATAGGTAAAGCTTGCATGGTCAATGGCCAGTCACTGTTCTGGTAACTTTAATTTTGTTTTCTAGATCTGCGAGAAAAGCAATACTTTCCTAGTATTAAGTTAGCATATTTCATGTAAAAGGAAGAAATGTTAAATTCATTTCCTCTTTGTAGAGAGAGAGGAACGAGATTCTTAAAAATAAAGTATTTCACAACATTTGTTAAAGATTGCACTTTGTTCTGCCTTGTGAATGATATCTGTTGATAGCAGCAGTCTGGAGAGTGCCATAACAGCCTATATTAATGCTTATATATAGACTGTCTCAGTTCATCCATAAAATTACCAACATACTAAATTTTGCAAACATAAGTAAAGAATAATCAACATTTAAGCCTGCTTTTAATCTTAAATCTTTTGGTTTAAACACAGGTGGTTGGATAAGTGTGATGTATTCTCATTATTATACTTTTATGATGTATTTTTTTTCACCTTGGCTCATAACCTCTACAGTTAATGATTGCAGGTAAATGTAAAGAGGGTATTGTGAGATCTGTGTCCATTCTTGTTGTTTCCTGGATCTCATCAAGGCTCCTTTTTCTTTCCATGAGTTTTCATCTTGAGGAGGACTAGATAAGTTGATTAATAGGTGTTGTGAAAACATATCTGACTTTCAACCAGCTTTGGTGGTGTCTGTGCTGGTGTCTCTCTGTTGAGTTGAAAAGTAAAAGATAATCCTAATGGGAAAAGACTCCTTTGAAGTCAACCAAGATAATACATTAGTGTAGTTCTTTGAATTATCTCATAATAACTCACCTCTGTCCCTCTCAAAAATTTCATAGTGTTTAAATGAAGTTTTTCATTGTGCTGATCTGTAGACACTTTCTCCTGACTTCAAACCTGCGATGATTCATTTTGTATTTATTTGTAAACAGCATACATAGCCTCAAAGTATGACCTGCAAAAGTATTCTTTGTTAGGGCAAGAGTTATGTGGGTATGTACTGCAGTACATAATAAATGGGAAACCTAAGATGTTTTACTGAATTCTTTTTCAAAGAGCTGTGTTTTCAACTGGGATGATCTTCAAATCCCTACTTTCACAGCTGCAGTGTTTCAGCATAATCACTAACATGAGCAAAAGCCTTTGATTTACTTTTTTGACACCAAAGGTTTTTTAGTGATGATCGAGTCATTGAGTAAATTATCAAATCTAGTAAATTTGGGGTAATGTCAAGTCTATCATATGTGCTTAGTCATCCAACTCAACTATGCTGTGACACATTTTGCTTTGGGAGCGTCTATGATGCTGCTGTTCCCACTGCTGTGAGCTGAAGTAGGTGCAGTGCCTGTGTGCACACACCTAAGTGCAAGTAAAGTGTAGCCGAAGGTGTTTTCAGTGGAAGTTATTTTTGTTACATGGTATGGTCAAAAGGCAGGTGACACATGGAGTGTGAAACTGAGATGGTTCATACAAAGCCTGAAAAATTATCATAAGCACCTTTTGAACTACTTTTGACCTTTGTGTTTTAAGGTACATGGTAGAAATATCTTTGACTTGTGGTATTGCAGTATCTTTTTCTGTCCCTTTACTGTCTTTATTCAAACAGAAAACTAAAGCTGAACTGAAAATTTTTGATGCTGCCTGGTGCAGTAAACTGATATTAGGGATTTACTTTGAAATCCCTGTCAAAGTTTTCTATTATTGTCTTTTTTTTTTTTTTTTAAGTTGGAGCTCTTGGTTTTCTATATAATACAAATTTTCTTTAGACTTATTTCTGTATGGGCATAGAAGACTAAAATACTGTCCAAAGAGCAATAGTGGCTGTCTTGTTCTTGTGGGAGATTGAGAATAGTTTTGCAGATGTTGAATGTGTGGTGATGTCATGGCACCAGTTCTCACGTGTGAAGCTCCTGCCATAAATGGAAAGATGAGTTTTGAAATACTTGTTTGGACTCGCATGTGCAAATGTTCAAGGTGTTGGTTGAAAACACTGCTAGTGGTTCTTGTAGTCTGCCAGACCCTGAAGTTGTCCTTTGAAAGGCTTTCAAATTGGGAATGTGCTTGTAATAGCAAAGTGCTCTCTCCGCCTCCAGTCAAATGGTGATAGTATAGGTGGTTCTGGGATACTGAATCTGTCCTGGGTGTTTTTGTTCTGTGTGAGGAGGGTGGTTGGTCAGCAACTTCTCTGCTGTGTCAGTCATTGTTTAAGAGGTGGCACTGTGCTATTGGTATCCAGGAGACTCACGGTCACAACTTCCAGGTAAAATGTCACTGAGGCGTTTTTATTGACTTGAGAAGCTGAAATGCATGTTACGATATTCAGTATGTAATGAGGTGAGAGAATGCCACATTATTGCTGATACAGTTCAAGTTGTACAGTGAGTTCCTATTGTTTGGCATTTTTTATGTTTGTGGTTTTTTTCTTTTGAAGATTACTTATACTGGATACATCACACTGTCTGTCTCAGCTTAATGTCAGAGTGGAAGTAAAATTTCAATATTCTTACACCCCATTGATTACTATGTTGAATGTTTCTCCCTTTTCAAGTACTGTTTTACAATAGCCAGCATAACACCAGAGTATAAAAGTGAAAAATGTCATCTTTGTTAAGGTTATATACAGCTTTGTGTTTTTAAGAAGCATAAGTTCTTTAGTTCCTGGTGGGTTTTATTTTATTAAGGGCCTGAATTCAAAGTAGTGGTGTTTTAAAAGCATTGAATTACCAGGTTTTGTCCGAATTTAACTCCATTGTAAGGAAAATTAATGCTCTTTTCAGAGAGTTGTTTAAAGCAGGGGGCTTTGTAAGCAAATAGCAAAGTCACAGAGAGAGAGGTCATTCTGCTACAGTGGTATTGAGCAGCCTGGCTGTCACAGCTCAAGTACACATGTTTTCCTACCTGCATGCTGGTGGATCATTAAGAGTGTTTTCTTGAAAGAGAAATTAAGAGATCATTAAGAGTGTTTAAGAAACCTTTCAGCAGTTTCTGTTCAATCAGTCTTGTTCCACACTCATGATGAAATACTTTCTTTCAAATGATACTGCATATCCACTAAAGTGTATATTAACTTGAAAAGTGAGTCAATTTCTGTGAAATCATGGTTGATCTAGGGAGAAATTGAGAATTTTTTTTAAAAAAAACCCCTGTTGCTATCAGTATTATACTTGGAGGTTGTGGCAGGAAAAAACTTGAACGATTTAATAAACTACACTTGGTATCAACTGTTTCTGACCAGATTTTGTAAAAAGATCCACAGCAGTGCTGGTATTTTAATCTTGTTGCATCTTTAAGCTTAAGCATTTTTCCTTTCCTTGGTTATATTCTGAGGTGATTTGCCCCCAAGTCTCATCTGTTTGAACAATTCTTCCTGGTTTACAGTGTCACAGCTGCATTAGAAAATGGCTGGCAAAAGGCTTGGTTTGCTCTATGTATGCTATTTGTCACATTGGTATAAATCCTCAAGTGTAATTCTTTGTGTTCAGTGGGGAGTTTGTATACTTTGGCTTGACTCAAGATCTGGGCATTTTTTTCTAGCACTTGAAAGAGTTACAGATTTGTTTTGTTCTTTCACATTGGGCATAGGATCAATAATAGTTGATAAATAGAAGGTGGTTGGTTTTTGTTGGCTTTTCTTTTTACCTAGATGTTGTTCAAGTTATGAAAGAAATATAGAAGTTAGCTTTTGTGTGGATGTTCTTGAAGATCAGCTTGCAGAAATAGGAAGCCAGGCACTAGGCTTTTGCATAGCATTGCATTAAAGTGTATCTGCCTTTTCTTCTTGAACTTCTTATGTTTATCTTGAAGGAACAGTTATTCTCACTGTAATCCTGCTAATGTTGGATCCAAGATGATGTGTCTAGATAAGGCAGAGTGTTAATTTGGTAGTTTCACTCTATTGCTTCATATTTGCTCACAAAATATGAACAGGGTAAATTTCTACTAGCAAGCATTACATCAAATAACATCTTTCTTCTCACTGCTGATTTGAATGTGTTAGAAACTAAGTGATTTTCTGGACATTCTGCTGAAAAGTTACTTTATGTTTTTTCCTGGTAAAAATCAAGTTTCATCTGCTGGGTGATCTGGAAGTATGCAAATGTGACTTTAGTAATTGCTGAGGTAGTGTTGTAGCTGAATTCAGAACACTTACATGAAATTATATTTTAAAGCTTTTATTTTTGTCAGTGCTTCTGTACATTAGCATGGGTTTTTCAACTCCTTAGTAAGTTTCAAATGGACAGGACAGGGGAGCAGCTCTTGTAGTCTTTTTTCTATGCTTTTTTTCCTGCTGTTTGGGCAGCATCATGAAAATGTCGTTATAAAAGTTTGCATGCTGTTCCAGCTTCATGAGCATCAGTGTTTTATACAGGTGTTTCACAACAAATCTCATTGTTGGACTGAAAATGCTTCATGCATTGTGAGTTTAAGAGCTTTTTGAATAATTTTTCAGGAATGTGTTTGTAGTTTTGTATTTTCTCCTGCTGTTATGCTGAAGCTGTTAGTTGTCAATGTGTACTAGTTTCAGTAGCAAGCAGTGATAGTGATATAATTACCCCTGTTCACATCCACCTTCCTTCTATGTTGGTGTGAGTTCATTGACACTTTCTGCAACAAACATTTTTTAATTATTGTTTTCTTGGAATATCCAGTTTAAAGGAAGAGAGGTCAGATAGGGAAGAGAGTTCGTACCACATCTGTTGCAGATGAATTAAGTTTATAAATGGCAGAATGTGGATTCTCTTAAATGAAATCTGCCTCTTTGCTTTTGAAGCCCAGCTTCTAGATGCAGTAAATGCTTCTTTTGCTTTAAAGAAAGTTCCAAGTCAAGTAAATGTTCTACCTGCCAATTCTTTTTAAGATTTGGGAGTTGAGGTAAATGAGGCTGAAGGTAGCCTTAGGCCTAAGAGAGACCTGAGTAAGATCAGCTATTTTGGTCTGTCTTTAGAAATTATGATCTACTGTATTAAAAAAGAGAGAGAAAAAGAATCAAGAAACCACCTAAGAGTTGAAATAAAGTTCCTTCATCTAGGAGTAAGGGGTCTGTGAGAGGGAGATGGCTTCTGTAGAGGACGACTTGAAGTTTTCCAAAGAGAAGGATCCTCTCAGCAACTCCGTACAGCAGATCTTGATGTTCTTAGTTCCATCAGCTGGGTGACATCTTTCTGTAGTAATGTGGACACTGAGGCATCTTCAGTGATCTCTGTTGTTGTTACTCATGGAGGCACTAGTACCAACAACACAGACTTTTCTGGTACTGTTTATCACAGTACTTCTATTTCTGGAGGAACACCCAGTCACTTGAAAGCTGCTTTTCCTTAACTGAGACATTTTTCTGTAAAAGTTGTAGCAAAAATTTATGACACTTCTCCTAAGAGCATATGTTACCCAAGATGTGATCAGGGCACGGAGGCTTGTGCTGTTTGGTTCTTGTATGTACCGTTCAGTTCTTGGGTTTTGTCTTCAGAAGTCCCAGTGCAGTTTGTTCTCATGTCCATCTGTTGTTGAGAGGTTGAAACACAGCGTTACTGGACTGGTGTCTCCAGTCTGATGGAGGATTCCCATCCAGGAAACACAGATAAGATGGAGGAACAGTTCCTACTTCTCTTACCTTTTAAGAAATCTGTATCTTCTGAAAGATAGTCTCCTTGCTCTCCTGGTGGTTGGACAAAGTGTAGAAAACTTTTTGTTGCCAGTGCTGGGCTTACTGAAGCCATCACCCCTGTGGGGTTGCAGTTCATAAACATGATTGCTTGGAGAGCTAGCTGAAGGGGGATTGGTCTTCGGGGAGCTGACAGGAAAGGATCGAACGAAGCTTGACTCGCTTCTGTGAATTGAGTTTTAGAAAGACCCCCCTAAACCAAGTAGTCCTTATGTGCTTTCCCCTCCATCGCTGAATCTTGTTAAAATCTGTACCATAGGTCATTGTTTGGTCCAGCTTCCTGTAAAGAAGTCTAAAGAATGAGATTCTAAAGTCTCTAAATGTCTCTTGGCTTTGGAAGTTTTGAAAGGTAAGTCTTTATTGAGCTCTAGAAAAAGAGGAAAGAAAAGAAAAAGGTTTAAGCGTTCTTCTATGATTCAGGTGAGAAGAAAGTAGTTATGACATTGACATTTTGCTATGTTGTGTTCTTATGTTTTGATTATGTACTAGAACACAGATTCCAGAAAGAACAGATGTGTCTTATGGGAGGAGCTGTGTCCTCGTCACAGTAGCAAATTTCTGCTTTGGGGCTAATCTGAATAACTTGTCTTGAGTGTAATCATTGGATTACTCTATCCACTTGTCCATTCATGGAATATTTGAGTTTAAGCTTTTCTAGTAGCTTTAGGTAGTCATCCTTGAAGTAAGGGCTACAGATGTCTTGAATTAGTTCCTAAGTGCTGATTTCTGAACTTTTTTGCCACTGTTGGTTGTAGTCCCATCATTAAAAATGGTTGACTGTCGCATGCTTATGTAAGCTGCATTCATTTTCCAAGTGAAAGTATTTGTGGCACAGACTGTTTAGTCTGTTCAGAAAATGGAAACTCTACATACTTAAGGGGAATGCATTTAGACTTGCTTAGGGCTTTCTTTTGTCTGCTTTTCTGAGTTTGGTTTTGTTTTCTTTTTTTTAGCCATAGCTGGTTTTATGGGGGATGAGGGTGGTGTTTGTTTTGTTTTCCCAGCAAGTATATGGTATGCTTAGACTTGTAGGGCAAGTTATTTCTATGTGTAGTAGAACTTGTGAATTATGTAAGCATGTTACATAATCATAAATAGTCTTAATTTTTATTAAACTATAATAAATGTCAAACAAGGAGAAAAACTTGATGTTTGGGATTATTTGTTCAGGACTAGTAGTGATCCCATATTCTCTGCTATGAGCATAAGTTGTTTGGTTAGCTGATAGTATGTACAGAGTGACAGAATGCTACTAGAAGACTATCCAGTAGACAAATACCCTACCAAAGAATTGGATTTTTAAAAAAGTATTCAGAAAGTATTGTGGTGATGATTTGAATAATGCATTCTTGAAAAGCAGTTAAATAGCTGTATTGCATTTGTAGTAAGCAGTATTTAATTTAGGTTCCTTTAATGGTTAATGATTTTACTAGCTATGAAAAAAGACTGCTTAAACATTAAATGAGTTTACTGAGGTATAAACCTCAAGGTTGAATTATAATAGGTTTTTATTACACATACGTTCAAGTACATCGAATTTGTATTGGTTCTATTAAATACTCTCAAAGATGAGTAACTTTGGGGTATATTGCTGTGATTGTAATCCTTTCTGTAGAATAACTTTTCAGGAGGGATCGGTGAGGATTGCAAACTTGTCTTTAGATGTGTGTTTTAATTCTTGCATGACACTGGATTAAACTCATATTGGTTCTATGTGTCTCAAAATACTAAAATTTTTCAATCACAGTATTAGTATTTTTTATAGTTTGCCCTGCTTTTTGGATTATTTTCTCTGTTCTGTGATTCATATTTGCTAATCCCTGAAATTCATATCTAATCTGGTTTGATGGCTTTGTTTTTCCTGTGGTCAAGGCTAAGAACTTTCCCCAGTTCTTACAAATAAAAATGAAGATTCAGGAAGGAAAGTTTTCAGGAAGTTCAGAACAATCTGCTTTTCCAAGGTTTAGGTTTCTAGCTTGCTTGAATATAGATCATCTGAATTTCACGGAGATGCTGATTGTTCTATCATTTAACCTGGAAAATAAGCCTTCTAGAAATGTTACATGTTTTATTTCAGTGTCTAAATCACTGGGTAAAGTGTGACCAACCAGATACATTGGTTGCAACCATAGCTGTTGCTTGCATTGTTCCTTGCAACTATGAGGTTCCTGTGGGTAACAGGAAATGTACTAAATGGAAATCAAAGAGTTAAGACTTGGATTGTGACTTAGACTGCTTTCTTAATGGGAAAATCTTAATTTCTAGTAAGTTTTTCTGCCTTACCTGAAGGGACCGTATGCTCTGAGATCTTCAGATCCTGTCCTGACACTTTGGTCTAACACCCCTCTCTCACCCTGGCTGCCCACTTCTGTCTCAGTTTTGTGTCTGTCTATGACACAAGGTACTGTGGGGTTTTGAGGTGAATCAGGGAGCTGATCCAGTTTGGGTGGATATTCAGTGTTTGTAAATCAAAGCTGAGCTTTAGTAATGTCCACGTCACCGTTTGGTCTCTAGATTTGTGGTGGTGTGTTGGGAGGGGCAAGCATTCAAAGGAAAGGAGAAGCAAATTCTTTCTTCAGAATTATTTTGTTTTTAGTGGTTTAAAGTGATTATGAAACAGTCAGATGAGACTTCCTTTGTGATAATTTCTCTTGTGGAAGCACCCAGAGCGTGTGCTATCGCAGACCATTTTATGATGATAAATATTTCCCTAGACAAAGATTTCTCTACCACCCTCCCGACTTATTTCTTGGAGTTAAAGGGGTTTTGTGGCTAATAATCACTTGTTTCAATTTTTTAATGTTTTTTCAGAGTTCAACAGCAATATCAAAACCACCTCTTTTGCTGGGATTGTTGTTTCCTTAGTGTATTCAGTCGTGACTCTGTATGCCAGACAAAAAATTGGGTGCATTTGGATGTTCAGTATTGCTTTTCCCTTGTTACTGTGTATTTCTGTGTCTCTGCGTAGAAGGGAATTAGATTGCAGCCCTAAGTTCCCAGTTAAAGTTTGTAAGAAGCTTGGTATTTGAGTGTAATATGTTTGTAAATTTTGGTGTGTTTTTTTTCCTTCTGTTAATTTGCACTTTTGATGTTTAAGAATTTCTTTTTTTTTTTTTTTTTTCCTGGAAGTAACATTCAATAGCATCTTATTCAGCAGTTCTAATATTCCAGAATTCACTGCTCAGTTGTCTCTCTACTGACTCACAGACTAGTCTAAAGGGTCTTATATATATGTTTATTATATAGTCTTCATTAGAGAGATACTTTTTTTGTGCTAGTAATTTAAAAACTAATTTTAAAGTGTAAAATACATTTAAAATGTATTCAGTTCAGTTTTATTTATGTAAAATCCAAAAAATTTTGTAAATTAGGAACATGTACTTTTGATTTCTAGTAATGAGATTTCCTTTAAATATTTGGTCCTTATTTGAAAATAATAATTTGAATTTTATTACTTTTGGTAATAAATAATGCAGGTTAAGAATTTAATAAAATTTAAGCATGCTTATTATGATTCTTTCATGATGTTGTTATTGAAAGTTTACATAGTGAATACTAAGTAGAAAGTCAGTACTACAGTGTTTGAACCTGTGGCTTGATTGTGCGTCTATTTGGGGTATTTCTGTGTGTAGTTTCTATTTATTCTGGCCTTGATTCAGTTTAATTGAGCATGTATAACTACAGAAAGAATGTTTTTACTCTTATACATACTTGGAAATGTGTTATTTTAAAGGTGGTTTCTCATTAGGCTGTTTTGTCTGTGGACTGTGTGTAGTTCATTAACTTTTCAAATATGTAGAAAGTTGCTTTTCTCATCAGAGTAAATGGTTTGGTATGGAAATCTGAAAAATAAAGTAATAGATATGTATTTGAGGAAGTATGTACAGAGTCGAATGTGTATTTTCTTCTTCAAATGTTTAAATTTGTGTGAAATTTACTTTTAATCCATTTGGAGATTAGAAAAAATATGTAATAAGATATTTGAATTAAGAATAACTCAGTAGGTTAAACTGTGTAGACAGTGATGGAGATTTAGTGGATGTTGAGTATCCAAGGTCTTGTGTAGTCCCTGACTGGAGCCCAGTAACCCTTCTTGGTAGAAGTTGGCTAAAACATCAGTAGAGTATCAGTAAGGTTGGAGAAAATGGAGCTACAATGTAAATTTGCTAACTGGGGGTTCTTTTGATTGTGGTTTTCAGGTAAATATTGTTTTTAAAAAAGATTCCCTTGCTTTTCAGCCTAGAAAAACACCGAACTTTAAATAGTACTGAGTTTGGTTCACCACAATGGAACACTGGTGGTATGAAATAGTCGTGAAAATAAGCATCAATTATTTTTGTGTTGTCTGGGTTTCTTTAAAACATGAATTGGCTTTTTTTTAAAAAAAAAGCTTATGCTGAATCGAAGAACAGGCTTCTCAGAGGTATCTAATTACTTAATTTGCATATTTCTCAAGAAGTTGGAAGGAACAGAGAATCTGCATATGATTTATAGTCAAACTTAACATGTCTGTTATGGTATTGCTCAGCTCATCTGGCCATTGGTGTACTGAATGTGTAGCATTGCTTTCCATCCTGTGGGGGAGGAATGACACAGAACAAAATAGGAGAAGGCTTGTGCTTAAACAGCACTGAAAATGTCAAGGGTTTTCATCTTCTTCCTTCTCTTCCCTCTCCTTTAAAAACAGAGAGAACCCAAAGCTTACACTTGAGTCTGGGTTGTATAAATGCTTAGAGCTGAGTTTGTTTGCAGTAATGTTGTGAGAATTCTGAAGGAGTCTTTGGGCGGTTTGATGAAGCAGATGGTGTGACTACTTGTGCTATGATTTCAGATCATATTACAGTGTTATTTTAATATACTTTTTGCTTTCAACTTGTTTGGGGTTTTTTTGTTGTTGTTGTACAGAAATAATATCTCGCAAATATCTTGCTTTGTGCTCCCTTGTCCAGGGCAGGTCATTTACTGACCTCAGGGGAATACTCTGGTGAAAGGGGTGCTTGGCTGGCCAGGGGGAGACAGCAAACTTTAGATTTTAAACTTTAGATTTTTCTACTGTCTGACCTTCTGTTATATGTAAGAATGTATTGGATTTGTGGGAAGATATGACCTTGATTTATTTTTTCTTATTTTTCTCTCTGTGTTTTCAGTAAGCAATGCCCCTGTAAGACTCAAGGGAGTTAAATGAAAAGACTGGTTTGAAAAGGTTGAAATTCTTAGTTACTTAATGAAGAGCTGAACATGCTCCACGTTGTTGCTTTCTACAAAACATATGGACACTGCCACTTCTTAACAGTAAAGAAATTGGGAGATTGGTTAAAGAACTAAATATCACATCTCTTCCTTTGCTGCAGTATCTAAGCAGAGGAAACCACTGTGGCATATCAGGTGAAAGAAGGGCTTTTGCGTTCTTGTAGTGCATCTGAGACACTAAATTGTTGGGTGAGTGTCAGTTCCAATCTTCTGTTCTGGTGCAGGTGAAGAGCCCTGAGCGCAGCACAAATACCAGAGCAAGCTCAGTGTAGTGTAAAGAATGTTTTAACAGTTCTTTTGCTACTGCTTTACTGAGTTATCCACAAAACTCCATAAATCCTAAAAGAAGAGAGAAGTCTATTAAAGCAAAGGACATGGATTTTGGAGACTGCACCTACCTTGAGCTGCTGGACGACATCCTTTTGCTTTTGAGGAGTGAAATAATCCAAACCTCTTTAGGAGTAGAATGAGTTAGTAACTATTTTAGGTTGAAGCTGCCTTTGAGCCCTAGTGGTTTTTTTCTTCTTCTTCTAAAGCAGGATTATGAGGATAGCTTCCTAAAAGGGAAATGAAATCAGTGCAGTTTATCCTACCAACCTTAATGGAGTACAGTAAGGCAGATCAGTGTGGAAATTATTTGGCTTTAGAGAGATGCTTATTGCTTAAAGTGTTTAACATGCATATGTAACTTACATTTGGAAGGATATTTGTCATGTGGAATAAAAAGAAGGTATTGTAAAAAGCTGAAATTGTGAATAGGGACTTCAGGGTGAAATGCTTTGAAAAGTCAAATACTGCTTATTCCTGAAAGTTTCAGAAACTGTGCCTCATTCATTTGTCTCATATGCAGATTTATACATTTTTTTTTCTGTATCTGTACCAGATGAAAGTGATATTTACTTGTAACTTCACTATCAGCCAGCCATGCAGTGTCAGCTTTGGAAAGACTACCTAGTAGTAAAGGACCTCTTTCCTTCTATTATGTATACTCCAAGGCTGATTCTATGTTGCCACAGGGTTGTTTAACGTGTTCTTGTTATAGCTTGCAGTCACAGGCTCTTTGAAAGAGGCATCCAGCTCCATCATCACAAAGTTGGTCTTTTTATGCTCAGCTATATGTAAAAAGTTACACTGCTCCAGCCAGGAATTGTGTTAATACCATCACTTGGATTTGAAATTTTCTGGCCTGGTGTCAGACCAACAAAAATAAACAAATGTTGTGACTGATGACCTGAATACTGCCAACCTGCCTTTGCAGACAGTGCCATTGAGTTGAGTAACTAAGGTGTCCAGACTGCAAACACAGCTTTGGTTAATGAATCAAAGTCATGACTTTGAGCCTTGGAGAGAGAGCTAAAGTGTGGTTTTCAGGAGGAATTTGTGCTGTTACATAGCTGTAGCTGACCTACGAGTGATTATAGTTGATTAGCCTTCCAATTTAATTCTAGAAAAATAAGAAAATTAGAAAAAATGTTAGAAAAAAAAAATTTTAAAATTGTGTCCTCTGCCCAGAGTGCACTGAAGAGCGTGAAAGTTATTTGACAATATGAAGACCACTACATTATTAGAATAGAATATTCATTAGCTGTAAGTATTGTTTTTTCAAAAGTACAAACTTTGAATACTACATTGAGTTGGCAACAGAAGAATTTGCTGAGTAGCTGTTAGATTTTTAAGTTGGGAAAAGCAATAAATACAAGAAATAAAAATAATTAATAAAAGTATATTGACATATATATACACACACACAAAAACCTAGTGAAAGGTGTCTCTGCCTGTGGCATTGGGTTTGGATTTAGGTAATCTTTAAAATCACTCCCAACCCATTCTGTGACCCTTAAGCAGAAATTAATTTTGTTCATTAACAGGTTTAGTGTAGGTGACTGCAATTTTCCTGCTGTTATCTGTAGTTTCTCAGGTGTTAAACATACTTGGTTTGGAGCTCTTTGTGGGAAGAGGATACTCTAAAGCTTTCATCAGATAAAGATATTGGATAATCTTCAAGGCCTTTGAAGCTGTACAAGAATTTTGGCAGGAATGCATCAATGCATTTTAGTATTGTATTCATATTCTAGTCTTTCCATTATCTCTTTTGTCTTATTCTATTTCTGGCCCAAGATTATGGAACAAGTCAATCTGAAATTTCTTAGAGATTTGCTATTCAAGCAATTCCATAGACAGGGATAGCTACAGCTTTATCTGAGTGTTGATTCTTTAAACATTATCTTACATACCATGTTTCTTGCTGCAGCAGTTGTAACATATGGAAAGTGTATGGAAAGAAGGGAAACTCATAGCTTTCCTTTCACCTTTTTTTTTGGTATCCCATTACTGTTTTTTAATAGAGAATTCTGAAGTCACTGTAGAATGAAAACATTTCAAAATATCTGCATTGTGTACTTTCTAAGGTACATCTCCCCAGAAAGTCAGCTGGGGCTAAGATGAAATAAAATAATGTTAATAGAGGATGATTGTAGTCTTAAAAGAAAACAAATCATGTTGCAGAAACAAAAACCTAATTCTAAGGCTTTCTTTCCTCTCTGCCCCCAAAAGCCGAAGAAAAAAGAAATATGTAAAAATCATAATCTAGGGCTTGTATGACATCTGTCTATATATATATATATAGCTACATAGACATACATGTCTGTATGTATTTATATTTTTGGCAGATAATTTTTTATTTTAAGGTGTCTTGTGCTTTGCCCAAGGATATTGGGCATAGCAGTTCCTTGGCTGTAGGACATGGTCAAGCATCTATACATGTACAGGTGTGATCATGGATAACCTCAATGTGTCAATGTTATGTTGCAATAAACATAAATAAATAACATTAATGTAATGTGGTATGTAACCTCTTGATGTGACTGTCTGGCAGCACTCCCGTGAGCAGGTGTTCATGCAAAGACTTGTCAGAAGATACCACAGAATCAGCAAGGTCCATGTTACGCTTCATTGTGTTAACAAATTCTTCAGGAATGATAGAAAACCCAGGCATGCTGCATAACTTGTTCATTGTATATTACAGCAATCATTCGTGTAAAAGAAATTTACAGTCAGGCCACCAAAGCTTAATTCGAAACTTTAAAAATGGAAGTTGATTTTTTTTGCTGTAGTGAATACGGTTTGTATTTTTCTGTACTGTTCTGTATTTACTCCTGTCCGTTCCTTGTTTTTTTCTTTATCAGCTTTCTCCCTTTTTGTGTCTTACTTTTTGTTCCTGTTTATATGTGCTTGTTTGCTTCACTTCTCAGTTTCATGTGTGGAGAGTCATACCCTCCATCAATTCATGTGTGCTGGGGATCCTGAAAGGTGGTTCTATCATCCCCTCACTCCACTTCTTTCCAATCTAGGGTTTTTCTTCTAGTTTCAGATGGCTAAAGTCAGGAGAGGCTGGTGGTCATCAGGCCAGAGAGTGCTGACTGTTGTGCTTTCCAGGATCATTTTCTCAGCTGGTCATATTGGGTGTAGAAATGTAGGGAATAAAGCGTGCAGGCAGTCTGCAATTGATGTTGCTTTTTGCAGAGTTGTTACTTATATGGGCTGCTAATAAACTTACACAGGTCACTTGCCTTGAAACTAGTGGTAGTTACAGTCTCTTCTGTCTCTGCAGGAAGAGGAATACTTCTACTTTATGGGTGTAAGTATGCTTTGTGATCATTTTCTCAATGATGCAGAAAAATGTGAATGTTTAAGACAGCGTGCATTACAGAAATTGTCTGCATCCTGTAAAGCTTTATCATATGTACAGTTACCAACAAAATAGAAAGCTTTGATTCAGTGTATTGAATATAGAGTATTTTCAAGGTTTGTCATAGAAAAACTCATCAGAGACTGTTTAACAGAGAAACTGTATTAGTCTATTTATTTTAAACGGTTGTTTGCGACACTACTATTCTATGGTAAGCCATCACAAAAGTCTTATGGGTATTTCAGAAGCAGGAAACCTGATATTTAAGCAGTTGATTTAGAACTTTTTTCCTCTTCTCTCTGCCTTAATAATTGCTTAATTCTAATACATCAAATTTTAATTCAATTTGATGAAATTTTCTTTGGTAGCATAAGCAATTAGGTTTTATTTTTTAAATTTTATGTTATTATAACTCATCCCATTTCTGATTCACTGCATGATTGACTAAAATAAGTGAACTTAAATTTTGTAGTTACTGCACAGCTTCACCTCACTCTGAGAGGATGGCCAAGCTTTTTTTGTAAAATTGTTTGCTAGCTACCCAAGTGAAAACCTGGTGAAAAATTCAAACAGTGTGAAGTGGATTAGTTGACACTAATGTCACCTAATGTGTGAAGTGCAGTAGTTGGCCTTTTATAGAAGTATCTGTAAGCTCGGACAACTAACATGATTGTGTTGCTTTTACTCTGCAAATGGAGCCTCTTTTAGATTTGTTGATAGCAATTTGTTTGTTTAGAGCACGCATTTTTAATAGGGAGAAGCCCAAGCCAAAGTGAAAAGGTAAAGAAAACTGAGAGACACGTTTAGGCTAATTTTGTGACTAGACACTGGAATGTGTAACAGCTGATATATGAGCATAGGTAACACCGAAATTTTGTAAGTTCGATGTGAGTAATCCAAATTTGGTGGGTTGGTTGGATGTAGAACTTGGGTTTTTTTGAATTATGACTTCTGTCTTGAGACTTTTTGCAACTTCTGGCTTTAGTGAATTCTCACTGATCTGAACTCCTGCGAAAGTATGTACAGTGTTTCATTTTGTAGTAGTGTCATGTGGAGAGACTCGTGTTTTGACTGTTGTAAATATATCTTAGGAACAAAGCCTGTTCCAAATGTTTTACAGGTGAATTCAGTGCAATAGTCCCCAGTTTGTCATGTAGGAGTAGGAGTTAATGCTAAGAATCACCTTGTGTAGGAGCTATTAAACATCTCAGGCTGGAAGAGCATTAAATTCCTGTTGAGCTGGGCCCTGCAGATAACTCACTGTCCCTAGCAGTGTTTGGACATATTGCTTCTTTGAGAAGTGTTACCCTCAAACTTCTGAGAAGGAAGCTCACTTTCTCAAACAGATTGTCTATGAAACTATAGTCCAGTATTTTTGCACTTTGTTAGCTCAATTTCTCTGTTGTATAAACCTCAGCTTCTAGTAGTTACTGAACTTGTAAATATGAATAGCAGACTGTATTTAAAAGTGAAGAAAAAGCTGAAGTTTATGATCCAAGAATTTGCAGTAGATCTCCAGTGCTTTATAGTGTATACTCAGTGTAATGTTTTCTTGTATCCTTTCTGGCTCATTTTGGTTCCCAAAATAGGATATCACTACCAAAATCTTTTTGCATCATAATGCTTTTATCAGATCCAACACATAAGTTGATGAATTAGGAAATCTGACAGTGTACTGTTCCCTGCAGGGTTTTCCCAGCCACAGCCTTATTTCACAAATGTTCAGTCAAAAATCATAGATTATATGTCCTAAGAAAGTCAGTTCATTCTCATAGCTTTGGATACAACCATGATACTTGTGGTGACCTCAGGATTATCTGTAAGCTGTACAAACTCACTTGGCATTTGCAGCTTCTGATTGTGCCTGGTGTTCTGCAGAGCCCTTCTGGAAGCTGGTACTCGTGCCACAGTAGCATCACTCCTGAGCTATCTCCCTGCCTTGGAAACTTTCTCTTTTGTGACTTTGCTCTGTAGTGAGAGCTGCTTCTACTTGCTCATTGGTGTGAGAGAACAATCAATTCCTTTTAATTATTTACTACTATGTGATGTGGCCTCTCAGTGTATGAGAGCCTTAGAGGAAAGATTAAAGGAGACTTCTTACCAAGGTCTGTCATGAAAGGATGAGGGGCAATGGTTTTACACTGAAAGACAGTAGGTTTAGATTGGACATTAGGGAGAAATTTCTGATTATGGGAGTGGGGAGACACTGGAACAGTCTGCTCAGACAAGCCATGGCCCATCATTAGCAGTGTTCCAGGTCAGGCTGGACAAGGCTTTGAGCAACCTGGTCTAGTGCTCCCTCAGGACTTTGGAAATGGGGTAATCTTTGAAGATCCTTTCCCATCCAGACCATGCTGTGACTTACTTGGTAGAGGAATTACTGACCAAGAACCTCTTAGCTCCTTGCTAAAATGGGTATTGTTGTTCCAGTTAAGTGGTCTTCTCATTATCATTCAGTTTTTACTATTTCCTAGTGTAATGTAGATATTAGAAGTAAATTCTACTTTGAGGAGATTTGACTTGTATATGGGGTAGAGATGAATTTCGCCCCTTTTGCTTCCAAAGCAATGGAATAAATGATGTCTCTATATAAATGTTTGGTTTGAAAAGACAAGTTTTGGGTCCCTCATTCCAAGGACATTGAGGTGCTGGAGCATGTCCAGAGAAGGGCAGTGGAGATGGTGAAGGGAAGACAAGTCTCGTGAGCAGCAGCTGTGGGAGCCAGGTTTAGCCTGGAGAAAAGGAGGCCTCAGGGGTGACCTTATTGCTCACTTCACCTGCCTGAAAGGAGGTTGTGGCTGCGTGGGAGTCTGTCTCTTATCCCAGATAACTAGAAGTAGAACAAAGGGAAATGGCCTCAAGTTGTGCCAGGGGAGGTTCAGGTTTCTTCGCTGAAAGGAGTGATTAAACAGTGGAAAAGGCTGCCCAGGGAAGGGTGGAGTCACCATCTCTGGAAGTGCTCAGAAAATGAGTAGACCTGGCACTTGGTAATATGGTTTAGTGGGCATGGTGGTATTCAGTCTGAGGTTAGACTTGGTCTTGGAGGTCTTTTCCAACCTTATGATTCTGTGATGTAGATGGAAGAGAGAAAACAATAAATGAGTAACACTAAACACTAGCTCATTTAGAATTTGATGGCCCATAAGGGTGGCAGAGTGTAATTAAAAGGAGGAAAGCAAAGCAAATACTAAAGCACACATAACACCACAAAATACATGCCTGAGAGGGAACAGTGATCAATAATGATTTTTATAATTTTTGTAACAACCTGTGTAATTAACATGCTTGCCCACAGGTTACAGCTGAAACCTTGTTATGCTTGAGTCATGTTTCTAGGAAGTGTCACTGTTCTGCCAAAAATGGGTTTCCTCTGTCCAGGAATAGTTATATATTGCTTTTGTGTGATAAAGACACACCACACTGTATCACAATAGTCCTCATTTATAGAATCTGTGGAATGGATAAAACTGATCACTGCTTAAGTTTAAGCTACTGGGAAAAAAAAAAGTGAAGAAATTATTTTTGTCGCTCTGCACTCCTTTTTTGTCCATCTGAGATGATAGTATTCTAATCATGCTGACTTTAATGATTTACATTCCATTTCAGTACTGAGAGCTGTTCTAGGCCATCACATGACACATCTGGGTAACTGTTGTATGGATAAATGGACAAGGGATATGGAGTTGTCAGGAGAGCTTGTTTAACTTTACCATAAGAGATCAATTGGTCAACAGTGATGACTTGTCAGCGTTATTTTTGGTTTCATTCTGCTGTATACCTTTTCATTGTCCTTCACATCGCCTTCCTACCATCCAGGGGATTATGAATCTGTTGGTCTTTTACACAAGTGAATGACTGTTCATCAGAAGACAGCTTGCCAAACCACAAAGCTGTGGTTTCACTGACATATCCAGTCATTCAGAGCAGTGGCAGCGGCAGCGGCAAGCTGAGCTCAGCTTTAAATGTTGACTACTTTTATTTTATTTTCTTGAACTTTGTAACTCTGTATGAACTGACAACGTGTCTTTAAGTTTTGGTGTGTCTTTCCTACTGTGTGAAGCAATACAGTCCCAAAGCTATGGGATGTATCACCCTGTAAATAAAGAAAACTACTCTAACAAATGGGCATTCTGATTTCTGAGGTGGGAAAGTTGTGCTTAGCTATGTATAATCCTAAAAATTATTTTAGCTGGACTGTTGCAGGGAAAAATGACGCTTGGGTTTTATCATAGATCATGTTTATACAGTGTGTGACTGAAGATGGTTATGGAGAAAAATTGCTCTTGGCACTGTTACAACACCTTAGTTTCTTGGATTTCTGAGATTTTAAGATCTTCTAGCTAGCAAGTCTTTATGAAGGTGTCACATTACCATAAAACCATTTGTCTGCTTTTGCTGCAAGAGCAATCCAGGATTTTAGCTGGATTGATCTGAGCATTCTGATTTTTGCAGGATGAGTTAATTGTTTTTGTTTATTTGAATGGTTAAATAAATGCAAACTTAGTGTGCAAATCTGTTGTCTTTCTTTTCAGTATTGGAATTAACAGACTGTGATGATTTTAAACAGTTACAGCCAGTGTAATTTTCTACTGCAGGCAGGCACCTTTGAATTTAAGGTAACAGTGGTTCTAGAGGCTGCTTAAGGATTAGAGGTGGGATTACATGATTGCATCTGCAGCCAGGTCATATGCTGGGCATGTTTACAAGGCTATAATTGATGCCTATTAAATAATAGGTATGTGTGGGATGGGATGTTAAAAACCATGTTTTTGCATAGTTAATCCTTTGTGTGAAGCAACTTGATTTGAATTTTTATCTTCAAATGTCATGGTTCTATACAAGTTTATTTACAAGAACGTTTCTCTTCAGCAGCTCTTCTTCTGTGTGTTTGCAGTCATTGTAGGAAGTACCACAATAATTATACACCTTAACATCTACTTAAGTACTGAAATAGAGAAGTGAAATTGGGATGTGATGATGCAGTAATGGCTGAAATCATATTTATTTGTTAAAACCACAGTATTAGCTAAAACCCCAAAGATACTAATACTCAGTCTAATAAAGTGCTTTCTAAATATGTTGGCTGAGCTAATTAGTCTCTTGTCTTCTCATGTGTTACTGTTGGCAAGCAGTAGATGACGGTATCCTGGCCTTTGGGAACATTTAACCAATGCGTCAGCAGAGGTGTAGGGGGTGTAATCATTCCCGTGATAAAGAGCTGCTGCCTGTAATCAGTTGGTCTGTCATAGTTTTCAGAAGGAGTTTTTATAGAGGATGGTGTTAGTGTTGCATGGACGGTGAGCAAGTGACAGGGAGTTTGAAGTGCAGTTTCAGTTCTGACCTGGTGTCTGGTGGTACCTTCAGAGCTCAGCTGACAGGCAGCTTTCTTGCAGTGCCACAGCATGGTCTCTGCCTAACTCCAGTACTGACAGCACTTGGTAAAATCCCCATCCTGGTTTAGTGCTGTTTGTGCAAGATCAGCTTTGGCTTTTGTTCCCAATCTCTTTCAGGTGAAGGTATCTTTTTGTCATGACTTTAACAGATCAGATGACTGGCGTGTGCTGAAAAGAGGGAGTTGGGGTTCTTGGTCCTATATCCCTTTTTACCTTTTCATCTTCCCATACACACTGGTGTGATGTTCAGGGGCTATGCATTGTGCAGGGAAAGCTTGTTAAACTCGTAAAAAGTGTTTGACTTGGTTTTTAAATTGTTTTAACAGGTTGAGCTACTATGGTTGAGTTGACTGGGGGTGGGAAGAAAGGTGGAGAAAGCTATACAGTTGTATGTGAGTTGTAACTACCAAGGAAAGGCCATGAGGGTGGTGAAGGGTGAGGAGGAGCAGCTGAGGGCACTTGGCTTGCTTAGCCTGGAGGAGACTGAGGAAAGACCCCCCTGCAGTTACACCTTCCTCTGAGGAGAAGAGGAGGAGCAGGCACTGATACCTGCTCTCTGTGACCTGTGACATGACCCAAGGGAATGGCCTATAGCTGTGTCATGGGAGATTTAGGCTGAATATTAGAAAAAGGTTCTTCACCCTGAGAGTGGTTGGGCACTGGAACAAGCTCCTCAGGGCAGTGGTCACAGCACCAGCCCTGACAGAGTTCAAGTATTTAGATAACCCTCTCAGGCTCATGGTGTGATTCTTGGGGCTGTCCTGTGCAGGGCAAGGAGCTGGACTTTATATTCCTTGGGGACTCCAGTATATTTGATTCTGTAAGCTGATTTTTTTGTTATTATGTTTTGCATCTTTATTTTTTTCCTCTTATGCTTCAATGCCCAACTGTTGTTGCAAACTCTTAGCAATTCACTTTAAATTGTTAAGGCCTAAGAAATTGTCTTCCACGTAGCCTTTTTTCTGGAAATTCACTCAGGAATCACTTAGTTGTTCCATACATTGTAATTGTATAAGTGCACATCAGTACATAATTTATACTTTTTCTGATAGTATTTATTGACATAATTTAGTTTTCAATTGGATCTTATTCCTGATGATTTAGGTGTCTTCATTTTAATTAATTTAGTGCTTCAGAAATCACAGTAGTAGAATAGCTTTTGTTCTCTATATATTTGAACAGATCTGTGGAGAGGATCAATACTGTAGTAGTTCTACTTTTTTATTCATTCTTTCAGAAAAAAGGCATCAGTTGATTGGTGGAACTGTTAGTTGTTTTCTTAACTTGTAATATACACAAATGGCTTAAGGAAAAGATTAAATGTAAAGATACTGTTTTCATGTACATATCATTTGGGCATGTAAAAGGTGTGAAAAAACAGGTTATTGTATTTGTTTAGGACTTGAGTCATGGTTTGCATAATCCCTGAGATTCACTGAGTGTATCCAAGGCTGGGATACTCTGTGTTAACACAGTGGGACCAATTCTGTGACAATATGCTGTGGTTTTGCCATTAGAAGTGCTGTGTATATAGCACTGTTAATTTATTCCATCTTCATGAGATACTTTTCATCTAGAGTTTGGATACCCTCATTTTTGAGAGGTACAGATGAAGCTTCTTGTTTTCATTCTGACTTTAGGTTGGTGTTTGATGCATTAAACTTTCAGTAATTACAAGGCTGGTCATGTAATGCACCTCAATGTGTCCCTTAGCCTGTGAATGCTGTGGAAGAAAGTCTTTGAAGGATTGCTTTCCTAGCCTGTTGTGGCTCAGCAGGAGTTCTTGTCTAAGCATCTCAGCTGTGCAGCCTTTGCTGTAAGCCCTTGGCTCTCTGAATAACTTGCTTCTCTGCTTGCCGTGTGCTGTGGAGCAACATGGGAAATGAGTATTGTATTCCAGCCAGTTTGTGCCTGCTTAGAGTGGAAAATGTGCAGTCAGTTGTAGACAGGTCAAGCAGAATAAGCTGAACAAAATGCTGGACAATAGGTAGGACAAAAGGCTGGGCTTGTACATAATGACAATAGTGAAATTTGTGGTATTGGCTGGGGGAAAAACAAACCCATCAATTTTCCACAGTATTTTAGCCATGTAATCTAAAGACTTCAGAATGATTGTGTGTTTGTTCATGCTTCCCAACAGTTATTTTGGGTTTCTTGTAGATTTTAAGGCTATCTATGTAACTGTAAAGGCTGGAAGCTTCAACTCCTCAAAATGAAAATGGAAATTTGTTACTCATTATGTTTAGAAGTCTGATAAAGTTCGTAGTTGGTCAGTAACTGCCAGTTACTTTGTGTTATACCTCTTCTCACGACACATATTTGGGAAATGTTAGAAAAAAAATTAACTTCTATTATTTTTAAACTGTACTAGAAAAACACTGAATGTGCTGATGATGGATCTTCAGTCCACACGTTACATTTACACAATTACCTGTGTTACATTTAAATTTTTATTTGAAGAGAGAAGTGATGCTAAGGCTCTTGCCCATGCAAATGACATTCTTATAATTATTAACTTTAGTTTTAGATGCTGTCATTTGTTATTCCGCAGAGGTTTTAACTGCAATTTATTCTGGTAGGGTACTTCTTCATCACTGCATTTCATCCCTTGCCTCCCGGGATAAGGAGAGTTGTCTAGAAACGCATAGAGCTTGATTGCTATCACGTTTTCTTTGAGTATTCTTGTGAAGCACTGCCTGTCAGAGTATGATGTTTGTTTGTCAATTACAAAAGAAGTAAGTTTTATGAGAAGTTCCCTACTGTGAGTGTAGAGAGGAATTTTCTGGTGGAAGCTGGTGGAAGCTCCATTTCTTTGTAAAATAAAGCATTACTGCAGTGGACAGAAATGAATTGTGATATACAATGTAAGTTTATTGCGGTATTTCTTAAGTCACAGCAAGATAATTCACATATCTCACTGTTCTTTAAACTTGTCTCATTTATCTTGAAAATGTTTGTGATATGACAGGTGTCACAGTGGATACTAGAATACATGTGATGGGACAGAGAGGGGCCCCTTCCTGTGAGGACACGTGGTGTTCAGTCAGTGCTGATGGCAACTGAGAGCTGTCCACATACAAAGCCAGCAGATTGGACTTGACTCAACTCCTGCTTTTTTTACCCCTAAAACTTTTACCAAGTTTTTTTTCTTTTTACCCCAAACCTGACACTTTCCTTTTCTTTGATGATATATGTTCTGTTTTCTTGCCTATGAAAACAAAGAGACTTTCAGAGGAAAGATATATTAAATGGTTGGAATTTTAGTGCCTAATACCTAGAGGTATGTGTGCATTTGCTGGTCTGTTGGGCTGCCAGAAGTTGAGCTAACAAATGAAAAGCTGGCTGGAACACCTGTGCCATGTGCCACCCACAGATGCCCACTGAGGCTGAGATAAGCATGATTTAAACTTGGGACTTTGGGTAGCTAATATATTATTAAACACCAGCTCCGCTGGTATCTGAGTTTCATTTCCTTTTTGAACGTAGCAGTGCATTCTCTGCACTTAAGAATTCCATGGAGCAGTATTGTTGGAAAGGCTTTTGAAGTTTAGCAGTGATAGATGTGTAACAGGGGCTGTGTCATGCACCACCTCATGCAAAGTTTTTGTGAACCTTTACTTAGACCTCAGCTGCCTTTTGGTTACTGCTGTGATCATGAGCCACAAGCGAAAGAAACATTTTTTGACTCAGACTGTATTTGCCTTCCAGGAGTCCTTGGGTATTGAAGTTCAGATAGAATCTTTTTGTTGTTCGATACAAGAATTATGAAATGGAAAATATAGGGAGTTTCTTTTGATTTGGTTTTTGTCCCTCATAATGTTAGTATGAATATAACAGGTACTTTACAAAAATCTTATGTAGCTGCTTATCTAATCCTGAAAAGGACTGTTTAAATTCTGTTTAGTTCTTGTTCAGTTTCACAAAAATTGCTTCTGGCTTCTTGGATTTGTAGTGATGTAAAGACAAAAGAGTTTGAACCCTATTAATAGCTGAGTACTTTTGGTTAATTATGCTACTTAGTTTTCCAGACTATTATTTCTAGTGTGTTGTCAATAAGACATCTGTACTTTGTGATAACTTCAATCTTTTCTGCAAACTGTTCAGAATTTCACTGAGAGTAAATATATAACAGTTCCATTTTATGCAGGTCAGACTAATTAAAGTTATGCCTACATAGTGCCACAATGGCACTGAGTAAACACCTGAACTAGCACATTTTAGTGCAATACCATCTAGACATACCTGTGATATATTAACTGTTTTAATATTACTATTTGAGACATGATTATTCCCACCCTTGTGTTTAAGCTAATGTCTCTCTTGATAGCTAAAATGCATTATGGTAGTTTTTCTACACAAGCAGTTTGTGAAGGATGAAAAGTTGTAATGACTTAAAAGATTGTTTTCTTTCTTACAGAAAATGCCAGAAGCCTCAGAAGACCACAATCATTGGAAGGCCTGTTGACTTCCATTTTCTGGTAATCTGGAACATCATCCATCTGGCATGGCGCAGGGCAGCCAACAGCTTGACGTGCAGGTACTCCATGATCTCCGGCAGCGTTTCCCTGAGATACCTGAAGGGGTGGTATCTCAGTGCATGCTTCAGGTATGGTAAAGAGTCTCTGTATTTTATTTTGGTGTGAAATATGAGTTTAGTATGATAATCCTTTTTAGTAGTACACGTGGAACATAGATTTTCATTCTCCTGGTTTTATTTTAAAAGATTGGAGGACTCCACTACTTGCATTTCTGTCTTGCCTTTTAGGTGCAGATTGTCATTCTTCACTTAGGTTTGTGGAGGTTTTTTGCATTGATGTTTTTTCGTTGTCTGTGTGACCTGTGACTGTATGCATATGGGGAATAAAGAAAGTGGCTAATGGGATGTTAATTGATGGTGGCCACATAAATAACATTCATATACTGGAGGAGGTTTTAGTAAACAGTCACTCATCCTTCCAAGATAAGGAGCTGGACTTAGCTAGGAATCTGATAGTTTTCCCTCTTCATGGTATCTTTTTCCCGTGGCTCTCCAGAGGTTTAGTTTTACTTCTTTTTCTAGGTCAGGTGGTGCTTCTTCTCCCCGCACTCCTTTTTCTTTCCATTTCATCCTTCCACCTTCATCTAAAATCAGAAATTAGAAGTGATAGTAAGTTACCACATGTAATGAGTAGTGGTCATTTGGGAATACCTTTAGTTAATGGGAAGATTCAGGAGTGGAATAGAAACATGCAAGATCTGGTTTGGCCTTGTGTGGCCATGACTGAGGTTGGAAAGCTGTATTTGCATCCTGCCTGTCCCTGGTAGATGAGTAGGTTTACTTAGAATAGGGGTTGTAATTTTTGCATTTTTTCTTCTAAACCATACAAATAAAAATTAATTACTTTCACACAAATGTAAAGCAGGGGAAGCCCTTCAGTTTAAAGCTTTACTTGTCCTGACAGTCATCTTTTCTATACTGTTAAGTATGTGTCCCTTTTGATGAACTGTGTTTGTCATAAACATTTTTCAACTGATAAAATTAAAGAACCCCTAATGCTGCAGAAGCACATGGTGTTCTGTATCTATAATATGGCATTCTGTGTAGCTAGTTAACTTTGCACAGCAAATACTTGTTTATGTTTTTAAGTATAGATTTTGTTTCCAAACCCACTTTATGTTTAAAGATGTGTGAGTTGGTTTCCAACAACCATTAGCAATCAATGTTCTAGATTTAAGTCAGTTTTGAGTTTTAGGCCTGTCAAAAATTGGGGGTCCATTGAAATGACAGATATATTCCATACCCTGATAAAATCAGATCAGAGCCTGTCCTATATGCATTTTCTTTATCTCCACCCTGACCAAGTGACCTAAGGAAGCTGAAGGCTCTGTTCATGAAATTCTGTTTAGATGGCAAGTGGCTGGTGGTAGTGGTTCACTTTTTTGAGACTGTTGTCTTGGCATTGTGGTGCTGGTTGTTACTACAAGGTCTGGTTCCCACATATTCTGGTCTTAAATTTAAAGTGATATGTCTGGATATTCCCACTGACCATTAAGTGGGAGGGGAGAGCTCAGCATTGAAAGGAGGTTGTCAGGGAGGAGTATCTGTAGAGTGAGAGCTGTTCCTATTTAAATACTGGACTCTTCTGTCATGTTTAGTAGTAAGTCTTCATATAAGATGCTGAATATGTGTGTTCATCTGATAGTGAAATCATATGAAATATTGGGAAAGTCATCTTCATTCTAGTATTAAGGCTGACTAGGTCCGTGAGAAAAGAAATGTAACATGATTGTTCAGCCAATGGATATGCTGTTGAAAATTGTATTGCAAAGCAATATGTGTATTAATATGAATACAAGTTTATATAGTGATTGAGTTTAAAATAGAAGTGCAGTGCATTATTAATGTATATTCCTTAGAATGGTAATTGTAGCACAATGAGGAAGGCAGGGGTGTATGTTTATATATCAATATGTACACACTTGGAAGGAGGTGCTGCTGTCACAGAAGGTACCTTGGGTCTTGTGTTACAAAGTTAGGGTGTTAAGGGCCAGATTTAGTTGAATTTAAAGTGAAATTTGTTTTCTTTAGCTACTATTTAGATTAAAATCTGAACCACAGCTGATGCAGGCTGTTACATGATAAAGTGGAGAGAAAAGATGTCCACCATCTGGAACACTTTCTAGTGATTTTACGTGTTTGGAAATGCTATCATTTGTGTTGTTCTTTTAACAGACTACATTAAGCTAAAATGAGTGGAGAGGTCAAGAAGGGAAGAGGGATTCCCCATTATATTTCTTATTTGATTCATAATTTATTATCTGTATAGTTTCAACTGCTAGCACCACAGAACAAATCAAACATTTAAAAAGGTTATTTGTTTTCTTACTGATGTATGAATAAACCTTTTTTAGCCTTAAGCTTGAAATTCCTAAAAGGCAGTTTAAATTTTGTTGGAATGGTAATGTTCTTTATGGAATCACCAGTACCTCTTCAAGCAATACTTTCACTTAATTGTTAAGGTATTTAATACTGTTCTACCAATAAAAGCTGGTTTAAAATGTTGAGTTTTGAAATTTTCAGGTGAAAAGAAATACTCAAGTAAACAGAAAGTGGAAACAGTAGACATTCAGATAACATTAAAATATTATCTGCATTTTTGTTTTGCTTTTCCAGTTGTTTGCAGTTTTCATCTAGTTTAATTTGATTTGTGTTGTTACTACAAGTAGTTAATTGTGCAGACCTGGTCCTTGAAGAACATGCAAAGAGTTCTAACCATTGGTTTCCTAATACTGGACGTGGTTTTTTCAGTTCGTCACAGTGTAACTAGTCTTACCAGAGCATTTTTCCAGATGCAATATGAGCTATGTATTACTTGCATACCATGTATGTAGCAAGTTATCATCTTTATTTCACAATACCTGTGTATGAAATGTTACTCCTAGCTGTGTCCAGGCTAGGCCTGGTTGTGGCCTCAGGTGAATGTTGAACACGGAGTGGTGGCTCTGTCCTGTGCTCTATGACAGTAATAAATGTCTGTTCTTGCTCCTAGAACAACAACAACCTCGATGCCTGTTGTCGAGCCCTTGCACAGGAGAGCAACAAGTATTTGTACATGGAGTACCACAGCCCTGATGACACCAGAATGAATAGAAATAGCCTTTTGCACATTAATCTGGGTATTCATCCTCATACCAGCTATCATGCGGGGGATGGAGCTCAACTTAATGGTGGTCGTACACTGGTACACAGCTCAAGCGATGGACACATTGACCCGCAGCGCACGGCAGGTAAACAGCTGATTTGCTTAGTTCAAGAACCACATTCTGCTCCCGCTGTTGTGGCAGCTTCTCCTAGTTACAATCCATTTTTCATGAATGACCAGAATAGAAATGCAGCTACTCCTCCTCCACAGCCACCTCCACAGCCATCTTCCATTCAACCAGGAATGAACACGTCTGCTATGCAAGGCCCTCCTCCCACGTATATGCACATACCTCGGTACAGTACAAATCCCATTACTGTTACAGTATCACAAAACCTCCCCTCTGGACAGAGTGTACCCAGAGCTCTACAAATTCTTCCACAGATTCCAAGCAATCTTTATGGGACTCCTGGCTCTATTTATATTAGACAAACATCTCAAAGTTCTTCAGGACGACAGACTCCTCAGAATACACAGTGGCATTCATCGCCACAGGGCCCAGTTCCACATTATACTCCTCGTCCTCTACCTGTATATCCACATCAACAGAACTACCAACCTTCTCAGTATTCTCCAAAACAGCCCCAGATCCCTCAGTCGGCTTTTCGATCACCACCGGCATCCCAGTGTCCCTCTCCCTTCGGCTCTCCTCAACACCAAGTTCAGCCTCCTCAGCTGAGTCATCAGAGTTCACACGTTTTCATGCCTCCTAGCCCTTCCACTGTCCCACCCCATCCATATCAGCAAGCATCCCAGACTTTTCAAAAGCAAGGTGGTCACTCTGTATCATACCTTCCTCCTTTTGCTGGACCTAGTTTATCCAAAGGTTCCATGAATAAAATAGAAATTACAGTTGAGCCACCGCAAAGACCTGGGACTGCAATGAACAGAAGCCCTTCACCAATAAGTAATCAACCATCTCAACGAAACCAGCACCCACTGTATGCAGCCACTACTCCTCCTTCAAGCTCTCCATCCAGAGGTGTGTCGGGACAACCCAAACCTCCATTTAGTGTTAATCCAGTATATATTACCTACACTCAACCAACTGGACCTGCAGGTGCACCAACACAGTCTCCTCGGGTAATGGTATCTCAGCCAAACCCAACCATTTTTAAAATCACAGTAGGTCGAGCACCGACTGAGAATCTTTTAAATTTAGTGGACCAAGAAGAGCGTTCTGCAGCACCAGAACCTATTCAGCCTATTTCTGTAATCCCAGGATCTGGAGGAGAAAAAGGAAGCCATAAGTATCAGAGAAGTTCTAGTTCTGGATCAGACGACTATGCTTACACTCAAGGTAAATGTTTCATCCTGCAAATTGTGGTGTTGTAAAATGCATTTTCAGCTTGATTTTGCTACTTAGTAAGTGAGAATTTTTGAACCTGTACAGAGAAAAATAGAAACTGTATCAAAAATCAGAGGTTTTTTCTGATTTTTTTTAAAATACTGCCAAATTTCAGTCTAATACATAAAGAATTTTTAAGGGCCTTAACGTTGCTGTGGTTTTGATGTTAGGGGACTTTCTTAAAACACTGCCGTTAACACTGATAAGTAGTTTGTTCGTATATTGTGTGTCAGTTTTGTAATTTCTGCATTGAAGAACTGCATCATAAATTTACAAGTGGATTTTTATAATTTTTGTATTTGTTCCATATTCAAGTGTTGCAGAATGCCTGAAGCACTGGCTTCTGCATTTGGTTTAGATTGAAGAATATTAAGTGAAAGAGGAGAGAGAGAGATAAGAATGCAGCTAAGAAAACTGTCAATACAAATATTTTTTGAAAGGTAATAAAATAATACTTTGAAGAACTTAAATCAAAAGTTCACTTCTTCCACTTGAAGTTTTCAAGGAGGAAGAAGAGATTGGCAGACAAATTTTAAGATGTGTGTTCTGCTGCACAGGGATAAAACATAGTTTTAATGCCATACGTAAATGAAGAATTCAGTAATTCTGTAAAGGAAAAAAGTGGAAGTAAACCTTAAGCTGAAAACTACTTTTCTTGGAATCATCTGCCGTATAAATTTGAAACATTTAAAATTGAGCAAATGAATCAATCTCCAAGCATTCAAACCAGTCATTTGGGTAATGACAGAATAACAACCCGCATCAGGTATTTTCTGGATTTATGCGTGGAAAAGAGAGTCTATCCCTCTGTTATTCCTTCTAGCCTTTTTTTTACCTCAGCTGAAGTGAGAGCTTATAGTGCTGCCCTGTAGTTCTCGATTTCTTATTTCACTTACTGTGTTTTGAGCTTTTCTAACTCATCAACAAAGCTGTTTTGTACCTGGTAGACCCAATTAGAAATTCTGTAAACCCAGTTCTTTAGTAAGAATGAGTGCCAGTAGGTCTGTGACACTGAGACCTTGAGCTTTGTTTGGTAGTGTTACTATTAGGGCTTCAGTGAACGTTGTCATTTATGTGAGAAAAATACGAGTAGCTTCACATAGCTGTGAAAAACATTCTGAAATGTAAAACCTGGTTTTGTCTTTGTGTCTTCCACTAGATTTGTGTATCTGAAAAGCAAACCAAATAAAACTAATTTGTATAAGCCTTTTGGGATGTTTGCATTGGTGGCAATACCTACCTACCAGAGCTTTTTTAATTGCTGCACTCTGAACTCTTGATAGAAATAAATTGTAGAAGAAGAAACATATTATTCTTTACTGCCACAAAGGAGTCCTATAGAAAAGAGTATGTTTAACAGCTTACTTTAGGGAAAAAATTTATTTAATTTTCTCTTGAATGTGAACCATTGTAAAAAGTGTTACCAGAAATTCATCCTGATGTCTGTACTTTGACTGCTTCTTTGTAATATGAGTCATGTTTGATGAGTCGTACTAGAGTATAATGTGAAGCTGTGAAAGGTAGTCACACCGTGTTAAGTTGGAGGAATCACACAAAGACAAGGTTTAGTAACAATAGTGGAAAATCATTCAGTCTGGTATCTGTACATTTTTTCTTAATTCTGCTTGCATGACTTACACTACTTGAAAAATTAGAGGACAGTTCTGTTCAATAATTCTGGTGCCTGTAGTATAAAAGCAGCCTGATATTATTCTTGGCTAGGCTTTTGGGTGTTTATTCTTTGACTGTGCATTGGTGAATCCATACAAAATCCAAATTACAGTGCTCCATTTTTGTGTGGAATGCTGATACGTGCTTCAAACAGTTGGAGTGTTCTTGTGCTTTTGCAGTAGGTTGTCTTGTTGCTGCTTATTTTTCTAACTCCTTTTAGCTCATATGTGAATATTCTTGTATATTATGTGCTTTGCCTTTGTTGGATGGGGTAAAGAAAAGGGCAAGTGCTGGCTGGGGCTTTTCATGAAGTAGCATTTTGCACATTCTACATCTTTACTTTGAACAGTTTTCTGGAACATTGTTATATGAGCAGCATGTTTGTCTGAATACCCACATCAAATGTCTTATTTTTCTCTGTCCTAGCAGACTTCAGTCGGGTATAACCAGCCTGATCAGAAAGGATTAAGCATCACACTAACTTGGCCAGCTTTGCATCATGATGAAATACTGAGAAATGCTTTTCTTTAGGAAATTGAATATTATCTTCTAGCTAGTCAAAATTCTTTTCTTGGATTCTCTGGAAGCCCAATGTCAGCTTGTGACTGAGAGTCATTAATTTCAGTACCATGAGAAAAATGAGGGAATGACTGACAGCAGAGAGAGATTGGAGAAATTGATCTGTCGTAAAATTAAGAGTCTGAAGCACCTGAGCTGACCCAACTTTATTTTCTGGATTCTCTAGTTTATTTTGTTAAAGCTCTATAGTTTTGCCTTTGAACCCTGGGGAGCTTACAGTATTGGGGATTACAGTATTCCCTGAAAAGCCAAGACTACCTAAAAGTTATACCACAGTTTGTAATAGCAGTAAAAAAAAAAAACATTTGACATTTGGATAACATCTCAAGGCTGATGTGTCAGCTGCTGTTGAGGAGGTCTGAAGTGTGTGTTACCTTCTGATCTTACCTCTGGGTTTTGGGGTTTTTTTTGTCAGTAGGGTATTAGTATAACTAGGTTGCTGTTTCATCCTGAGAAGCTGTCTCCTGTACAGGTGCCTTTGTATTTTTGAGATGACAAAGACCAAATGCAAAAAAAGCAGCTTTGACCAAAATGGTAATAACAACTTCAAGTTACTGTCTAAAATGTGTTTTTATTCTGGAAGAATTTTCTTCTAAATTGTAGTTCACTTCGTATGAAAGCGTCTTCACACTGATATTTGGCTGCATGTCTATGATCACTTTTTTTTTCCAGAAAGGTCACTCATGAATCTTACGCTTAAGTTAAGAATTCAGTGTTCCAGGTTTTTATGTGCTAGTAACTATTTCTTCTATGTAAAACATTAGCCTTGCTGTTACATCAAAGAGCAAGGATGGAGAGATTAGCAAAGGAACTGAAGCTTGAGAAAGAAGAGCTCGAACGCCTGAAAACTGAAGTCAATGGTATGGAGCATGATCTGATGCAGAGGCGGCTTCGAAGAGTCAGCTGTACAACTGCAATTCCAACAGTAAGCAATTTGTTAGTATTTTAATTCAACATACACATTTATTTATTGAACTTTAATGAAACTAAAGTATTGTTCAGAGAATACTTTTGAATATAAAACCTTCAGTCTTCGGAGACAATTTAAGTACTTGATTTGTCATAAGGTAATTGAACCAGATGTGTCCAGTTTTCTTAGTGTTCCCAACAAAACATCAGAATGTTGTATGCATGTGCTCTTGTGGACCACAGAACTGAATGTAGTTGCTTTCCTAACAACCAATAAAAGTATGTCCAAGTCTATTCAATAAGCCTGAGCCATAAAGAGCTTGGTGTTCATGCAGGAAGGTTTAACTTTTGTTTTTAAAAAGGTATTTTGTTGTTTGAGTAGTTGCTTCTCATAGACAGTATTTTCTCATTTGGTATGTGCAGGATGTGTCAAATAACTTTTCACTGGCAGTGTTGCCGGAAATAGTTGGAACTCTCCTGGTTACCTTGTTGATTCTTCTTATCTGTGTGACTTCCACCTGCAAGTGACTCTAGCTCAAACATGTGTGTGGCTCTGATAAGGGAATGCATCTGGCTAAAAAATAGCTTCCACTGTGCGCAGTTGTTAAGCAAATCAGCTCAGACTTACTGGCTGTGTTCACACAAACACTGCACACAGGTGTAGGCTGGAGGGCACAGAAGGGCTGTTGGCTGCTTAGCTACTATAGCTGTTCTGCATCTCACCTGTTTCAGGGCAGCATTTGGCAAGGATGTACCTGGGAGAAGTACACAGGCACTTAGTGTGCCAGGATGAGGTTAAGAAAACCAGAGACCAACTGGAGTTGAATCTGGCATGGGATTTCAAAGACCAGAATAAAGACTTCTCTTGCTACCTAGGTGACAGCAGAAGACCAGTGAAAATGTGGGCTCAGCAAGAAGGGGGACCTGGTTATGTAGGACTTGGAAAAGGCTTCAGATACTGAATGAACTTCTTGGCACAGTCTTTCAGGAATCCCAGTACCCTGGGAAAAGTGTGAAGCAGGAAAGGTATATCCTTAGTGGAAGAGAATCAGGTCAGGGAATGCTTAAGCAGAGCTTGAGGTCATAATCCTGGATGAGATGCACCTATGAGTGCTGAGGGAGCTGGCAGGTGTCATTGCAAGGCCACTCCAGATAATCTTTGGTTGATTAGTGGTGTTTGGGAAAGTGCCCAAAGACTAGAGGAGAGCAGATATCACTGCTTTCTTCAAGAAGAGGAGGACCCAGGGATCTACAGGTAGGTCAGCCTCATCTTGATTCTTGGGAAAGTGATTGAGCAGCTAATGCTGCCCATTTCCAGGCACATGAAGGGCAAGAAAGTGATCAATAGTAGAAACATAGATTCACCAAGCAGCAGTCAAGCTTCACTGATTTGGTAAACTCCTAGGATGCAAAGTCTGTCCTGGTGACCTGGAAAGACAGTGGTTATTGTCTGTCTAGATTTTGGCAAGGCTTTCAACATTGTCTCATGTAAGATCTTTTATAGAGAAGCTGATGAAGCATGGGTTGGGTTAGCACTTGAATTCATTGGAAACTGGATGAACAGCCAGGCCAAGAGTGTAGCAATCAGTGGCACGAAGTCTGGTTGGAGGCTTGGCTGAGGAGTTGGACCAGATGACCTCCAGAGGTTTCTTGCAACCTCAAATGTGCTGTGATTTTGTGACTGGGATGCTGGAATGTATCCTGGGATAAAATGTGTTAGTAATTGATGCTGCTAGCATTAAGAATGCTTTGCATTAAGAAACTTAGGGTTTCTTAATGATATGCAAATATATGCACTTAAATAACTGATTATTCTGTTAAGCATAATTACAGTCTTCCATCATTGAATGATTTAAATATACTGGGCTAGAAGGTTTGGCTTCTTGGAGCTCCTTGGGTTGATGCAAGTGAATAAACTTTTGACCTCATTCAGTTATAATCAAGCGATAGTCATTGTTGGCTGCAGCTTGTATTCTATTTTCTGATCATCTTGATGCAAGGTAACATCAGCTGGCAAGTCATCCATTTATACAGAATTTAGTTATGTGTGTGGTTTTATAAACTTGAGCTCAGCTATGTCATCTTACTAATGAATTCTAGTATTAAGTAACTTGTCTGTTTGTTTTACTCCTCACATGCCAATAGAAGAATGTTTTTTGAGGGCAAATGAGTTAGGGATGATGGGCCAGTCTGGCTTCTTTCAGTGCCCTGTCTATACTCAGTTATTATTAAAGCTGTTAACTAAGATATAGCAATGTTATTTCTATTTCAAATAAGATGCTGACTTTCCCACAATTACTATTTTGGGATGTTTCTTTCTAGCCTGAGGAAATGACCAGATTAAGAAGCCTCAACAGACAACTCCAGATAAATGTTGACTGTACACTGAAAGAAGTTGATCTCCTTCAATCTAGAGGTATTGAATTGATACTTTTTAAAAACATAGTTTGAATATGGTCATGAATGTTAGTCTGCTGGAGGGCAGGAAGGCTCTGAAGAGCGGTCTGGACAAATTGAATCAATGGGATG